>CM021105.1:576929780-577245233 GCA_007115665.2 Sequoiadendron giganteum
AAAATATTACAACAAAAAATACAAGGCATGACAAAAGGGAACACCAAAAGGTATGTAGTACAAGACATTTTTCCTTATCTTTTTGACTCCACAGTCGATATGATACCTTTTCCTCAACACTGTGAATTCCCCAAGTATGAAAAATAAAATGGAAGATCAGATCCAACTGATCATATCTGTGAATTCAAAACCATAAGCCTAGAGTTTTCCCAAGAGGAAACTTATCTGATGAGATTATTCCCAAGAAGCTTGGGAGTTTCATGTATGGAATGGTTTTCAAAATTACAACTAGGAATAAGGACTTTGGAAGAACTTTTCAACAGGTTCATCTGTTAGTATTTTGTTAACATCCAACACGATGTCATGATAAAGGATCTATATAACCTAAAACAAAACAAAGGGGAGACATTTTTGTCCTTTCTACAAAGATGGTGACGATTGTTCACTATATATCCTTGATCAATTCCCGAGGAAGAGAAAATGGATTTTTTCATTGACAACTTGACAAAGGAGATGAGTTACAGAATTGAATTGCAATGTCCTCCTACATTTGAAAATGCGATATAAAATGGCCTTAATATTGAAGAAGCGCTAGTCAAAAGAGGGGTTATTAAACATTTCAATGACAAATCAAATAACACAAAATCCTCAAATTAGTACCCCAACAGTGATAAACCAAAATTTTGGCAAAAGAACCGAAATATGACTACAAACAAAATGACAAGTGATTTACAAAATGCCAAACTAATTTTTAACTTGACAACATCTACTTCAAAAAAAAATCAAAACAACAATCAAATCATCAAGTCAAATATCATTTAGAACAACAAAATCACAAAACCGCAATCATACCAAAAACCATCAAACTGGCATAGGTTCATACCTTTAGGCAAAACATGAGAATCAACAATGAAAGAACTATTCACCAGTGGTCTTATCACTACGCAGGAAGCAAGATTCTAGGATCCAAAGGTCAAACCACCATGGTGGAATGAAGTAGATTACTGCAACTTAAAAAACAATAAAGGCCACAAAACTAATGATTGCATGGAGTTAAAAAATGTAGTTCAAGATCTAATCGACAATAACAAGGTATATATAGAGAGACCCCAAAACAATAATGATCATTCAGCCTTCAAGGACCTTTTACAAAACTATGACAAAGGAGCATCATCTTCTACAAACAACAAAGGTAAAAATATCAATCATATCTATGATAAAATGATCCTTTGTCTTACCGAAGTATAGAGTGATCATACCATTGACCAAAAAATGGATGAACATGAAACTGATGAAACTACCCCTTTGTATTTTCTCCCAAGCATACAAGTCCCTGAAAATCAAATAAACATTATAAAAATCAGAGAACGATAGGACTATCAACCATCAAATGTAATGACAAGTGGGAAATCCAAGGTAGTATTAAAGGGAGTTGGGGATAAGAACGCATATCCACCTCCATCTCATTACAACATTGTCAATCAGATTCAAAAAATTCTAGCACAGATATCAATACTAAAACTCCTCAAACTATCTCCATCACATAAGGAGGTTCTAGAACAAGCACTAGTTGCCACTACGGTATCAAAAAATCTAGATGTTTTCCAGTTCCAAGATATGGTGGGGCATCTTACTACACCACATTGTCTATCATTCTCTGAACATGATGATGTCTCACTCAACCATCCCCATAACACTGCACTCCATATCCACAATCATCGTGTCAAAAGAGTCTTAATAGATGGGGGATTTGGTTTGAACATTTTCACTCTAAATTTAATCCGTGCACTAGAGTATTCTGATGATGCTATAGATGCATGAAGGAAAATGAACATAAAAGCATATGATGAGGAAGAGAGATATTCAAAGGGACTAATTGTGTTACCCATTCAAGTGGGACCAATGATGAAACACATAGCATGTCAAGTACTGGAAAATTATTTAACTTACAACATACTCCTAGGACGCCCCTGGATCCACGAAATGCAGATAGTACCTTCTACATATCACCAATGCTTAAAATTTCCAATAAATGGACAAGAGGTGACTGTATCTACCGATTATAATCATCATCAACATCATGACACACTTATAATCTCTCAAGATACCTTTGTGCCTCACAATCAGGAAAAATCCAGTTCAAAGTCATCAAATGAAGAAAAACGTCCAAATATCATCATCAAATGGGTAGAGAAGAAGGATAAAGCAAAAGATACAAATCTTGTTGAAACTAAATTAACAGACAATTCAGATCTCCAAAATTCTTTATCACAAAAATTTCAAGAGCAAGTCTAGCTAAAAAATAAGGGAATGGGGCAATATTCTATGGAGCAATCGCTTAATCTTTCACAGTTAATGCCATCTCCAAAGACATATGGCCAACCATCCATAATCAAACATCAAACATCACTACCTGTCACAGTTCTAGAAGAAAGGTTTCTAAAAGATAGTACCATAGAGGTTGAATCAGACAACAAAGCAATCCTTGATTGGTTATACAAAGATGAGGAACCATCGACATCAAATATAAGTATCAAGAATGTCAATATCAATACAGAAAAATATGGAAAAGGGAAAGCTATCTTAGAAAGAATAGGTTATGAGGGACAAGGACCTGTCAGAAAAAAGGAAGAAAGGCTTAGTTGAACCTATTTAGCCTCTCACTCTCCATTCAAAAGAGAAGATGGGACTGGGATACTCTGAAGAAAAAAAACAAGAGATGACAGGGAAGTTTGTAGAAAGAATCCTTTAGGTTAGAGATAGCTCTGAAAAGGATTCAAATGAATATGAGTGGGATCTGTGTTCTGATATGTCTTACACCAATATTCAAATTGATGTAATACAACAATATGCACCTATGTGTGAGGAGGGACAAAGCTCTGGGTCTAGACCATTTGAATTAGGATCACTAAATAACGATGACTCAAGTGGGGATGAGCATACATAGAGTGAACTAGATGATCTTGAAGAAGGTACCATCATTGATCTCGATATCCCAAATAATAACTATGATGAAATTGTTGTCCTAACCCTTACCTACATCAACCTAAACCAATCTGATGACTTCATGCCATTAATCCATCCTGAAATTATTGATTGGGAACCTGTTGAACCTCTGACTATTCCCATATTTGCAAACAATGATGCCATCATAAAATTTCTATGTCATGATGAACTTGGTACGAGTTCTATCCATAATACTCATAACAACACGACTCGGTAGTGTTAGAGTAAAGGTTTTAATTTAATTGTTTTCAAAGCTTCAAACCCTTGTTTGTTTTCTCCATCCATTCTCTTCCTTGTGACAAGTATCCTTTTGCATGCAAGTGTTCTTGGAGTCTGAAGTTAGTTTTGACAACTTCTACATGGTATCAAAGCTTTTCTACTGCATGCCTATTATTGTTTGAACAATTTGGAGCTACAAGGGTTGGATCAGGCATTCACAGTTTTGGGGTTTGTTTTTTTTTATCTAGGGAATCACCTACAATTTCAAAGCATTTTGGGTCCAAATGGACCTCACTGTTGGATCCACAGTGGTCCAAAATCCCTAAATCGACTGTTCTTTCATCCATTTTGGACAAAGTTGATTTGAGAGGCAAATTTTTTTTACCAATACGGTCGTATGGCTGTCCGTCTGCATGTAGATCGGAGAAAATAAATGACCTGATAAAAAAAATTATTTTCTGCATTTTTTTTTGTTCAATTTAAAGAAAAAATAAAAAAGAATTGTAAGGTTTTTTTATTTTTATTAAAAAAATCAAATAAAAAAAAAGCATTTTAAAGGCTTGCTTAGGCCTAGTTGCTAGGTACCCTGTGCAAGCTCTGTGCAAGTCCGTACCTACATAGGGTACTACGTAGGGTCGTACCTGTGCAGTGTACCCGCGCCTTCATAGGGGTGTGGTGGGGGTGGGCCCACATGCCTCCCCCACCAAAAATGTTTTTCAAATTATTTTTTTTATCAAAACATTTACTGTTTTTTTTTTTTAAATACATTTTTTGTAATAAACCTAGTTGTGCATATGAGGTGATGGTCATTTGGACATCAAATTTAGGCTCAATTTTTTTGTTGCGATGGTCGAATGACCGTCAAATTTAATTCCGCATTGGTTCTTTGCCCCTTTGGAGCTATTTTTTTCCAAAGGTCATAACTTGGGCATATGATTTTGTTTTTTGGCAAAAAAGATATTGTCGAAAACTTGGTTCTGTCAAATTTCCATTGGTGTGGGTCTCATTGCTTCATTTATTTGTTGGTGCATTCTACAACTAGTTGAAGTCAAAGGAGCTGCTTTGAGTCTCGAGCTTGTAACTTTTGACCAGTTTCTCCATTTTTTCGCGTTCTTAGCGAAGTTGGAACCATATTTCAGAGCTCTTTAGTTCCATCCATGCAATATTTCTAGATTTCCCTCCAGGTATATTTTATTCATTTTTTTGTGTTTTCACACTCTGGTGAATGACTTGGACATATTAGCTCTTGGGAACTTCTCGCTTGCATGGGATGCTTCATTTTTTGCTGTTTTTCATGTATTTCTAGTTTTTTGTCCTTTGTGGGCATTTTGAGCATCATTTATAAGCAATATTTTATGTAAACACACTGAGATAAAGTGCCACACTATTGTACATGTATTTTGGGGATTTTGTACATAAGGTTGTGCCATATTTTGTACTCGCACTAATTTATAAAGCGCCATGGGGGGCTATGTAGTGCCTTTGTTTTTGCCATCACATCTTTATCTGGTGAGTGTCCCTCCACAATGAAAGTGGATCCATATGATTCCAGCCTCATGCATGTGTACTTTGTTTTGCACACCAGTTTTTCAGTTGCAAGTGCTTTCTTGTGCACTTTTAAATGTTGTTTCTTCTCCTTCATGCACTACAGGGTGTTAGACAAAATTTCAATGGATTTGTCAAGCTCTCCAAGTTCAACATTATGGGTGGGGTATTATATTGTCTATGTTAATGCTTCCTTGGTTTCGCCTTGGAAGGAATCTTCCATTCTCATTTGATCAGTTTTTTTCAAACTATTGGTACTTGTGCCATTTGTATCTTTGTTCCAGGTGTTTGCCTTTGTTTGTCATCTGATTCAAGTAGTGTCATTTGGGGCACTCATGCAGATTGTTGTCTTCTTGATCCTGATCATCTTATCTTCAGCGAAGGTTCTTCAGCACCATAACAGTCATCTTTTGATAGTTTTTTGTAGCTTCTTCCGCTTCAGTGATGTTCTTCATGGCTTTTTGTATCTTTTTTTGGAGTAGAGTTTTTCCCATGAGGTTTTCTCTATTTCTCCACTTTACAGAGATTTGGTTGTATTTGGGTACCTGATTTGGCCTAGTTTTCAGGACCCATGTTTACCCTTCTTGCATTGTAGTTACCTTTGCTTTCTTGCACTTGTTTGTAGTTGCATTGTTGCTCATCTTAAGGGGGGGTGTTAGAGTAAAGGTCTTAAATTAATTATGTTGATTAAGTTACCTTTATTCCCTTCTTAAGATTTCACGTTATTTTGCATAAAGTGAAATTTAATTATTACATTAATTATTAAATGTTTCCCTATTAGGGTTTCTTTTAGGGTTTTGCATGATCTCATTTTATAAGGATTGATCCCATTGTATATTCATTAATTCCTTTTGTTCTGATAAGATATTTTCTCCATTTTTCAGAGCTTCAAACCCTTGTTTGTTTTCTCCATCCATTCTCTTCCTTGTGATAGGTATCCATTTGCATGCAGGTGTTCTTGGAGTCTGAAGTTGGTTTTGACATCTTTTACAGGTAGGAGGGTGTCAAATTTTCCAATTGCAAAAGTAAAAATAGGGATAATAGATCTAATGGTGAAAACCATTCTATGACAACATTAAATTTGGAAAAAGAAAAAATAAAGAATGCATCTAAAGGTGAAAACCTCTTTGAGGCACCAAAATATGGGAGATTTGACACTCTTCTAGAAAATTATCATGAGTATTCATCAGTTCTGGTAGAACCAACACAGTCTATAAACATCGGCACTAAAGAAAAAGAAAAAATCTTACATCTGGCAAAATCCATGACAGATCAAGAAAGACCAGAATTCATCAAATTCTTTAAGGAAAGAAGCATCAACTTTTCTTGGTCATATTCCAATATGCCAGGCATGGATCCAAATCTTCTCATGCATCATTTGTCTTTGCATTTAGGAATCAAGCCCATGAAGCAAAAATTGAGAAAAATGCATCTTCATATCACATTAATGGTAAAGACTGAGTTAAAGAAATTGTCTGATGTTGGATTCATAAGGTCTATTGACTACACCAAGTGGATATCAAACATTGTACCTGCCTCAAAGGTGGACAATAGCATCAGGATATGTACATATTTTAGGGACCTAAATAAAGCATAACCAAAAGATGATTTTCCATTACCAAATATAGACATCATTGTGGACTTGATGGCAGTGCATGCCATGTTGTCAATCATGGATGATTTTTCTGGATATAATCAAATTAAAATAGCTCCAAAAGATCAGGAAAAAATGACATTTACATGTCCATGGGGAAACTTCTGCTGGAATGTCATGCCATTTGGTCTGAAAAATGTAGGAGCCACCTATCAAAGAGCAATGTTGACAATCTTTCATTATATAATGCACACCTTCATGGAGGATTACGTGGATGATATTTTGGAAAAATATTGTACAAGGGGAGGAAATCTACATAGCTTGAGAAAAATATTCACATGGCTAGCGAAATTCAAAGTCAGGCTAAACCCCAAGAAGTGTGTCTTTGGGGTCACTTCAGTGAAACTATTGGGATACATTATCTCGGAAAATGGCATTGAAGTGGATCCGAAAAATTCAATGAAATAATGGAGATGCTACCTCCCATAAATATCATTCAACTCAGATCATTATAGGGAAGGATCCAATCAATCAGGAGATTCATCTCCTAGTTGGCGGAAAAAATTCATCCATTTAATCACCTTTTGCATAAAAATGTTGTTTTTAAATGGGATAATGGGTGTGAGACAACGTTTGATCAAATAAAACAATATCTAATGTCACCACCTATTCTCATGCCACTAACAGAAGGAAGACCTCTCATACTGTACATTTTAACAATAGATATGTCATTAGGAGCATTATTGGCACATGAGGATTATGAAGGAAAGGAACATGCCATCTACTATATCAGTAGAACATTAAATGGCCATGAAATAAACTACACTTTCATAGATAATTCTTGCTTAGTGGTGGTGTTTCCTACTCAACAACTGAGACATTATATGTTGACTCATACAATCAGGCTAATAGAAAAGATCGACCCCTTAAAATATTTAATTAGTAAGGTTGCCTTAACAGGTAGACTGGAAAAGAGGGTCATGCTCTTAAATGAGTTTGATATTCAATATGTGGAGAGAAAATCCATCAAGGGTCAAGAAATCACCATACAGTTGGCTGAGACTCCTTTACCAGATGATCACCCTATGATAATGGAGTTTCCAGATGCGTACATTCTGACAGTGATGCCAAAAAAAATGGATATTATATTTTGATGGAACATACAAAAAATGAAGATCTGGAGTATGGATTTTGTTCATCACTCCCCAAGGACACACCATTCTGAAATCATATAGACTGATGTTTCAATGTACAAATAATGTGGTGGAATATGAAGCATTAATCATTGGGGTCAAAATATAAATTGAATGGAAGATCACAGATCTACAGGTATATGGGGACTCTCAACTATTCATTTATCAAGTAAATGATGAGTATTAGACAAAAGATGAAAATTTGATTGAATTCCAAGGGCAGAGAAAAAAGTTGAGGATGCTATGGCCACAATTGCTTCACTCTTACAATTGCCAGAGAAACGTGGTTGTTATGAGTTTATGGTAGAACAAGTACCATGTCATTCTTACAATAGTTCAGAATCCAATACCATATGCCATCTAGAGACCATTGAAACCTCCATCTATGAAAAAACATATGCTTACCTGAAAGGCAATATCCTCCCTCCTGATCTTTCCAAGAACCAAAAACATAATTTTATCCGCCAATCCTCCTGACATACTTTAATCGCTGACATCCTTTATCATCGAGGTCTTCATGGTACCTTATTCCGATGTTTAGAACATGAAGAATATGAGACAACCTTATGTGAGGTTCATGAAGGTATTTGTGGCACTCATTCAAGTGGAATAACTCTAGCGAAGAAAATCCTTTGTTTAGGATATTATTGGCCATGCATGGAGAAAGAATCTTATCAATTTGTAAAAAAATGTGAAAAGTGTCAAATTCACAGTAATTTGATTCTTGCACCAGCTCAAGAATTTCATCCCTTCACATCAGCATGGCCCTTTTGTCAATGAGGTCTAGATTTGGTAGGAAAGATAAATCCCTCTTCATCCAATGGACACAAATTCATAATAACAACCAAATAATACTTCACAAAATGGATAGAAGCAGTGCCTCTTACCATGATCACGGGGAAGAAGATATTGTCATTCATCTTGAATTACATAATATGTTGGTATGGTATCCCTCAATCTATTATCATTGATAATGGGCAGCCTTTCAAAAACCAAGATGTTCAAGAATTATGTGAAAATTTCCATATCCAACATCATTTCTCAACACCGTACTATCCTCAAGGGAATGGCCAAGCAAAGGCCTCTAACAAAACAATTCTAAAAAACCTCAAGAAGATGGTAAATGATTTTGGACGTGATTGTCATGTTCAACTCAATCCTGCATTGTGAGCCTATAGAACGAGTATTGAAACACCAACAAGAGCTACACCATATGCCTTGGTATATGGATCAAAGGCCATACTACCTATTGAAGTAGAGATTCCAGCACTTCGTGTATCAGTCAAAGGAATCATTTTAGATGAGGACTAAAGGGTATCCAGACTACAAAAACTAGAATTGTTGGATGAGCATCATCAAGAAGTTGTTAATCATCTCACAGCATATCAACAACGAATATCAAGGAGTTACAATCATAGGGTAAAACCTAGGATTTTTCAAGTTGGTGATTTGGTTCTAAAACAAAACCCAAGAAATCAACAAGATAGGGAAAAGAAAGGGAAATTTGAGCCTACCTGGCTAGGTCCTTTTGTCATCATATCAATATACGAATAGGGGCCTATCAACTATCAATGTCAGAAGGGAATTTGTTTGATGAACCTATCAACAATATCCATCTCAAAAAGTTCTACACCTAAATTTCATAGTGCATGGGTTAAAATTTTGAAAAAGGGTTTCCTTGATGAAAACCTGGCAAATAGGCGTTTTGGCAAGAGAAAATAAAAATAAAATAAAATACAAAAAATAAAAAATGAGAAAAAGAAAAATATATAAAACAAAGTGTGTAATCCAAACATATGGTGAAAATTTGGAAACAGGCAATCAGGATCATTAGTCTAGCAATCGTTACTGTTTCATATCATATCATTAGTCTTGCTATCATTGCATCCATTATCAAATCATGTCACATGGTCATCTCTCACTCTAGCTCGGGGGCAACATCTGGATATCAGTAGGGGAAACAAAAACATCGGTCTCGCCAAAATGGGAAAACAACAGTATGAACTTACACAAAAACAATGAGAAAAATGCAACATCAATCATCATCAGAAAGGCATCAAACATCTATATCATATCAGAATATCCAAAAAAAATAAAAAAGTCAGTCAAGAAAAGCAAAACCAAAATCATGAGTTTGTGCCAGTCAAACTACATGGTCTCTGCGTGTGTAACATAGGCAAGTCTAATATTTGATCAGCCCCTAAGACCCCTAGAATAAGTTAGTAAGTTAGGCCTTTGGTCATAATCTCAGAAAATCACAAAAACATCACAAAATCAGGATGGATGATCTAATCTAAATAATGATTGAAACACTCTAAGTAAAAGGTGGATAAATTGTATTTTTGATTTAAATATTATCATTTCTTTGGAGTAACTCGATGATGTATTGAACTAGAGAAACAAGGAAGGAGAATGATATTTTTATTGTATGTTGTCTGTAAAATTAATCATATGAATGTGTGAATTGTCAGGGGATGTGCTATGCAAATGTATCACCAATGACAATCATAATTCACACATTGAAATGATTAATCACTGCTTATTTATGTAAAGAATGCCCAGGTCATCTTGGTTCAATTATACCTAGATGCTTGTGTTTGCTTGCAATATCAAAAATCATGAAAGTAGTACTTAGGTCGTCATTGGTCTAAAATATACCATTTACGCTTGTACTCACTTTCAACATCCTAAAAATATCTATGATGATACCAAGAACAAAAATACTGTTAAAATGACAATGGTCTGCATATAATTGCATGATAAAATTTGATTGCATTCATAATAAATTCTACATCCGTAGAGTGATTGTTGCATAAAGGATTCAAATTAATGATTATCTTTTCTACAAATATGATTGAGTATACTTGACATTAAACCAAAAATCATCAAAAAAAATTTAGGAGCATCATCTCATCATTCATGCATTCAACATCAAATAGTTATACATTTATTATACCATATTTTCCACATCATATCATTCATTACATTATTATCATATATATTTGATCAATTGTTAACCCATACATCATTTGTAATCCATTATCATTCATCACAAAATCATCATTTTATTATCATTATCGCATTTAAAATGAAAATTATTTACCATCCATCCATACATTTCATCACATTGAAATAAATGCAAGTCATGTCATTATTATCCATACATCCATACATCATATTTCATAACTTAGAACATCATAACATCCATACATCATAGATCATCATTTAGAACATCATACATTATTATTCATAACATCCATATATCATATATTGTGCATATGCATTTATCTAGAATCATCACATAAAATAAAAGCATTCATCACATGATACATCATCACATAAAATAAATAAATCCATCATAGAATCATAAACCATCATAAATAGAAATCACTGCATATCATATATATCATCAAATTCAAGTATATAATGAAGTCTGAAATAAGAAAAGATACATCATCAAAAATAAGCTGGCTCGAAGTATACATCATATCTCCAAAATAATGTCTCAGAATCACAATACAACATCTATGATCTATTTCTACTAGAATGAGTAGGCCCAGAAGGAATAGTACCACCACCACCCTCGGAAGGACCAGGATCTCTAGGATCTCTCTGTGGAGGCTATGTCACATCCTCGCTGACTGTCTAGGTACGTGTTTGACCAGATCTTGATGGGGCATAGCTAAATCTGTGATCGACAGGCACTTCATCATGATACCTACCCCTATAGAACTCTACCTCGCGGCCAACCCACAAAACCTCCCTCATGTAATCTACAATCAAAGTACCATCGACTACTCTCTATAGTGTCCTTGTCATCTCCTATGCCCTCTCAACAATTTTTCTAGCACTGTCTCACTCAGCTATCAAGGTATCAACTTGAGTCTAAATAGCTACCAACTATCCCTGTACTTATGCCAATGCCTAGGCATGAACCTATGCCTGACTCTGCATCTGAGTCTACATTTGTACCAGAAAACCCTATGCATGTACCAACTACCCCTACATAGTCTGTACCTGTTCCTGCAAACTGGTGATCTACCTCTGATGATCAACCGACAACACTGCCACTGCTCGCCTCTTGTGAGGCATGCTCGATGATGGACCAACACTGACATGCCCAAAACCTCCACCACCACCATCACCATCATCACTATTAATGTCCCCATTGGTGCTCTTAAATTGTTTCCTGACTAAGTTTCATCCCCACTGCTATCCTCAGAACCCTCGACAACTTCCTCCTCCATGGGTAACAATGTTGGCTCATCAGGAATAGTAATACAAGGATGTGGAGATAATGCCAAAAATGTTGTGTACTCCTCTGTCATGGGTGCCTCTACAATATCTCTACGCATATCTCAAGCTGATGTTTATAGAGTCCTGTACCCCTCTACTAGTGTATCATATGACAAGCATGGCCACCAATCAGCTACATCACTCTGTCGTCAGGCATAATGGGCTACCCCCTGAGGCATACACTATATAATGCCATAATGCCTATACACCCACCATAATAGAAATCTCTCCAACATAAACGGGGTCCTGCCAATCAAGTACATGGAATCACATAGATACCCAAGGACTATGTCATCCTCATCCCATTGCTCATAGTCCAAATACAATAGCTAGACAACACTCTCTATGTCATCCAAAACTCATCTCCAATGCTCTAATTTACCCATTCAAGCCTGGGTAAGTATACCTTTGTACCTGAAAACATAAGGTCTGCTTGCAAGTCTATCAAGAACTCGAAATGGTCGAGTAATGGAAAAATGCTTCCATGCCCACACCTGTAAAAGTGTCATCCCTGTTGATAAGTTGTGTGCTCCCAAGTATATCACTCAAAGTAAATCTTGGTAGAGATTTAATAGCATACACATCCCCCATGCATATCTCGTCCCATGCACAACCATGCTCTCCAAAATCTAGCCCCAACCCACAGAGAATCCCTTTGACCTGCGATCAGGACAAAGGAAACCTCCAATGGATCCAGCTAATACTGGTTGTAGTGAGGCATAAGCATCAACAATCATCTGCCATTAGACACTTGGTCCTGCAATGTGTTGATCCTAAAAAACTCTTCGGAGAGCATCTCTCCCACCACCCTCATTGAGTCATAGAAAACGATCCCTCCCATAAACGAAATCCACCACACATCCTTGGGTGTGGCTGTCATCTTGTCGGTGGGTAAATGAAAGGTGTTATGGTCACTGTCCCACCGCTCAGACAAAGCACTAAGGAGACCCTGATTAATCCTAATCTGGGGCATATCAAGGAGACTGGAAAGACCACATCGACCTATAACCTGAATCTCATTGGGAGTTAGATGAGGAATCAAATTTGTGGTCCAGGGAAACCGCTCTCACATTTGGAGAATACCCAGATCCTCCTATCATCATAAATTTTTTAAAATCAATGCACTAGGTCAAGAATCAAAAGTCATTCTATTATCAGATCCAATCAAACTTTGGTATGAATTTTCAATCAAAATTCATGAAAAAACATCAACAAACCTCACCTATCATGAGGTTCACATCAACATTGATCTAATCTCACCTATCATGAGGTTTATCAGATATGAATCATTCCTCACCTATCATGAGGATCATCATAAATAGGATTATTCACATCTATCATGAGAGTAAGTCTTATTAATGATCAGAATTAGTCATTAAGAATTTGGATAATCAAATCATACCAAACCAAAGAATGGACATGATCGAAATTGGCAAAATCAAAGTTTAAATGTGTCCAAATTTGTAAAATCTCACATGGATGCGCTAAAATAGGCATCCAAAGTGCTACTTTATCAGAAGCACCATTTCAACACGTGGATGCGCTAAAATAGGTATTCAAAGCACTACTTTATCAGAAGCGCTATTTTAGCACTTCAATGCACTAAAACAGTCCATCAAAGCACTACTTTTCCAGAAGTGCTATTTCAGCACTTCGATGTGCTGAAACAAGCATCTGAAGCACTACTTTGCTCAAAGCGCTATTTTAACACGTCAATGCGCTAAAACAGTCTATCAAAGTGCTATTTTACCAGAAGCGCTATAACAGACCATTGATGCATGTCAATTTATTCCATCAAAGCACTACTTTACTAGAAGCGCTATAACAAACCATTGATGCGTCAATTTATTCTATCAAAGTGCTAAAATATTCTAGGCACTAAGATACGACATCAAAGCGCTAAAACGAACTACTTAATTACTAAATCATGAAAGTGCTAAACCATCATATGAAAGGGTTAGATAAAATAATGAAAGTGCTAAAACATTATACGAAAGTGCTACACTGGAGTGCAAAGCAATACAATGCGACATTGATGTGCTAAACTAAATTTTTTTGTTAAAGCATGAAAAATACACAAAAATTGAGATAATTCAACATGTGAGGTGGATTATGGGTACATACCGGAGGTCTGTAGGTGGCCAGCCATTGGTGACATCACACATGCTTGAAACGATGAGTGTGTTAAGGGATAGGCATCTTGCTCCAGCTGGCTCAAATGTCTCTCTCACTAGATATTTGAAAGTCAAAAAGTGCAAATGAATATGAAAATTACCTTTTGGACTTGATGTAGATTTTTGAAAAGGGATTTTGGTGGGTTTTCTGTTATTTTAATTAATTTTATTTATGAAATTAATTGAAATTCATAAACGGGCTATATTATCTTCATCAATGTCGAGAGATAAATTATTTTTTCATCAAATCATCATGAAAATTCTAAAATTCTAAAAATTCATCAAATCATTAATTTATCTCCCGAGGGGGGATATTATCGACAATCATCTGAAAATCAATATTTGGGGCATATCTGGGGCACACTGAATTTTTTCTCATCGATACGGCAGTAGCAGTAAAATTTTCTTCGAAGCAATGCATAAACACATCACTTCAAAGAGGGGAAAAATGTATACACCTAAAATTGGTCTAGAGAATCTGATTAATTAAATACAAATTATTTGATTAATTATCCTAATTTTCTCTATTGTTTGAATAAATAGAAATATTTATTTATATAGTTCACATTCACGTCACATTTAAATTATTCTATTATCTCATCTTAATTAAATAAACAAAATTAAATACTTTGTTTTATTTAATTATCATTTCCCTATTTTACTCTATTACATCAATCTTAAATTAATTAAATAAAGAATAAACACTTTATTGATTAATTGCCATATTCTTCTATTTTAATTTAATAAACAACTTCTATAGTTTGTTTTATTAAATTATTTATCTCTCTTTTGCTAATTTAAATAAATCAAAAATATTTAAATAAAGGCATAAAGAATATTCCTCTATATTTCCTCAAATTCAAATTAGATATCCTATGTCTAATTTATGTCAAAATTAATTGATTGAAACTTCACGGGAAGATTTGGAGACAAACTGCAAATTTATCTCTCAATCCTCTTCCATCAATCCTTTCTCTTCTCTTGCCTGGTGTTTTCATGGGTAGAGACAATATTCTCAATCTCCTCCATCTCTCACCATTCAATCCTCCAGATTGAATCCAAGCCTCTCTTTTCCATCCTTGTGCATTTCAACAGCTAGAAAACTCTATAAATAAAGCTTCATTCAACCAAGATCGAGATCTAGATTATCAATCTTATACACTCTTACTCTGCTGGAATTCAAGCATCAAGCATCTAGCATCTAGCATGAAAGCATCCCACATTCTAGAGTTCATATCATGGCTGCCTCTTGTAGCTTCATTTATCAGTTTTCATGTTAATTCATGTCATATTAGTTTCTTTTATCATCCAGTATTCTCATATAGCTTCACATTATTGCATCAACATCATTTCGTTCTTTAGATTGTCATTTTGACAGTTATAGTGTTATTTAAATCTGAGAGCACAATAACTTAATAAATATTTGAAGATACGAGACAATGAGATGATTTCAATAGATTATTATCTTGATCTTTGATACAATGTTTCATTAAGAAGTGTTTTATTATTTATACCTTATTCACACTTACACATATGACTAAGTCTGTGTAAGCAAGGTTTGACTAGTAACTAACTTAGTGAACGAATTTAATTCATTCAACTACACCTATGACCAATGTTGGTGAGTATTTGATTTTCTAATTGGTGGCACAGATTGATAAGATGATGAAGATCAAATCAAAGTGAATGAACGGAGGAATAAATTAAATGCATATATGATTCTAGGGTTTTTTAGGATGTTATTCTTAATAAATTCCTTGTGATAGAATTAAATGTTACACAAATCAATTTAGGAGTATGGTAGTGAAGAAGATATCCCAAAACCCTAATATAAGATCTGGACGTGGTAGAGAATCCCAAGCCAATCGTTGATGGTGTGTAAGAACACAAAACAAATAATTAGATTATGGTTGATTGAGTTGCATTAAGGAAGGGTTGTTGAATTGGATGTGTGCATTGTACTAAGAGTAATTTGAGCTCTTTGAGGTATAAAAAAAGTACACTAAAGGAAAAGGATAAGAATAGAGTACAATAGAGGGGTGTAGAGTAGAGAAGAGAGTTGTTGTTGCAACAATATAAAGTTGAGCAGTTGTAGAGTAAGTTGTAACATTGAATTGTGTTCTTTATGAAAAAATTGTATTAATTCTATATGTTGTAAATATGATTGGTTGGTGCCATTATATAATTGTGTTAGTGCTCATAATAGGGGATTGGTGTCTCCTTAGGGTTGGTGCCCTTAAAATTTCTAAGAGAAGGTTTATTTGTGAGGCTAGATTAGTAAAATAGCTCCTAGCAACATTTTCCCATTATGGTTTTTCCCATCTTGGGTTTTCCATGTATATCTTGTGTGCTTGATTAAATTTCTATATTTTTTGTTTCAATCTACACACTAAATGTTTAAGAAGTTTGTTTGATCTTAAGGTTAAAGAGTTAAAATTTTATTATCTATTGATTCACCTTGCCTCTCAATAGATTTTTGTGTTCCAACAATTTAAACTCTTTGTCCATACGAACACCAACACATCCTTGAGACCCTAGTGCATCGCATTGGAGTTTTTGATCCATGCTATAGTCCTCTAATAGTTGGCTATTCAAGTTATAGTCTAAACCTAGAAATTAGATCTCCTGGCCCCCTAAAACATTTGGGTTAGTAGAAGGAAAGTGACAAACTAGCTGTCCTTCCTTTTCAGCCCTTGAAACCTTAAACCTTTCAAATTAATTGATCCATCTTGAGGTAGATTAGGAAGCCTATTGTTCTGGACTCTCCTGTGACCTACAGTCCTTGTGCAGTCAGTCCCATCCTCTACAAAAGAGAAAATCATAACCCAACCAATCTATTTAGAGAAAAATCCAAAGGCTTATAACATGTAGTGAAGGTAAGACCATCTAACCCTATCATAAAATTTTGACATATCTAATTTAATGAGCATAACCTTTACCTTAGAAGAATCCATGGAATGGATGGCTTTTGTTGCAATAACAATGTCTTCTAAATTTTTTTGAACTTTCACAAAACCACCTTGCTCTAGGGAAATAATCAAAGTTAAGCACCTCTTCAACCTTTCAACAATAATATTAGTGAATATCTTATAAGTTAGATTGCATAAAGTATGGGACATGACAAGTCCAAGGAAGATGCTCCTTATTTTTTAGGGATTAATGATAAACATGCAACATTAATGGACTTCAACATTTTCTTATTATTTTGGGATTCCCTAACCACAACTAATAGATCCACTTTTAATATTTCCAAAAATTCCTAAAAAAACTCAATTGGAAAGTCATATGTGCGAGGATCCTTACCTTTTTTCATTTGGAAAACTATGGTCTAAAGCTCCTTTAGAGAGATAGGGGCACTAAGTTTTTTATTCATCTTAGTAGTCACTAGGGAAGGGATATAGTCTAGAATGACTCTCTCATTGATATTATGCCAGAGACCTATATTAGAGGATAATGAAGAGAAATGATTGAGAGCTTCTCCAAAAATGTCATATGGAAGTAACTGTATAATCTGGAAGTAACTCTTTCAAGATTTTCTTGAATATTATTTTTATTTTAGAAAATATTCCTTAAAGAGAACCTATTCTAGATCTTGAGCTTATACTTCACACACTAAAGATATTTGAAGGATTACATGGCTATGTCAAAATCCAGTTTACCATCCCTCCACTAACCTTCCATAAAATGTAACAAATATAGGTTCAACAACCACATCAATTGGAATTTAAGAGGAGGATTAATCGGTTCGAAGGGCTTAGAGGAGTGAAAAATAATGGGCCAATGGGGAGATCCCTTCAAACCGAGTATCTTAGAATATGACAACCAACTATTTCCAATCCAAAAATCAAAGACAATAAATCTATCATTTATTTCATAAATTGAGTCCTCACCACATCTACAGTTACTCCATGTGAATGTTCTGTTACGAGGCATCATGTCCACTAGGTTAAGAAAATATATTTTATCCTTTAGCAAGGTAGAAGTTGGGCCTAGGTGATCAATCCCTCTTCTTTTCTCATCCAAACTTATGGTAGCATTGAGATGCAACGTAAGATGATTTAATGACATGAAATTGATATGAATTGAAAATGATATGAGAGTGATAATGATATGAAAATGAATTGTAACTAATGATGACACGAAAATGAAAATGAAACGAGATGCGATAAATGTCCAAGTGTACTCAATCTTTGTTTCAAAAGAGATATGTATCTTTTCCAACCTCCAAAATTCTATCATACAACCACAAAATTGAATACAATCTAACCATGCAGTCCTAAAAATGCCAAATGAACCATTCATTGTTGTTATTCTGTAAACCAATTTTGTGCTTGATTTTCATCATTGAGCCTTTTGATATGTTGAAATTTAGTACAAGCATCAAAGGGGATATTTGCACTGATGATGACCTGAGTACATCTTTCATGATTTTTGATATAGCAAGTTAATACAAGCATTGAGGTATAATTGAACCAAGATGACCTGAGTATTGCTTGTGTAAACAGATAGAAATTAATCTTTTTCCTATGCACATCCAGAAATTTCATCAATGATACTTTTGAAAATCATGTCTCGCAACAAATTCACATAGTAATAGTGATTAACTTACAAACAACAATCAAAGAAAAATCATATTCCTTCCTTGCGATTCTAGTTCAGTACATCATCAAATCACTCTGGAGATATGATTTTATCAAATTTCAAAACAATAGTTCAACTTATGCTTTAAGTTTTCCATTCATTTTATTCAGGTTAAGATCATCCAGTTTGTTTCAATTTCATGTCTCATAGCTATTTTGACCAGGTTTGATTGGATATTTGATTGTTGATATGATATTTTGATACTTGACATATGTTGTTTGTCTACCAAAATGTTCAAAAGCTGATTGCCCCCAATGGACTTGTACTCTGACTCCTGATAAGAAACAACCTATTGCGATGAATAACAATGATCATCAAGCCATGATGAAATCCTTGCCACTTCAAGGAAATGTTGGGTGCATGATACGAATATGATGGCAATAGATGGACTTGATGCTGATAAAAAAAATGACTATGAAAAATGCAGAATGTAACCTAATAGATGGAAGAGCCAACTAAATCATAAACAATGCCTATTTTCCAGGTTTTCACCATTTTCTTTTATTGCACTTTTTAGATTTTGTGATTTTTTGTTGTTACCCAAACACCTGTTTGCCAGGTTTTCATCAAGGCAATGATTTTTTGATTTTTGATTTTTTTGTAATTTTTCTCTTTTTCTTTTTCTTTTTTTGTATATCAAAAGGATGCCTATTTGCTAGGTTTTCAAACATAGAACTTCTTCAGATGAATGTTGTTGGCTGGATCTTCAAGCAAGTCCCCTTCTGGCATCAATAATTGATATGCCTCTGAGCCATTTGTTGCAATGATGACGAATGGACCCAACCAATTGGGCTCAAACTTTCCTTTCTTTTCCTGATCTTTTTTATTCTGAGGATTCTCCTTCAGGACTAAGTCACCCACTTGAAATGTACATGGTATGACTCTGTTATTGAAGTTATGGGACATAATTTTTTGATAGCCCTTCAAGTGATTGGTTGCACTTTTTCGTCGCTCATCAAGTAGCTCTAGTTCCTACAGTCTTGAAACTTTGTAGTCCTCATCAGTTATAAGTCCCTTTAGCAAGACTCGAAGCGAGGGAATCTCAACTTCTAGTGGAAAAATTGCTTCTACTCCATATACCAAGGCATATGGGGTGGCACTTGTTGGTGTGTGAATGCTAGTTCTGTATGCCCACAAAGCAAGGTTTAATTGGACATGCTAATCACGGTCAGCGTCATTCACTATTTTCTTTAAGATCTTCATAATTGTTTTTTTTGAAGCTTTTTCTTGGCCATTCCCTTGTGGATAATAAGGCGTAGCGAACCTGTGTTGGATATGAAATATTTCATAAAGTTAATCAACATATTGATTTTTAAAAGGCCTTCCATTATTTGTGATAATGGAGCTAGAAATGCCATACCAACATACGATATAATTCAAAATGAAGGATGAAATTTGTTTGTCAATGACTATTGTTAAGGGAACAACTTCAATCCACTTAGTAAAGTACTCAATGGCCATGATAATGAACTTGTGTCCATTTGATGATGATGGGTGTATCTTGCCCACTAGATTCAGTCCTCACTGAGAAAAAGCCATGTTGTAGTGAAGGGTTGTAATTCCAAGGTAGGAGCATGGATGACATTTTCATGAATCTAACATTTCAAAAATTTCTTCACAAAGATGAAGGATTCCCTTTTCATGATTGGTCAATAGTAACCCATTCTAACAAGTTTCTTAGCCAAGGTTATTCCACTTAAATGAGTCCAGCAAATACCACCATGAACCTCTTGTAAGGCCTTTTTCAATTCATCACATTCGAGACATCTAAGGAGGGTACCATCAAGACCACATCGGTATAAGGTATTAGCAATTAGGGTATAGCAAGAATATTGGCATATGAAATTTTTATTCTGATTTTGAGACAAATTTGGGGGTAAGATAGTATCTTTTAGACATGCATAGATTTTTTTGTATAGAGGAGAATCAAAACTAGTTAGGTGATAAATGATTTGGGTTTCAGGATTGTCATAGGCAAGGGAAAATAATTATTCCACTAGGAATTCGTATCGAGCTTGATTCTCTGATAATTACAATAGTGATGCAATTGTAGCCATGGCATCTACAAATTTTTTGTCGATCCATGGAATTTGTAGAAACTTGATCTCAACAAAATACTTCTTGAAATCATCCACCATGTTTTTGTAAGGAATTAACTTGCCATCTTTAGTTTGATAGTCATCATTATTTGATTTATGACAAGTTGTGAATCACCAAAAACTTGCAGCTCTATGATTCTCCAGTCTAATGTAATTCTCATTCCAATTAGCAATGCTTCATACTCGGATATGTTATTTGTACAAGGAAACATCAATCAATAAGACTTTGGAATGGTATGTCCCTGAGGTGTGACAAAAACAATTCCTGCCCCCAAGCCATGTTGTGTGAAAGACCCATCAAAATAAAGTGTCCATGATTGCATAGTAGTTGTTGTGAGCACATCAGCGTCAAGAAACTCAATGTGCATTGGATGTTCTTCTTGTAGAGGTGCTTTTGCCAACTGATCCACTATGACTTTCCCTTTGATTTCCTTTTGATCCACATAGTGAATGTCAAACTCACTTAGGATCTCATTACCCATTTAGCTAACCTGCCAGTTAAGGTTTCCTTGCTCAGAAGATACTTTAAAGGATCAATCTTAGCCACAAGTTTGATTGTATGAGCTAGCATATAGTGCCACAACTTTTGAGAAGAAAACACTACTGCCAAACAAGCCTTTTCAATGAAAGTGTAATTTAGCTCATGACTTGTCGATGTTTTGCTAATGTAATATATTGCTCGTTCTTTTCCTGTTTTGTCTTCTTGTGCTGATAATGCCCCCAGAGATACTTTTGTAGAAGAAATGTACAGTATGATTGGTTCATCTTGTACTAGTGGAATCAATACTGGTGGGCTCATTAGATAATGCTTGATCTGATCAAATGTTGCTTCACACTTGTCTTCCCATTTGAATGGAACATTTTTATGTAAGAGATGTGTAAATGGAAAACTCTTGTCTGCCAGTTGTGCAATGAATCTATTGATGGATTGTAGGTGTTCTTGTAATGAGAAAAGTTGGCTGATGTTCTTTGGTGGTGGCATCTCAAGGATAGCTTGTACCTTCATGAGATCCACTTCAATTCCTTTTTCTAATATGATATAGCCTAGGAGCTTTCCAGATTTTTCTAGATATCCCTCTCTTGTGTTTGATTTTGCTAAAAGATCATCTACATAATCCTCCATGAATGTGTGCATCATGTCATGAAAAATTGTATTCATTGCCCGTTGATATGTCACTCCAATATTTTTGAGTCCGAACGACATTACATTCCAACAATATGTACCCCAAGGACATGTGAATGCAGTCTTATCTTGATCTTCAAGTGCAATATTGATTTGGTTATACCCAAAAAATCCATCCATCAGTGGATACATAGCATGCCCAACTGTCAAGTCCACAATCGTGTCTATGTTTGGTAGAGGGAAATCATCTTTTGGACACACTTTATTTAAAGCCCTGAAATCTGTGCAGATTTTTATTCATCCATTTGGTTTTGACACAGGTACAATGGTTGATATCCATTATGCATAGTCGATAGACTGAGTGAATCCTACATCTAACAACTTCTTTAATTCCTCTTTGACTAGTAATGCAACATGTGGATGCATCTTTCTGAGTTTTTGTTTCACAAGTTTTGCCCCCGACATGATGGAAAAATGGTGCATGATAAGATTTGGATCTAATGCAACCATATCTGTGTATGACCATGCAAAATTGATTTGATTATCCTTTAGGAATTCTATGAATTTTAGGATTTCTTCCTCTATTAGCGATGCAACAAGTTGCAGGACTTTGGGTTGTTCTGCAGTACCTATATTGATCGCCTCTGTTGGTTCTATCAAAATAGAAGATCTTTCCTGATAGTGCTCAGGGAGAGTGTCAAGTTTCCCATCTTCCAGTGCCTTTGAAAGGTTTTCACCATCAGATATGCTCTTTATTTTTCTCTTTTCATGATCTAATACTACCTTTGTTAGGTTTTTGCCATTAGATCTATCTTTTATATTGTTAATTTTGTAGCTGAAAAACTTGGCACTCTCCTGGCTGGGATTTTAATCTTGTGATTCACTAGTGGAACCATTTTATGGGTTGAATTAACAAAGAAAATTTACAATGGTTTCATCATCGGGGAAGGTTGGGATATCGATTGGTTCAGTTTGTGTGTATGAATATGTGAGCTAACTAAGAAGATAAACAAACACACCAATTCAAAATTATATCAAATGAAACTAATTTAAATGTAAAACAAACTCTAAAACAACAGCTCCTAGTATCCCTTTTCCCCTTTCTTTTTGTTCGTCATCGATCCCTCTCCTAGTATCCCTTTTGTGAGAGAGGTTAGTCTAGTGAAAGAAACCTTGGATAATCATAACAATGACATTTTTTCTTCTCCTATTATCTCTCCCACTTGTGAAGAAGATATTATGGTGCTAGAAGAACCACTTGGTGAGAGTTTTGAAAATATGAGTTGTTTCTTTCCTCTTACCTATCTTAGTGGACAAGACATTAATGAGCAATACAACACAAACATAGGTAATCATGAAAATAACATTTCTCCTTCTCCTAGTATATCTCATAGTTGTGAAGAAGATACTTTGCTGTTAGAAAACACAATCAATGAAGGTCATGAGAATCTTAGTTGTCCCCCTTCACCGAGGAAAACCATTGATCATTCCCCTACTTGTGATGAAGTCATTTTAGAAGAACCAACCTTTGATTGTCAAGAGTAGTTGGTTTGTAGTTCTCCTAAAACCCTTCCTCGTAGGGAGGATATCATGATCCACGATAAGGATAACAATGACAATAATAATATCATATCCTTATACAAAGATGAAGAGACAAAATTAGCCTCTCACTCACTACGGGATGTTAATGTGATTCAACCTCAACTTTTCCTTTACCCACCATCACACAAACCTCAAACTCATAACAAACCCGAACTCATCCTCTACAATAATGTGTTGCAGCAACCAATTTACACTACCATTGCTCATACATATCACACTAGAAATAATCCACAACCAAAACAACCCACCCCACACCATTACCTTTGCATAATCCCATCTTGCCTAGTGCTCCTCAATTATCTCCTAAGGAGTATGATCTTGTTGAAAAAAAAGGAATACTCCTGCCAAGATATCATTGTGGGACCTTATTCAAGCCTCCCCTCACTATCACAACATGATGCAAAATTCCTTACAAAAATTTCCTATCCCTTCTAATGTGCAACCAAATGACATAGCAGCTATAATTCAAGGAATCAATGATGATACTATTTTTCACCAAAGTGAGCTCCCTCCTTTGGATGTGCAAAAACAAAATGAAGCTTTCCTCATAATATCTCAATACAAACGAAAATGGATTAAGAGATCTCTTGTAGACACTAGATTTTCCCTCAATGTGTGTAGTGTGAGCCTTCTGGATAGGCTTGACATTGATAGATCAAACATTCAACCTGATTATTTATCTATTAAGGGATTTGACAATGTCAAAAATAAACTGCTCGGTGTGGTTACTTTACCTCTTATAGTTGGACATGCCACATTGGAAACATCGATCCATGTTATGCCTCATACACTCTCATGTAATATTCTCTTAGGTAGACCGTGGATTCATGTAATGAATGGGGTGCCTTCCATTCTTCATCGTAAAATGAATTACATCTACAACAACAAAGTGTACACACTTGACATTGATCCTAAGCCTTATAGTGTCTTACAAATTGAGAAAAACAAAGAGAATCCCTTGACAAAATTCACACCAACCACACAAGTGGAACCTGTACAAAAAACAAACAAACAAAAAAATATTGAACAAATCATGAAGTTATTAGATGATGATTGGAGTTCCTTAGACTTCACACCTACCTTAATGGGAGAATACAATATCATACACAAAGACTCTGAAAAGGCAAAAGGCAAAGCAGTATTATCAACACAAAACTCGGAAGACCCTTCGAAAGCATCCACCTCAACCACTTTAGACAAAGAAACACATTACACAAAAAAAAATGATGAACTTAATCATGAACAACCACCCAATCCAAAAGTGATAAAAAATATTTATGGAAAAGGTTATGAGCTTATAAAACAACTTAGCTATAGTGGAAAAGGATGTGGTGCTAGAGAACAAGGTATCTGTAACCCTATCAAGCCTAATATGTAAGAAACAACTCATGGCCTTGGTTATTGTCCTTTGATCAAAATCACCAAGCCTTCAATCAATATCACCACCATCCCAAACCACCCTTCTAAGACGACTTTAATAGTAGTGCATCCTAAATTGATCAACACTACTAGTCTTGGGTGTTATCTTTACTTGAAACGAAACAAACAAAGAAATCTTTGCTTAATGTCAATTTCATCTCGCAAAACACTAAGGATTTGAACTCATTAGATTTTACACCCTCTTGTAAAGGAGAGTACAAAATATCACAATCTATATCTAGCCTTGCATAGGTATGACATCTTGTACTAAGCAAGAAACATCTTTTTCACAAGCTAGAGGAACACCTTCTACAATTGATTAAGAGCATATCTTGTCAAGAATCCTCCAAGATCACTTGATATCCCTTCTTCCATGAACTCGAAAGAAATTATACTACAGACATTCATTTTGTGAATATCAAAATGAATGTCATAGAGTTCATGGTCATTCTACTAATTAATGTAAGTCTTTGAGTAGTAAAATCCAACATCTTAAGGATTATGGAGCTCTCCCTTATGTGGAGACACCTAATGCCTCTAATTGATAATGATTTTCAATCTACCTCACATCTCGTTTGGCTCATCCTTATCCTGCACTAAGTGGGGGAAAGGGGTTAGGTAGCCTTGCCCTCGTATGTCACTTGTCGTTGCCTCTTTTGACTAGTCGTTAACCTTTCATGAGCATATAAGATCAAGCTTGGGACATGGATGACATGCCTTAAGTTGGATTGCATGTGACATACTATCTTTTTCATGACATCTCTTTATTTGGAAACATATGACTTAGCATAAGGCTTTTCGAACAAGCTCTAATGTCTTCTTCTTCTACTTTAAAGAAATTGCTCACAGTAATTATGTTAGCAACCACTTTAAAGTGGGGGCATACATTGACACTCACATTTTATTGTACAATTTTATTTTTCTTGTGATTCCCTCTCTTGGAAACATTAGGTACAATGTTGCTCGAGATGAGACATTGCACTTGTCCTCTCTTGGAAACAAGATGACACCATTTGCACTTTTCCTCTCTTGGAAACAAAATGACACCATTTTCACTTTTCCTCTCTTGGAAACAAAATGACACCATTTGCACTTTTCCTCTCTTGGATACATTAAACATGATATTTCCTAAGATGAGACCTTGAACAAACTAAGCAAAATCCCTTTGAACATTCCTTACACCATTTTTTACATTTCAAAAATCATTTACAAAAGTTATTTTATTTTGTGGCACCTTATTAAAGTCATCAAGAGGTATAAATTTGGTATAGTTGAGCGAGAAGTCCAACCAATAGCATGACTTTCCCCATAGCCACATATGTGTGTGTGACTGCATACCAGCCATGAGTGTATGTTTCTCACCTTCTTGGATTTCTCACTCGACGGACAACCAAGACTTTCATCGCCTTAGAGTGAGTATAAATTTTTGGAAAATCAACCTAGACCTAATCCACAATGTGTTGGACAAATGGTCAAAGCTTGATCCACCTTTTTACTTTCATTCTTCTCTTCCTTCTAGTTCTTTCCATTGCATGATTGTGTATCTTGATTTTCTACAAATCATTCGCCTTGTGTGTGTCCTCTTGCGCTTATGTTGGTTTGACTTAGGATCTTGATCTTGGGGGCTTGTTCAACCTCCTTGATCTTTTTCATTCTTTTTCATCCACACTGGCATAGTTGAACCCCTCTTGAATGTCTACTTTAGTGTGATTTTCAAGCAAGTTCATGATCTCACTAAAGTGGGGGCTAAATGTATCACAAAAAAATATATCCTTGGATATTTTAACACTCATTTGGGTCTTTCTTATGGATTTTGGCCTAATTTTTCCTAGATTTAATGTTGTAATGTGGTCAACACATTCACATTAGGTCTTGGACCCTTGTGAATTAATAAGAATTCTATGGTGTCTTGTAAAAGTGTTGTGAAGTATTGTAACCAACTTTCACACTTTTCTAGGACCCTTTCATTATAATTCACCTAAATAACCTCTTTTTATCACTTACCAAGCCTTATTTCAAAGTGTTGTAAAGAGTTGTAACAAACTCTCACACTTTTCTAGGCTTTTCAACAACAATTACACCTTTCTTATGCCTTAAATGGCCCCATTATGCACTTACATGCCTTATTTAAGTGTCTTTTTGAGAATAAACCCGTTAAACATCATTAAATATACTTTAATCTCTAAAACCCACTTGAAATTCCTAAAAGGGACCAAGTCACCACTTGTAGAGACTTGGTTCCATTTGGCTCAAAAATCAAAATAAGTTCAAAATTCTGATGGGTTTTCATTTTCTAAGACCTAAGGTTGGCTTGTGATGTGGTATTTTTGAGAATTAGGGCATAATTGTGTATAAATACAAGGTTTTCTTCTCATTTTTCATCTCTAGAAGCCTTGGACCTTCTTCTCTTCTCTATCTCTTCATTCATCATTCATCATTGTTCTCAAGCAAGCTAGGGTTTTTGAATTCTAAGTCATCAAGAAGCATTCAAGGGCAGATTCTTCAACCATTGTTCTAGAAATTCAAGATCAATCATCATGGAAAGTTTCTAATCCCTTCATTTTCATGTTCATGCTTCATTATCTTATTTCATCATTTTGGTTTAATTACCTAAAAGGGTTTTGACCAAGGAAAACCCCCATGCCCTAACATTCAACATTTCTCTCTCTTTCCTTGTGTGTTTGTAGATTTAGGTACCTTGAAGGCTTGGAGATCATTGAAGAATAGGTTGCAAACTTGTTGAAGACATCTCCTTATTGGCTAGGGAAAAATATCCACAAAAAGTCACTTACGGTGCCGAAAATCAAGGTTTCGGATCCAGATACCTGGAGGAACATAAAATGTAGGCCAAGAGCTTCTGTTTCCACTTTCAGATTTTCAGAGAAGTCAAAGTGGATTGAGTCACCATTAGTGGCGAATTAGTCCCACTGCACATGTTTTCCATAGTTTCATGTAGATTCAGATACCCATTTGGCTAAAATGAGCTTCAGTGTAGTTTTCTAGATCTGGGACTAAGTCACCTAGAATGGTGCAAGTATCCCAACAAGTCAAAATTCTAGATTCAACAACATTTCTAGTCTCCATTCCAGTATGCAACACATTTCCAAGTGCACACCTTCTATTTTGCAGCTTTATGTCTAGTTTGTTTTGCATTTATAGGTCATTTAGTGTAGGTTTGCATATCACATTGTATTTTCAAACACTTTGCATTTGTCTTTCCATGTTTATACTTGGTGAACCCCTTCTATCCGTTTTCACAACCAAGAACTCTCCCTTTGATAGATTTCAATCTCCTTTGTATTGAAGTCTGAAGGGTTTTTTCTTGAATGAATTGTATATCTTTGTCCCCCCCCCTTTAGGTGCAAAACCCTAGAGGTGAAGGAAGGTAACAAAAATTTGTGGTTCAATAAGAGATTAGTCTCTTTCCCCTTTTATTCACTCTTTTTTTTGGAAAAATATATTAATGAATGTAAATTTAAAAGGGCTTGACAGATGATTCCCCTACACCAAGGATTGATCATTATTACTATTAGTTAAATTAGACTAAGGAACCATATAATACCCCATCATGTTCATAAGAGAATAAATAACAAAGGGAAAATGGTGGGGGATTCTACAAACTCAAGTTTTAGAGAACCTAAAGACAACCCTATAAAATTAGAAGATTTCTCGGAGGATAGTGAGAGTGAGGATGAGTTGGATTCAAGGAATAATGTCTCCCTTTTTGTGGACAATAATTTTTAGCTTAAGGAGAGAAGGAATGTTGAGCTTTATATTAAAGGATCTGATAATGTAAGGAAAAAAAATGAAAAGGGATGGATTCCCCTAGGTAAAACCCTTAAGCCCCTACTAGTAATGTCTCTATTATAATAAAGGAATTTAAGAAGATGGGTTATAGTAGTGTCTAGGCTTGACTCCAAAGAAAGGTGGATACTATGGGATGAATGTAAGTGGGAAATTCCTTCCCTAAACCTATAGTTTGTGGTGCATTCTCCAACTATAAATTTGGGACAACTCTAGACATCGTTCTTAACCAAAAATCTAAAATATGATAATCATTAAGCTAATATCCAAACAACTATATCATAATTCTCTAAGTAGATGTACAAGAACTCATTAGGTGTAATAAACATATTGAGGAAAAAAACCCATCAATTATCCACTAGTAACATCTACAATCATCAAACATGTAAAAGAAATCATCAAATGCATCAAAGCCATTTATATAAGATCAAAAATCATAATATTTCAACAAGTCATCTATTATATCTATAAGGTGTCATCAACACGTGCATCAAATAATGAATTTATGGACTCTAGCCAACAACTGAAAAACTTTGAAACACATCAACAATGACATACAAGAGATAAATCCATATAAAGCATATGAAGAACACATATATAATCTTTATAAAGTATCCACTTGATTATGTAATACATACAAGATTCCCTCTAATAGATGAGAGGAGAAATCCAACAAGATTCCTTGATAGAAAAATAATAGAGAGAATATACCCCTTGAATGAGAAGTATGCTAAATGAATAATTTATTTCATCATATAAAAATCTATATAGAGAGATGTACATATCAATGATTCCCTTGTAGGTTTCTATCACCCATCTCTAATAATTCACTATTTTATAAATTAATAGGAAGAGTATGTAAGCTACCATTTTATGTTTTCAACTTACAAATTTCAAGTGCACAAAATGTGGGCCTAATCTACCATACCAAATTAGCAAGAGATAATATCTCAATATCCGTAGCTTCAAATAATGATGAAACATAAATAGGGACCATAATCATCATGAGATGCATATCCAACTTCCTCAATAGAAAAATAATCACATCGATCAACAAACATCTAATAATTGTAATAAAAAAGATCATCACCATCAATATCCCTTGATCAAAATAAAAAATGTTAGCAATTGAATTAGCACCATTAAAACAAGTAGTGGACACACATTCATCCTCTATAGGAATCAATTTCACCTCTACAATCCTCTCAACAAGTGGTTTTTATCAAAAATACCAAAGGATGTCTTAGAAATATCAACTTCAAGTCTAGATAACTTAGGCTCAACAAGATATACAAGATTGATATCATCATCATTAAAATAATTTGACATAATGTCAACATCACTAGCCTAAGTAGAAAAATATCATCACCAATCCTTCTATAAAATTTGACCAGAAAATAAACCTTAGATATCCATCTAGAGCGATCTATCCAACCAAAACACACATGCCTCATAGAATTTGTAGTTGCATCTTGTACATAATAATTTTCACATAATTCTAGTATACTCTTGAACATAAGATATAAATAGGTTTAGGTCAAATTAATCGATTGAGGTGTGACCTTCATGCCCACAATGAGATTTTTTTACAATTTATTAGAATTGGTACAAATTGCTTGTGGCTATGTTGATAAATTACATTTATTGACTTCAAAAGAATGAGAAACATGTGAAGAATCAACCTTACATATATGCATAAATCCTCCTAACACAAATTTGAGGGATTTATACTACTCTAGCACATAAGATTGAACAAACCATTATACCCTAGTTTACAACTACACACTTTTCTAGACTTAAATTTTGACACAATAGAGTTCATTGTTTGGGATAGGTTTCTTATGTGGCACGGGGTTTGAAAAAATATTTTTTGACTTAGAAATGTAAATACCTTTTCCAATGACATAAAAGGGGACATAACACTTGAATCCTTAAGGAAATTTTTTTCACCTACCCTTTGAGTTGAACTACTAGATGCAAGTATGCCATTATTAACATGTTTTTTTTAACATCTTTCATTTATGCAAATGTGTTGGATGTTTGCATGCCTTGAACTATTATAAGAAGGTATGCCATTATTAACATCTTTCATATGTGCAAACATGTTGCCCATTTTTGTGTCTTTTAACTAATGATGTAACCTATTAATTTATTTTCTCAATAACATGTATTGGTTGTAAAATTACATGAAAGATGATTAATCTTGTCAACAACACTCAAATATCATATTTACATCCTAGAGACTTCTTACACTAATTTGAAGTGATAACATGTTATTTGTACAAATAATTTTCATTATTAGAAGTAGAAAAATAAGTGAACTAATGAGAGACAAGAAAGATCACACAACATAAAGTGTTCAAGTAAAAAATATTGATAATGCTTAAAAAATTAAAAAAATAAGTTTCTTGGACCTTAACCCACCACTACACCATATACATATATAATCACTTCGTACACCCCTTTATCACTCTAAGAATCCTTATTTCTCTATAATTTATAATATTAGAAATAGCATATTGACCTTATTATGCAAAATTCACACATAAAAAATACTTACCACTCCAATATCATGAACCTATTTATATTTGATTTCATGAACTTATATTTTTCAAAGACATTCCTTAACCAACTATGTCCTTTTATCTTTGAGGGTTAATTGTTTTTACAAATAAATATTAGAAAGTTGCTCAAATAAAACACAAACATCTCAAACTCTCAAGTTTTTAATTGAACATGTATACAAATTATTTTCTTGGAATTAAATCTTAAAATAAATCATTTTTCTCATGTACATAAAATCTATGCTCTTTGAAATGCATTTTGAAATCATGCCATAAGTTTGTCACTATTGTATGGAACAAGTCCATGCATTTTAAATATGCTAAATGAATTTATACATTACCTTGAATGAATTTTCACATTTCATGCTAGAAAATTGACATTAATTTAATAAATTAGCACCTTATACATTTGTGAATTCCATAAAGAGGCTCTAATAACTAGTGTACAAGATGGTGTGTATGCTCTCAAAACTAGTTTGAATAAGAAATTACTATTGACATTAGATGATCTATAATAGTAGCATGACAACGAAAAACCTTTTAGTATTTTTTCTTGTTTGTTAGGTGGATTTTTAAGTCCAAATCAATGATTAGGACACATGGTATCAAAAATTTTCACTATCTATTAATAATGTGTTGGAAAAGATACACAAAGGATAGAAAATTGGTGCAATCAAATTTTTTGACTTTAGGAATCTTGAACTCAAAGAGATGAACCATATACCAACATTGATGAATTATTTAATAATTTAATAATCAACAAGGTATACAATGATATTTGCAAGAACAATTTTTTTCACTTGCAATATGTATTATGATATTCTACATCCAAGTATAATGTCAACAAAGCCTCATGAAGTAAATCAACATTGTATTACAATGTAAGTAATGTCAAATAAAATCTCAATGCACAAATATTTTTATTGAATTCCATGTTTCATGAATAACACACCATATCATTTGTGTATAAATATAAAATATATTCCAACCTTAAATTTATTACATTAGAAAGAGAAATATCCAAACAAATAAATACATGGTGGGTCAACAACTTCTTCATTTATCATTTAACTTCCTTGCATGATTTAATACCACATCTTTTCATCTTTCTTTAACCAACTCTAATATAACTATTAAGACATTTTAGGGTAAAAAGTGAAGACAAGAAGAGGAATACAATAGATATATGAAGAAGGTAATCTTACACTCTCATCTATTTTAAAATCATACATTCATACACATATTGTATAAATCAACTACCCTTTCAACCACCCACTAACAAATATAATTAAGGTGTGGGTAATTGGGACTAAGGAAATACTAGGGATAAAACAAAGGAAATATAAAACCAAAGTATGAGCATATCTAACAAGTGGGAGATTTCTATGACTAGAGGACTATGTGTCATTGTCTACCTTACACATCCTAGATTTAGTCCAATTATTTAATATTTATATGATATTGTAAACAATGTACCCACACAGAAAAGGGCATCCCACTTAAATAGAATCTTGAGATCCATAGTTGACACTCTCCTCCATGTGCCATTAATCATATGATGGTCTAAGAAGCCATTATCTAGGGGGTTACTAGTGAATAGGTGAAATGCATAACCTCTAAGAAATATTTTAGTAGTCTTAAGAGTACTCTACCAAGAAAATAATATTGTAATAATAAGACTACCAAAATGTAAAAATAGAAGGAATTATATCTTTTTAAATGTGAGGTTGTTTACTTTCTCTTCTACCCTCTAAGTGTGCTAATTAGACTATGTTCAATTACTCACTTTTAGAAAAAGATGGAAAGATAATCGAGTAATAAGAAACTTAATTTAATCTAGCACTTTGCTTTGCTTTTCCAAAATGAAATTGCTTTAACAAATTCATAAAACTAAATAAAGAAAATGATCTTTTGTTTAAACTAAGAAAATAAAAGGGAGATAATGGGCATCCTTGATTCATTAGTTGATAGTTTGGATGCCAACCCATAGTTGGGAATGATAAAAAATAGTAGAAGGAATAGCTCTAGGAGAAAAAAAGAACAAACATGGCAGACTCTATCTAGTTATAGTTGCATCCAAGATATATATAGGCACGCATCTTTCAAAATAAAAATTTGTGACCTAAAAAATAGAAAGATATGTGCAAAATAGATAATACAAGTCTAGACAAAAATATATAAAATATGAACTCTAAGAATGAATAAGAAATAAATTTAAGATTGCATGGGATTTTGCCAAGATTACACTCAGTTTTAATCTTTCAATTTCCACCTATAGTCTAAAAAATATTGGATATGTGTGTACTCTTACCATAGAATGCTCTACACAAAGGAGCTAAAAACACATATGGAAATTAATGGAGATTTATAAGATGCTCGTAAAAGAAGCTAAGTGGCTTTTACATAGTGTGTAGTGACTTTGTGTATAGACAACAAGAGAATAAATGTGCCAAGGTGACAAGAAGGATAATATCTTCTCGAGATACTAAATAGAAATAGAAAGAAGTTTGTTGAAACTATAGTGAATATAATTGAAACCTTTAGAAGAAGTATAATAATCGAGATAGTTGTATGTCTTCTTAATAAGATCTTCAAAACTATGAAGAGAAGCTAAAAAAAATTGTAGGATCTAATAGAAAAAATACATGTAGAAAATAGTATCATAAATGGTAGAAGAAATAAACAAAAGAAAGTTTATATATTCAAGATTTATTTTTGAAGAGTTACACTTGGAGCTGGAATATATGGTTTGAATGTGGACCCCCTGGACTTTTAAGTGGTTCATGGTTTTGTGATAGATTGCATGTCATGTTTTTATCTATGATTATGTTGTAGAAGTTTCTTTAAATTTATAATTTAGATATCATAACACAAAGACTATGATATTTATTATATTATAACACGTTATTATTAATAATACATTAAATACATATTTAAACCCGATTTATTATGATATATTCAATATCAAAACTTTAAAATTATATACTCCAATCATCTTTATAAATCTTCACAAGATATTTCTAAATATTTCTAAAATTACCTGCCTAACCATCGTTGTTCAATTTATTGCTTTATCCCCTAGATATTTATGTGAGAGTACTTTTATTCCTACACAATATTTATATGATACAATGTTGAGTAAAAGGGTTTAAAAGTCTTTGTTGTCATTCTCAAAATAAACTATTAAATGTTGGATAAATATAACGCAGGAATAAAAGCCACAGCGCCTACAATCGACAAGACAGAAGAAACGAAGTCATTCAAAAAAATACGAGATGGAAATGCATGATTTGACGAAGCAACCCAAGAAAGATGTAAAGCTCCAACAAGGTGCAACGTGGACAAACGTTTGATTCCTTAGCTTGGAAGCCTCTAAATTAGAGAGAAATGGAACGTGGCTAAGACTTGTTAGTGAATCATGCATTCCAAGACTATGACTTGCCCCCGTGGTGGTAAGCGCATTATTCACAATTGCGGGTCAAAGTGGTGTGCTACATTAAAATAAAATCTAAGCAAAATCGTGTGCTTTCACGAAAGGGCTGGAAATTATTTATTAATCACATTTCTCCCCTCAAAATCGAGTGCTATCAAAAGCAAAATATCATTTCTCAAAAATATGAATTAACCTGTTTTTAATATGTTTTCCATTGGAAAATGCTCTCAGCCGTCGAAAGGTTGTGAGGAGGAAAAAACATAAAAAATAAATTAATTACAAACTCTGTTGGTAAAATGTATTGTTAATACAAAGGTATATTTATACGATATGACCTAATTCCGACCTCATAATGAAACGAAGTCGGTTCTAATTATAGAGAAGATATTATTAGAATAAATTAGGTAATAGTTTAAAAGAGATTAATAAAAGAGAGCTGGCTTGGCACTTATTGATGCATGGCTCATGACATGCAAATCCATATAATCAAATCAAATTTTGGAAATCCGCACCAATGATTTTACTCTATAAAAACTTTATTATTATTTAATTTATATGTAATATTACAAAGGATACATGAACGGACTATCTTTATTATCGCGTCAACATTGAGAATGGCAGTGACCTCTTTGAAGATTCAAAGAATCTGTCCCTATACATTATTTAGGTATTATACACAACACTGTCAACCGCGAGAGCGATCTCCAATACGTACATACGTATTTTTAACTTATTTCACACAAGGGCAACATCCAAGAATTAGAACGCTGTATACCCAACTAACCGACCGTATGTGTACTCTTGCTTTATGTATTTACATAAAAGCATTATGATCTATATGTATGTACGCCCCTAACTAGACTACATTCATTCCCATGTCAAAAGTCTTATACCCTAAGAAAAGATTGGATATGTTTGTGACAAATACAGGTATCTATCTACAGTGGATTTGGGACGTGGAATGACTAACAGCAGTAAGAGTAACAGAAATTCAGCTTTTTAACTGGAGAGAGGGGCCCTGTGAGGAATTCCCTTTCTCCGCCTTCTGTGGTTGATCACCATTGGTGGCGTGGGCGGGGAAATATCATGGACATTACTTTCAGTTTTGATGCAGGGGCTGCTGTAATGAAACTTGGCAGCAGAGTCGTCGTTGAACGTGTATTCTGGATAAGACGGTGATGTGTAAGTCGACGTAATCTCTGCATTGATGGCGTCCTCTGTAAAGCGGTGGAATAGGCTCTTCGAAAATCTGGACCTCTTGTGCGTTGAGGAGTCCTCAGATTCTGAGGCGCCCGTTCGCAAAATCAGGGCTTCTCTGTCTCTTGGATGCTTCGCCTGTAGAAGGAATGTCGCGTCCCTGGTTCTCTCGATTCCTGCCAACTGCAAAATTTAAAACCACATTAAATGTCAAATTCCTTTAATAAATGAGAATTGTAACGGGGTACTAAATAGAGAAAGCCGTTACGGGCGAATTTTACCTTGCAGCCCAGGGAGCAAAACCGAAAGGAATCCAGAAGACTACGAGCGCATATTTCACAAGTATTTGTAACGCCTTTTCCTGGCCTGGGCTGAGGCCTCTCGTTCAGAAACACAATCCTTGCACTGTTAATGATGTATGTCTGCACGCCGCTTATGTCCAGCACCTTCTGAATCTCTGAAACACGAATAACATTGTGGTAGGACGACCGCCGTATCTGCACAAAAGGAAGGGAAAAAGCTAATAAGCCATTTCCGAGTTTCTTAAATTTATTGAAATAAAGCCTTCGCCGCTGAAATTTTGACAAACCTGAACAATGTAATGGTTTTTATGGCGGTTGAGACAATAGGAACACAATGCGCGGCCCATACAATCGAGACAATACATATTGCACTCGCTTTTACTGGAATCTCCATGAACTTTGCAGGGCACAAAGAAGCTCGTCTCTAGCAGGGGCCTTAGCCATGGCGGCCCTATGTGCTCATCGCACAGGGACAACATCGGTCCGACCTGGCCAGAAAAGCAAAAGTCAAAACCAGAGGCTTAAAAATCACAAAGGAGACAAACACAGACCAAAAAAGCAGGGCTCTTGCAGAGGCATACCATGACCTTCTTTCTTCTAGTCTTGAGCAGACTAAATTTGTTGCGACTTTCGATAGCCAGTTCTACCCCTGCACATAAACACGATTGAACCGACTCAAAAAAACGGCAATGAGAAATCAAAGCGGCGGTAATCAAATCAAATAGTCAAATTTCTCCGCATTACCTGTCTAAAACCCCTTAAAATAAAACGGCTGTAGCAGCTCCACCAAAGCCGCTGCTGAAATCACAGAGAACCATTAAAGCTCCGACTTTATAGTTATAACGAGAATTGATCAGACTAATTACAATCTCTGCCAATGCATTACCTCTCTAAAAGAAGAAGCAGCCAAGCGTCTGCAAATTCGTTTCTGCTCTTTTCCGACGGCGCAAATCTCTGGATTTCAACCCTTCAAGTTTGGTTTACCGCGAACCACTTCTCCTCTCTTAGAAAAAACCACAAAACCCCCTTGGACTAAATTTTTATAACCCAACACAAAGGCGTAGCCCCCCTTTGTTTCAATTTTTATATAAGAAAAGAAAACGCCCGCGGTTGCTTTACACTAATAAAGGAGGGGGTCAAAAGGTCCCCGTAAAGTAACCTTCTCCGAATGCCCCTCCACAGAAAATGCCCCGGTCCTTCATATAACCGTAGTGGATACGTAACTCTTGACGGGAGCCGTTTTCTTAGAATATTACACGAGGTCCGTTCGCGTCCAAGCTAAAGCAAGGAAGAATGGCGCATGGAATAGAAGAACAAGTGCATTATTATTGTGCTTATCCGGAGATTCCGAGGCCCATGGGCCCGTAGGCCAGCCCGACCTTGCGCCACAAGTTACAAAATTCGGCCGACCTAAACCCGTCAAAAAAGGCGCGGAATAACACAAGCAATGCTAAAGGAGTTTTCACGAATCTTCCCTCACCGCCGGCGTCAACGCACGCGTCTCTTTCTTTTCTTGACGACTTTGACGGCGAGCCGCCGTGAAAGCTCCGTCGCGTCCGGCTCTTAGTGGATGGGACCTCCCTTGTGTCCTTCGCCGACTTGGGTTTCATGACGTCACGCCCCCGACCCCACGCAGACCTCGTGGAATTGTTTTTTAAGGCCCTAATACGTGTTGCTTCTATGCACCGGGTACTTGTGGGGCCATACACGTATGCACCCACGTGGACCCAGTCAATTTTTTTAATATAAGATAAACTTCACCCCTAATCCCATTGTTGATCACATTGTCCCCATATTTACCCCTTAGTGGAACCTGGGGTGCGGTTTCTTTTAACCCCGAAAGGGACTGGTGTGGTGGGTGCTAACCATGTCGGATTTCACAAACATGAACTTTCCAAATGCGGCTCCTCCTCACGCCCCGTCGCCTTCGTGCATATGTCTTACCAATTAATAAATATTATTATTTTCTTCCCCACAATCCGATCTTTCCAGGCTTCCAAATCCGATCTGATCTCTTCATTCGCTCATGTAAACAATCAGTCCATGATTATTCTAGAGTGGTTAAATGTTGTGTGGTTGCCGACTTAACCCAAGTTGCATCAACCTTGGCATCTAGTACATTAAGTGTAGAATCTACACACAACTTGTTCAAATCCTCCAATCGTTATGCATCTCCGATGTGCGGGTGCATTATAATGTTTTTGAAACACATTTAGTCCATAGATACAAGAGCCGTGGGGTACCATCCACAAAATGCATTTTTTTTGTCCTCACCTTTCTTTTTCATTCCACGTATCACACGACGTGGCACTGCGCTTTCATACTACTCGCTATTTCCTCAAATTCTATGACCGTATTTTGCTGTTTTTTAACTCTGCAATACGGCAAAAGATATTTGAAGGTTGCATCAATGTAAATAATATATTCTGCTTTTGGGAGTTTTTTTTAAAGCTTAAAGTGTCTTTGACATTTAAAAGCCTATGCTCTAGTGATTGGCAATCATAAAAAATTACTTGACGGGCACTAGCGGTCACCTTGCCCGTTAATTTTAAACCCAGTGATATGGTAATAATTCAAAAAATATTTTTTAATGAAATTTTTAAATTAGAATATGTGAAATCTTTTCGTATTAATATTTTGGATTACATTCCATGATTTATTATTCAAAGCATAGAGTAAAATGAGAAATTGACATAAGTAAAGAGAAAAGACACACATAGACCAAGGAGCCTACCTAAGATTGAGAAATGAAAAATACACAATAAGAGTTACTCCCTAGAAAACAAATGACAAAATAATAAAAAAAATATGATAATATAAGAAATAAAAAATAGAAAGAAAAATAAATAAGAAAGAAATCAGTTGTAAATACAAAAATGTATAATTATAGAATTAAACATATCCTTTATGTATATAAATGGTGGTCAGTGGGGTTTGTCGTTAACCCCACTATCCATAAGGAATATATGGTTAGTGGGGTTGGGACCGACCTTTGGAGGGCATGTGTAACAACGACAACCTTAATACAAGGAAATTACATGGAAATTTTCATCTACTTTGTAAATAGTATTCATTCCTAAAATTAAGGAAAGCAAAATTTCTTCAACAACATAAGTTTCATTTGCATAAATGAGATAAACATGAATTTACATAATTGATTTCATATCAACAATTCAATCTAAAAGTACATATCACAATTTCTTTTCCAATAAATTACCAAATGAACTTTTCAAGTTTCATAATGCAATAAGCAAAAAGAGTTTAGAGTCAGAGATCCTTATCTGGATACTTTCATTCTTTGTGTTTTCCAAGACTCAACAAGTCAACTGCAGAGGGAGAGCATCACTCAAGTGCTTTACCTCCAACCACGGACTTAAGCGGTCCCCTGCACACCTTCCATACTGGAAGTGGCCCTTCCCTTCAACGAAGAGAGTGGTTAGGAACCCCCTAATAAAAGTAATCCAAGCTCTAGTGTTTGTGACATACTTAACCAATACCGTCTATCAACTATGGATGACCTCCAACTATGACTGATGCAAAGTAGGGATGCAAACCTTCCACAATCACAATTAGATCAATTTCAAACAATTATTCAATCACCAAAACCCTAACTAGGGTGATTTCTCACACAACTTCACAATTTCCCTTGTAGGTCTACAAACCTAGTTTCTTGGGCATATCTTGTAGAATAATTCACAAACCCATAATTTTTTTATCATTTCAGACACCCATTAAGCCTTATCAAAACATATTTCAAAACCTCATATGGCTCCTTTGGAACATATTCCTCAACTCACTGCTACTACACTGCCCTCTTAGGCTAATTAGGCGACTTTTACAAAGCATCACCCCCTCAATCACTCTCTCAACTCCAAAACTCAATTGCAGAACCTTTATCAGCCTTCAAATGGCCAAAAACAACAATCTTTGTCAAAAAAGAACTGCCCTCCAAAACATCTAATCACCAAACCCTCATTTAAACTAGTTTGAAAAGGGTTTATTGAAAATCAATACCCCAAGCCCTAACTCACCTTATTAATGGATCAAACACATCCCATATAGCCTGCACATGCTATCTAAACCTTCACCCAACCTTTACCCATGCATTTTATGCAAATCTCAACTTGGAGCCATCATTTTCAAGTCAAAACTTAAGAAAACACATTTAGGGCAGCATTCAAATTCACCCAAATGAACTTCCCTGCTCAAATAAACTCCATAAACATCTAAAACAACCCTAGTGCACCCATTCCACCAAATTACAAGAAAATCCAACGGTGGAATGGGTGATTTTTACATTTTGTTCACTTCAAACCCCCAAAACAGGGTTATACAGACCCACCTACAGTAAAATGACTATAGAAACCTCAAATCTCTATGAAAACTCTTCAAACCATAACCAAATCAAAGCTACTTCATATATCTATCGAAGCCAATACACTTTGGAACAAGAACTAACTGTACGGCGCCGTACAATGGCCTGGAGCAGCAAATTTTCTAGAAAACACACAAAAATTACAAAGAAAGCAGTGTTATTTTATTGTTTCAACTTCTCAAATCTATTGAGATTATGTGCCTCATACTCATTGGTAGAGACCCTGGTTCTATCATCAAGAAGAAAAGAGTTCATAAGAATTTTTGTTTGTGCCTTTACCTCCTTACCGCAGGTATCCTTTCTCTGGGTTGCGATAGTATAGTTATCGCCATACCACAGGAGATTGTCGGATGTCTAGCGGTAGAGAGGTTACCGCTATATCGCGGGAGCCTCTCGCCTATCGAGCGGTAGTGCAGTGTGTTACCTCCATGTTGCAAGAGGTCATCGGGTGTGCAGCGGTAGTGCAGGGTGTTACCGCCATACCGTAGAGGTATGCAAACTATCTAGCGGTAGTGCGGTTACCGCTATACTTTGGGTGTTGTCGACCTATCTAGCGGTAGCCAGGTAAACCACTACACCGTGGGAGCTTGTTGAATATGTAGAGGTAGCGCGGTATAAAGGAGAAAAGCACGGGCTGAATGTTTTTTGAGATGTAAGCCGTTATGTGGAGAATTTTGCTAACTTGAACATAGGTTGTTTGGATCCCTGAGAAGTTTGATGGTTGGTTTGTGGAGAAAGTTGAATGGATCATTGATTGTTGTTGCTATACATTGCAACATATAGGAACTGAAAAAGGTTCGATAGTTCAGTAGTTTGATGGTTGAATGAATTGATTGATCAGTTTTGTGAGTTTCATTGTATGATGTAAGAAAGCGTTGTAACATTGATATTCTGTTCGAGATTGGTCAAGTAAATACTGCTGCTATAATATTGACATCTTAGAATAGGAGTTTGTAACTTGTTTGTAATTTTTTTTATTGTAATACAAGTGATCTTCTTTGGTGTGGTGGGTTTTTCTCTCGATTTAGGGTTTTCCCACATAAATCTGGTGTCAATAGTGTTTGAGCATAATTTCTCTATTCTGTTATTTCTTTCATGTGCATCTTAATGGTGTGTAATTGTAAAATTTAAAGTCATATCTGCATTCTCCTCTGAGTTTTGACATTAGGAAAGTGTTCCGCATACGCATTCTTTCCTTTCAAGTGGTATCAAAGCTTGGCCAGTTGTGTTATCCTTGTGGGTAGGTTGGGTTTTTTGTGTCAATTTTGTTCAGTGGGATTCTTATAGAAGTCTGGTAATTTAAATTACAAATTAAGATGGAAAGCACATCAGGAAGGATTGAAATTGAGAAATTCAATGGCAACAATTTTGAGTTGTGGAAACTTAAAATGGAAGACCTATTAGTGGATCATGATATTTGGCTTGCTATGTCTGGAACGAAACCTTCTAGCATGAAGCAAGAAGATTGGGATCTCACAGACAAAAAAGCAAAAGGGTTGATAAGACTCTGTTCTCTTGAACGCTCATGAAGATAAGACTGCATCTTCTTTGTGGAAGAAGATTGGAGATATTTATCAGGGTAAATCCTTGGTGAATAAATTATTCCTAAGGAAGAGGTTATACTCTTTGAAAATGGAGGAAGGGGCATCTGTGGCTGATCATTTGAATACATTTAACATGTTGATTGCTCAGTTAACATCTGTGAGCATAAAGATTGATGATGAAGAACGTTGTATGCTATTGTTATGTTCTTTGCCAAATTCTTGGGATCACTTGGTGATGGTGATTGGGAGCAGGACAACCACTTTCAAGATGGAATATGTGGTTGCTACTTTGTTATCATAAGAGATGAGAAGGAAATCTTCTGAGATGGCGAAGGAGGCTCTTGTTGTTCAAGGAAGATCGAAAGAAAAAGGCAAGAAGAAGGACAAGAAGTCCAAATCGAAATCAGAAGGGAGATCAAAGTCCCCTAGTAAGAAATACAAGGTGAAGTGTTGGAATTATGGGAAACCTGGTCATGTCTGAAGGGATTGCAAAGAGGAGAAAAAGAAGAAGAAGAAGAAATCTTCCGACAATGATTCTTCTTAGAGCGATGCAGATGCCTTCATTGCAGCCTTAGCAATTCGGGCATCTGATGATGTTTGGCTAATTGATTCTGGAGCATCTTTCCACATGACATCTCATAGAGACTGGTTTACTAAGTATGAAAAATACGATGGTGGAAAGGTGTACTTGGCAAGCGATTCATCTCTAGAAATTGTTGTTCATGGAAGAGTCAGAATTCAGTTTCCTGATGGCAGACTTAAGGGAATTGATGGCGTAATGCACATACCAGGTATAGATCGGAACTTACTCTCTGTAAGTAAGCTAAATGATGTTGGAGTACAAGTCTCATTCTCTAGCAGTGGCTATAAAATGACTAGAGGTTTGATGGTGCTGGCTAGGGGTGCCCGTATAGGTACTCTATATAAGTTGGGCACACTTGTTGTTCAATGTAACAGTGTCTCTGTAAAGTCACAAAAGGTTGTTCGTGCAGAAGAGGAGACTGAAGTCCCTATAGGGGCTAATTCTTTGGAAGTTAAACTTTCTACAAAGAAGACTATGCTTTGGCATCAAAGGCTAGGTCATATAGGTGAGAAAGGTTTAAAAGCCTTGAAGAATAAAAACCAAGTTGAGGGGCTTGATGATTGTAACCTGGAATTTGAATTTTGTGAAAATTGTGTATGTGGAAAACATCATCGTGTTTTGTTTTACTCTAGTCCTCATAAATCTTTTGGTGTACTGGATTATATTCATTGTGATGTTTTTGGTCGAGTGAATGTTCCTTCGTTGTTGAATTCAAAATATTATGTATCATTCATTGATGATTATTCGAGAAGGGCATTTGTATATTGTTTAAAAAGTAAATTAGAAGTGTTCAGTTGGTTTAAAGAGTTCAAGAACTTGGCTGAAAATCAGACTGGTAAGAAAATTAAATATTTGAGGATAGATAATGGTGGTGAATTTTGTTCTATAGAATTTGAAAGGTATTGCAAAGACCATGGAATTAAGAGGCATAAAAAAACACCTTACACTCTACAGCAAAATGGAGTTGCTGAAAGGTTAAACAAGACGTTGATGGAGAAGGCAAGAAGCATGTTGAGCAATGCTGGTTTGGAGCAAAAGTTCTGGGTTGAGGCTATGGCTACAACATGTTACTTAATAAATCAATCTCCTTCTTCGACACTTGTTGAAAAAATGCCGATGGAAGTTTGGTGTGGTAAGAAGCCCTCTTTTAGACATGTTCGTGTCTTTGGCTACAAAGCATATGTTTATGTGCCTAATGTGAAAAGATCTAAATTGGAGAACAAAGATGTTAAGTGTATCTTCATTGGCTATGACATTAGTGTGAAAGGATAAAAGCTTTGGAATCCTGTGACTGAAAAGGTTGTATACAACATGTTGTGCTTATAGCACATATGCCCCGTTTGGAATGGGGACCCTCTTTCTTTCTCCCCGTCGGGTCGCTTTGTTGTTGCCTCATTTTGTGTGCCCCCATTTTGGTGTCCTAGATGCTTAGCATGTCTCCCAAGTCTCATCTTAGGCCGACCATTTATTGCCCCTCAAAATTTTTTGTCCTAAAGCTTCCTTAGCATTTCACCTTTTGTGGGCATCCGTGGAACCTCTCGGGCCCGACCTGTTAGGTTTCCCCTCTCAGGTTTCCTTGTTTGTTTTGTCCTTTCTGACAGCATTTGGCATGCATCCTTCCGGTCCTCGGACCCCGGAGCCTACTTCACCATCATATTCTCCCTCAAAAAGTTTTTGGACGGCCGTGACCCAATGTCATTCCAGACCTCAAGCTCCAGTCTTCCTGTCGCCGTCCTTAATTTGAATCCACCAACCTCACCAACCATCGTACCTGCATTTATTAGGGACATTAATTGCAATTAGGGGTATAAATATTAGGTCTGACATGTCATTTTCACATATCAAGAACAGCAGAAAAGTGTGGTGCCTTCGCCGCCTTCGTGCTTGAGCTATCCCTTCGCTGTTCTTTGAGGATTCAACAACACTATTCATCGGGTCTTCAAGGTATGCTCACCGTCCGATAGCCTACTTTCTGTTTTCATGATTTCATGCTTGAACAGTGGACAATAAGAGAAAAATTTGTATGAATTTGAGAGAGGGGACACCATGCCACAAAACCCATGTGTTGAAATTTCCAAAACATCCCTCCAAAATTTAGAAAGTCAAACTCGAAACCTTGTCTTCTCGTTGCTATTCTTTGAACTGAGCGACTGCGCCCTTTGGGCCTGAGACCTTCGGTCGTCGTAGCCATTTAAACTTTAAACTTGACACAAGCTTTCCTCAAATGGTGAAACACCCTGTGGGTTCCAAACTCTAGGACTCCGCCTCCAGGTTGTCCCTTCACCTTTGTTGTTTTGAATGATGTTCTCACCCTGCCCATCCGGGTCTCAAACTCTAGCTTGCCATTTGACATGAGACCTTCAACAAAGAGTGAACACCTCCAAGAAACCCTCGGGCCTTGGTCCGTGGACTTTCATCTGCGGGCCGCCATTTCCATTCTTCTTTTTGAAATGGTCGTCAGGCGATCACCTTCCGGCTCCCAGGTCCCGAGAGCCTCTCTATCGTTTGGGCTCGAAACTCTAAAGTTCTTGCCCCCATCGGACCCCGCCTTTTGGTATTCCATGTCAGTATTCCATCCCACCTCAACTGTCCCAAATAGTAAACCCAAATCGTCCTTCCAGCCCCCAGACCCCGACATCCCAATCTTTGCCAATTTTAACGGATGAAAATGTAAGGCGAAACTTCTCCTCGGGTCCGATCTGTCGGGTCGTTGCTTTCGGACTTCCATCCCCACTTCGTTGCTCCTTACGACTATCATGCAACGACATCCCAACCTCTGCGGCCTGAACACTTGAATGACTAAAGTGTTGCAAGCCGTGGTCTCACGACTTCTTGCCTCCTGGGTTCCGGACTCCGGAACTTCGCCTCTGGAGGTCGTTTCTCCAAAGCTATTTCAAACAGCTAATGCTTGACAACCTTCCCTCAGTTTGACCCCAGATGCTCTAATGGTGGCTTAAATGACCTCCAATCTGAAAATGAACGATGACCCACGTGCTGAAATGTGATCACCTTCCTCATGGACCCTTCATTATCCAAATCCAAGATCAGGAGAAATCATCCGGGTCTTCTTGCTCTGTTCGCCCTTCAAAATGACATTCTGACAAGGGAAGTCCGACCTTTGGGGCCTGGATCATCCAATTTCCCTCCAGTGAACCTTCAATGACAAATTCAACTAAGTGTTATACTTTTGAATCATAGATTATTCGATCAAACCATATTTTGTTGGGATTTGGGTAACCATTTGTATCGTCATGTGTATTGAACCCTGCCTCTATGTGTAGGATATATAGAATCGGGTGCAAAAACCTCAGGGGCAGTTAAGGACAAAGGAAAGAGAACTACCAAAGCTCCTCGAGGCAAGGAGGATAAAGATCAGATGAAATACCAATTCCAGGGAGTGTCATTGCACTCCAAGGTCACAACCGGGTGGAAGGAAATCACTGATACAAATATTAGACATGTTGACATTGACGATTTCATACAGAGGGTCAAGATTAACCCCAAGACAGTAAATGCAAAGTTAATCAGAAGCAGCGGGATAGCCAAAGTTGTTGCATTCACTTTAATCGCCCCTGAGCTGGTGATGGCTTGCAGAGAGGCATATCAGCCATAAACTAGAACTATTATTGACAGAGATGGAAACATCCTAGCTGACATGTCACAATCAGGAATAACGAAAACCTTCCATATTCCTGTCTTTGGAAAGATGGAGCTACCTACTATCCAAGAATGCAAAGAAATGTGGGATGAAGACCCCATAATATGCAAGAAACTCATAAATTAGTATTGGCAAAAGGACAGATAGGGCAATGCTGCAAAGGTTCCCTAAGAACTCTTTTGTAATGACTTTTTCGAAGATTACCATGATTTGATCACCTTGCTAAGAAAAGTGATGGGCCTCCCTTATGCGACATATTTTCAAGAATGGATGGTTTATTTCATCGAGCACATTCTTCGTGGAAAGGACACCACTTTCTATTGGGGAGGAATAATCAGTGACCGCTTTCATGATCGATTCATTAACATCAAAAAGACCTCCAAGTTCTATATGACATCTTACTTGGTATACTAATTGGTTGATAAGAGGCATTATAATGGGTTATTCAGAGTTCCAAATGAAGTGCCTAGTAGAGAACTCAAGGCTTTTGACAAGTATCCTCAGCTACAGTTCAGGAACATCAAGAAGGATTATTGCAGAGTGAATGATGGATTCATCGGTTATATCATCAGGCTGCTTGGGGGTGATTTTGAGATGAGAGTCTCCCAGAGTGGTTGTGCTTTTCTAAAAAATTATGCTTTCCTATTCATCCAATATCCAAAGTTAACCTACATTCGAGCCCAGGAATTCTCAGAAAAGCCAAACAAGCTACCTTGGTACCCTAATGACCGGATAATATTGTTGGAGCTCTCTTGGCAACTATGCCACATTCACTCCATTTTGAGATGCAAGCATCTAGCGGGGATTCCTTATCCCCTTACACTCAGCCAGGGGATGTATGAGCTTCATATTTCCCAATGTGCAGGCAGTTCAAAGAAGGAGCTGGCAGAGTATCATTTCAAATCTCACACGACCAGGCCACAAATGGATCCATACGACCATATCAGAAAGGCGATTGGATATGCCCACCTCCATAATGTTGAGGATTTATGGGTAGATTGTAAAGATGACTTTGTGGTGTGGATAAGGCACTATATGCGAATGACCGCATACTTTGTAAAAAGGGTGAACCTATTCCTGGTGCCTGATCAACTCGGGGAAGATGAAAGCACTATAATCGACCCCAAGTATAATGTCATTGCAAACATTCCATTGCCACTAATTGATTGGAATGAACCGAAGGTTGATGACCTTGATATACTTACCAAGCCTACTTAGGCTCGAACAAACACATGGATTGATGAGCGGGTTGCTCAATTAAGGCAGCAGGGGATCGTCCTAACATTCAAGGGGCTCAAAAGTGAGCCAAGTGGTTCTGATGGTGGGGCAAATACTACATTAGCTAGAGAAACATCTAAATCCCACCCATCTGTTTGTTCGAAAAAGAGAAAGGAGATTGACGAGCAACAGTCTAACCCAAAGGTGTATGCTAGAAATGCCTCGGAGGGTGAACCTCCCAAGAAGCACAAGTGAATGGGCAACGTCACTGAAATGCCAGTAATCCAAAAAGACCTACTCCATGAGGGAGAGGAGATGGAGGCTGATCAGCCAAAGTATCCGCCTATTTCATCTACTGCCACAACTACTGTTGTTGCCACCACTCGGCCTATCCCACATGCAGTAGTTGCGTCCTCTCCACCCGCGGTGGACATCTTTATCCATCTGACTTCTACTTCTCCCATTGTGAAGTTAATATCAATTGATTCTTCCTCTGCCACTACCTCGCCCATTTGTTCATCTTCCACGTCTCCTTCCTTTTCTCTTCCAGCTGACATCGCTGCAACCACAATTCATGCCCTTACCCTTCCAAAATCCTTTGTGAAATATATGTAAAATGTGCCCTCCGAGCTCTCGGGAATGTTTGCAAATCCAACGGTACAAGCTACGATAGTTGAGGCAATAATTAGTACTCTAGTTCCTCCTCCTCCTACTGAGCCACTAATAATGGAAGCCACCATGCAAATTTTTGAGGAATTAGACCGTCGACAATAGATGGAATAGGCTAAGAGGTTGGAAGAGGAGGCATATGACTATCATGAGCACCCAATATACGAGCATAAAGTAATCGATGAGGTCACCTATGAGTCTTCCAGTGATGATGGCGAGGATCTGGACACAAAGACAATTGAAGAAATATCTGATCTTGAGCTTGATGTTGAGCTGGTCAAGCAACTCAAGGAAATTGAAGACAAGGAGGCTGAAAAATAGCCTATTAGTGAAGAAGAGGTTGCTGCCATAGGTACAGGAGATGATAGGTCTTCGATAGGAGAGCATGACCATACCCCTAGACACGATGAAGAGGTGTTCCCTCATGAAGAGTAGGAAGGTAAGGAATAAGATAAGCTTGAAGGAGAGGCTGGAAATTATAAGAATCTAGAGATTGAGTAGCCCGAGGAGCACGAGCATGATAAAGAAAAATATGCCAAAGGGGAAGGCAACCCTAATGAGCGCTTGCTTGCTAAATCCCCTATCAAGTGCATAGTGTTCATCCAAGACTCGAATGAGGAAAAGGAGGATACAAAGACAGAGCAAGAGGCCCTCAATGATAAGGCAATTGAAGTCAGGGAAGAAGAAAAAGGGGATCAACAGGAGTCACCTAAAGAAAAGTACTCAATGCTTGACTGGTTGGAGAGACAATCAGAAAGGAGGGCTCCCACTCCAAGCTATATTGGCTCAAGCCCAGATCGGCACTAGGAAGGAGAAGAAGCCAAAGATTAGGTCAAAGGTAATGATGGATGCCTCCAGATCCAGAGCAATACAAATAGCTATGTCGGTGGTGGGAGAACAAAGAATAAGTTATAACATATCCACCATCGACTTGGGAGTGGCCACCAAGGAGCAGAAGGTTGATCATCTCCAAGAATCCATTGCCATGGTGGCACATCTCATTCAGCAGGATAAAGTTTCTAAATAGGAGCCTAAGGCACAAGTGGCTGATTTGACAGCCTATATCCAACAATGGTCATCCACAGAAGAGCAACCAACCACATCCTCGGCCCCGCGACAGTTTTTGTCCAAAGAATAGATTGACAAATTAGAAAAAAGAAAGAACTTGGACAAGACCACAAAAAATTGGTTTTGAAAGGTCTTGGATATCAGAAACGTGGGTATTAATCTTGCTGTTCGGACAACAAAAAGATTCTTGGAGGTGCAGAAGTCTCTTGAGGGTATGAGGAAAATCTACATTGACTTCCCAGTGAAATATGGGGCTACTTACCCAAAGATTGAGGCTATCCTCAAATCACTAAGTGATATTTGGGAGAAGGAGTTTACATTTAAGGAGGATGATCATTGGTTAATGGATGTGTGGAAATGAGACTTCAATCATCAGAAGGAGGGGTTGGAACAGATACTTGAAAAGGTAAATTCAGATATTGAATGGGCCAAGGAAGTCAGAGAATATTGCCTCCGATATCTGAAGCTAATGACAGGGTATGAAACGCCCACTGTCCAGATCAATCCGAAAAATATAAAGCCTCACTTCCAAAAGAGGATGGAAGATGGGATGTCGATCGAAATCACTATAGATTTCATGAGCTTTTCTGCCCAAGATTTCACTCAATCTAATCTATTCAAAGATCATGCTGCTAAGTATGAGGACTAAGAGAAGCTTGTTGATAATTCCAAAGAGCGGAGCTACCAAAGTGCTAAGATTTGACATCATAGAAGTCGATAAACTCCAACCAGTGATCTTAAAATTCATGGAATATGCAGCTTTGAAGAAGCAAGAGGGTAACCCTATTATTGATGATGAATTTCTAAAGGAGTAGCTACAACAAAGAGCAATCAACAAGAGGGTAAAAATGCTATAGTGTTGCCACTAAAAGACAAAAGAGAGATGTGGAAAAAAATGTAATATATTGGGGGCTAGGTAGAACCCTAGGTTACGATGAATTGTGGCCACACAAATATAAATCAATCTTGGTCACATATTCTACTTTTGGGACATTATAAATAGGGGGGTCTCCTCTCATTTTCAAGGAGAGTTGAGTTGTTGTATAGACATGCTGCATAAATTGCAATAGAAATACATTGACTTTGGTGCATTTTTGGGTTTCTTCTCATGTTTCATGATTCTTCTCTCATAGTTAGATGATTTAGCTAAATTTACTTTGCTATTTTAGTTTCCTTTTAGATGGCTTTGGTAGATTTAGTAATGTTGTTTCTTGGTTATGAAGATAGCTGTTGTGTAGATTCCCTCCTTGTCCATACTTTTGGTTGTTTGCTGCTGGTAGATGATTGTGCAAAGTTATTCTAGACCTAGATTTGAAGCTACTTTTAAATCTTTATCTTTGTTCATGTATATGTATGGTGAATGAATGGTAAAATATCTGTAGTCCTTAGAAGATAGCACAAATTTCATGAGACTGTAAGATTTCTAGTTAAGTGGAATTTTGTTTTAACGAAGTTGTCCATAGTAGAGACCTCCATGATAACTGTTCATTGGTAGTTGCAGGTCCAAGAACCCTCTCTCTTCCCTGCCCTTTTTTTCTTTTTTTTTAAGAAGTAACCTATGCTAAGGTTCATTGCACATTGTAAAGCCAAATCTTAAAATAGAAATGAAGTTCAAGATTGTTGTTTGAACCTGCAGCAAATGCACAATAACTTCCTCACTTCAAAAACTCCGTTTGCAGATCTGATTCCCCTTCTAGCTGAACTCACGTAAGTCTTCCCTATGATTACCAAAAAAATCACATCAAACATCAATTGAGATATTTCACGCAAGTCATGACCCGACACTCGAGAGACCTTGGGGTGATTTTTAGCAACTTTATGGATATTTCCTTTCAAGAGAGGTAATGCACTTACGCATTGCCTATGTTGAGAAAGTGTGCAGAAATACCCATCAACATAACTGGCACTAGAAGGAGGGCCTTTTGGGAGCTAAACTAGATCGAATTGGGTCTTTCTCCCCCAAAATATTTCATAGAATATTGAGGTCCACACCAAACAAAGGGGAGTTCCAAGAGCTACCCCCTCTACCCGAGCTAAGAGAGCTAAGAAAGGGGAAGCCTCCGCCTCCAACTCACCTGATCAACCCTTTTCGCTTTTGCCATCATCCTCCTCTTCGATACATTCACCATCGTCTTCTTCTTCATTCTTGGTAGCATATTTTCCTACTCACCTGCTTCAAACAACCTTCTAGGATGTCGCTCACCAAGGGCTTGACGCTGTCTTTCAACCCAACACAACCCCATTTCTGGGAGTTGTTTCGTCAACCGTTGATACCCCTTTGCAGCCAAAAGTCAGTTTGGCACAACCACCTCCACCGCCCCCTCCGATGGCGTGGTTGGGAAAAAATTTGTCTCCTTTGGCCTTCAACCTCTATCATGACATGCCAAAGAACCTCGAGAGCTTTTACTCGAAGTTCAACCCTAGGGATCCGTAGAGGACAATAGAGGAGCATCTCAAGATTTTTGAGATCGTTTTGAAGACTATGCCTATGCAGATCATACATGAGGATGTGGCTTGCCGACTCTTTCCCTACTGATTGGGGGAGGAGGCCTTCTATTAGTATGTCAACTTGCCGATAGGAACTATCAACACGTGGGATCTTCTGAAGAATGCTTTTCTGTAGAAGTTCAAAACTCTAATTAGCCTTGCATAGTCGTATCGACATTTTCTGTCGGTTCAAAGAGAGGTCAACGAATCGATTAGCTCCTTTAATGATCGATTCCATAGAGAGTATACTCAACTGCAAGACCCATACGTGTTCAATGATGCTATTATTTTACCTATCTATTATGCAACATTGGACAATCTTACTAGAACATTAGTAAAGAGGATGCGACCATCGCCTGCCAGATTGGTAGATGCATACGCAGAGGCCATCAATGCTAGCACAGACTTGGGACAAAAATAATTCAGTCGTTGCCCTCTTTGGGGTAGGTTGCTCATCCTTCACAGATTCAAGGGCTTACTAAAGCTTTGCAGCATCAGACGCCCCTCATGAATCCGGTATCACAACTGCCCACAGTACCACACCCCAGACAACCAATGAATCAAGCACCCCTGGTTCCTCCCTATTTTCTGCCCCAGTAGCAACAAGTCCATTCTCAACTACCCCAAGTACCTGCATATCTCCAAGCATCTGAATTTATGTCTATTCACCAAAATCAGCCAGTGGCTCAGCCGGTGTTCCTCCAAAATGCAGCTCCACAACTTAACAACACATAAAAGGATTGGATTGATGAACTCACATAAATGATCAAGAAAATATCTACAAAGATGATGCATTTGAGAAACCAAAACAATCAGTTGCAGGCTTCGCATTAAAGCATCTAGGCCAACCTCAACCATGATTGTTGTGAGAGTCGCGAGAACTGGGATAACCATGATGCTAACACATCGTTTAGAAAAAAATATGATAGGAATCGGAATTCGGGGACAAACTTAGATAGAAGGACTTTCTAGAGGCAAAACCAGACATGGAACACAAGGCCCAAAAATGGTGGTGTCCCCACACCTCTCAGTCAATCCAACAACAATGATAAGATTACCAGTGGAGTCTACTTGGCTAAGGTTGCTTTATTTGCTTGGTGCCGCATACACAAAACTAGTTGACACTCTGAATTGGATTGTCTAGAATTCCAAACGGCTGCTGAAATTTTTCAAGTTGAAGTCCAAAATTTTGTGGACAGCTCGAGATGTAGAGACATCGTTCCTTCCGAACTATATGACTCCTCTATGCTAGTGGTCAATCAGGCTCCTTTCCCAAAGGCTGAGAGCAATGTGCTCGAGAAGGAGGAGGTCACTACAAGCAATGACAAGGCAGAAGAGGTAAGTTCCAAAATTCCTTTGGCTCAACTTTTTGATTTAGTAGATAATGGTCCTAAGGATGAGGAAGAGCCTAGGGAAGATGAAGTTCAAATGTTTCACCAAATGACTACCCCTTACGACCTTAGGAATAGACAGGCTGGTGGTCGAGTTGGTGGTACTTTTATGACCTTTTTACGACCTTCACTCTGCCTAAAAATTTCAGCACCCCTCCTAACCTAAATGCTAGCAACAATCTGGGATATCCCCATGTACCTACACAGTACTTCAACAAGAATAGATAGTAGAACCAAAACCAAAATCAGCCTACTAGCTCCTTCCAAAATACCATTGGCTCCTCTTGAGATATCGCTTATGATGAAGAAGTTGAACAAATGGGGGAGTATATTGCGGAAGAATTTGAGAAGGTTAAGCTAAGTGTGTCCACCTTTGAGCTACTCAAGGTCCTAGCTATGCAAAATTCCTTCTTTAGAATGATAAATGGGACTTCGTCAGCCGAGTCAACTCAAGATGCACCTTCAAGTAGGGTTTCCTTTGAGGATCAATGGAATGAACCAGTTGTGTGACAAATTTTCAATCGGAAGGCTAATCTTCCTATGAATCAACACTCAAATAAGCAACCCACCAAAGAAGCAGATCAGACACAAACCCAAAACAAGGGTAATGACAAGGATGAGGGTCAAGTTGCCCAAGTGGATGTTTCCGGAGGATTGTTTTTAGGAAGATTCAAAACTCCTCCCTTTCTGACCACCATTCAAGTGTTTGGGAAGAACCTCCATAATTGCCTGCTAGTCTCGAGAGCTTCTACCAATGTCATGCCCCTAAGCATGTGCAAAGCTTTGGGAATAGTCCCAACTCCCTCCCAGTGTAAAGTGACATAGCTTGAAAAGACTGAGATCAACATAGTTGGAGAGATCAACATAATACCCATGCAGATTGCTGTTGATCCTAGAATTCAACAAACCATTGACATCCAAGTTGTTGATATCCCAGACACCTATGGAATAATTTTAGGAAGGGATTTCATAAAGGAATTGAATGGATACGCTGCAACTGACTACTCTCATTTGTGGTCGCCATGGAAAGGGATGCCAAATTAGATTCAAGTTGATCAGGAGCCACACATTCATGATCACAGAATACAATAACATGAATGAAGTGTTGTTTGCTGAAACAAAATTGGGGAATTATTCTCTGGTGTCATATTTAGAAGAACAAGAATGCTTGGGAGAAGATGAAACAAGGGAGGTCCTTCTTGTGTTGTGCCGTCCACCCACCAATCTAGCCTATACCCCACATAACACGAAAAATATTGATAGATTTGGATGACAAAGAATCATGTGAGGATAATAATATTGGATTGCTGGATGGTTTCCAAGATTTTATGGAAAAATGTGTACAAGACCAGCTCAGTTTGGGAGCCAGAATGAATTTTTAGGAACTCTTGCTGCCTAGTTGGTGCAAGGTACATAATGTCACCCATTTAGAATTTGAATGTTGTTTATGTCAAACAACAATTGAGCACATCAAAAGACAAATCACTCTGAAAGAGAAAGATTGGCCAACACCACCACAATAGACATATTCAGAACCTATGCCTCCTCAGAAGGTTGTTGAAATTAGACCACCATCAAAATTAGAAATCAGATCTGCCAATTCTAGGGTCAAGAACTCTCTTAGGTTCTAGACGCTACACTTTGATGGGTCCAAATCCAAGCATGGGGCTGAAGATGGCTTTGAACTGATTAGTCCCAGAGGTAAGTCATATTTTTCTACTCATAGGCTTCAATTTTATTGTACTAATAATGTAGCAAAATACGAAGCGTTGGTCTTGGGGCTCCTCATGGCATTAAGAAAAGGTGTTAAAATGTTGCAAGTCTTCGGGGATTCAGAGTTGGTCATAAAGCAAGTAAAGAAGCTCTATTCTTGTTATGACTGGAGACTCACTAATTATAGGCATAGGGTATGGGATTTTATAGAAGGGTTAGACACTTTTAATATCCAGTTGATCCTGCGCTCTCAAAATCACACTGCCAATGCCTTAGCCTAGGCGGCTAGCACCTTGCAGTCGTTGTCATTGTCTGGCCTTAAAAGTTTTAGAGTCGAGCTCACCTCCATTCCATCCATACCAGACAACATAGCCAATTTTTAGGTGTTTAATGATGATAAACACATCTTGGATTTCATTACCAGCTCTGATGTGTTTGATGCACAGATAATAGATGAGATTGAACCAAAGGAAGTTGGGCTAGATATAGAAGGAGTCATCAATCTCAAGACCAACACTATCCCAAGAGGGATGGTCCAACTCAAATGAATATTTGACTTGGATCAAATAAAAGATCAAGATTAGCAGGCCAAGAAAGATGCCATTAGTAGCCAGTGTGACACCTACAACCTCATAATAGTCGACGAGGCAAGGAATGTGTTTATTGGAAAGGTGTGCACACCAAAAGAAAAGGGGGGCATAGTGGATGCTTTGTGGAAGTACCATGATGTCATTGCTTGGAGCTACGAGGATCTCAAAACATATGATACATCAATCATCACCCATACCATCCCTCTTAGACTAGGTGCAAGGCCATTTTGATAGTGACATAGCCTTGTCAATGCTTTATTGGAACCAATTATATATAAAGAAGTACAAAAATTGTTGTCCGCTAGGATTATCTTCCTAGTTAGGCACTCCACGTGGGTGGCCAATCTAGTCCCAATTAGAAAAAAGAATGGAGAAATCAGATTGTGCATGGATTTCTGTAATTTGAATAAAGCTTTGAAAAATGACAACTATCCAGTGCCTTCTTTCGATGAGGTACAATAGATAGTCAATGGTTCTTAGATGATGTCCTTCTTGGAAAGGTATTCGAGGTACAACCAAGTTATGGTATAGTACGAAGACTGACATAAAATGACATTTACCACCAAGTGGGGCATCTTTGCTTACATACAAATGCCCTTTGGACTCATCAATGCTGGTGCCACCTTTCAACATGTCATGGACATTGTATTCAAGGATCTAGTCAAAAAATGCATCATCATATACATGGTGGTGCAGGAGCACCTTAAGGTCTTTGGAAAGATCTTAGCAAATTTTGGCTTGTAGGTGGTTCTAGCCAACCACCAAGGTAATAAGGACTATTTGATAAAGTCCCAAGGTTGATTTGGTGTGTGTGTTATGGCAAGTTTGTTTAGAGTCTTGAGTGTTGTGTAGTCTTAGGACATCTTGCAAAGTTGTCATGACAACTCTTCCTAAACACTAGGAAGCATTAATGTTGTTCTAAGTCCGACCTAAGGATCCCAACATGTGGGAATAGGATATATAAGTTCAGACAAACCCTAACCTGATAGTTGGAATAGTTGGATGAGTTGGAAGAGTTGGAAGTATAGATTGTATCTGGAAAGAACAAGTTTTTTTTGATTGAGTTTGTGTAACAGAGCCTTGATCTAGTCAATTAATGGATTGAAAGGACTGAGCTAATGAATTGAAACTTTAATTTGTGATTTGTACCTACTTTGTGTGGCATTGGTTTAGCTGTTTAGCTTGACTAGTTAATAGTTTTGTAAGTTCTTGTGTGCTACTATTTCACTGCTCGGTTCAGGGCTAGTTTTGTAAAAGATGCTCCCCACATGAATTCCCATGGCTAAACTTCCATGGCCTCTTGGAATCAAGTAGGGGTCCCTTTAAATAGTGTAAATATGGTCTATGGAGTCTTTGATTATAGGAGAGCTAGTAAAACCATCAAGCTCTAGGCGAGTGCAAGGGCATTCTGGCTAGGTGCTTGAACAGAATAACAACAAGAGGACTTGCTTAACGGATTGGTTTGTGCCAATAAATGGTGTAGAGGTGTAGGGGTATGTATCTAGGACATGTGTATGCAAGGAGAAGTGCAGAGGAGGCCATTAGAGCACTCAATGAAGTTAAAGAAAACCGGACAGTGTCACATACCCTAGAAACCCTTGAAAATAGGGGTTTGGTGACATAACTATGTACGGACACCAAGGAGGTCTAAAACATAGGAAATCTTGGAGCCTAGGAGGTCTATAGAGAGAATCCCTAAAGATTTTGGGGGTTTGTTAAGGAAGTTTTGGAGTTATTCCAAGAACACTAGTTTTAGGAGGCCTAATTGACCAAAAAGGCTACAAGGCCTAAAAACAAGGTTTCCTTGAATTCGATGGGAAAAAGAAGAAAGAATCCAACAAGATGGATCAGAGTGGAGTAAGATCACCCAAGGAGTAGCTGGAAGACCTATTCCTAGTCCCAAGAATGGCTTGGGGAACGTTGTGGAAAAGTTGAGCCCAAAGGTGCTTAGTAGGGGTGTGTGAGTGTTTGAAATTGGTAGAGAGTTCTATAAGGGGATAGGGGTCTTAGGAGTGACCTCTGAGTAGGGTAGAGAAGAATACCCTAGTGAGACCAAATAGTAGGTCTTAGAAAGAGAAAATGTGCTCTTGAGAGATAGTACTCCCCACCCAATTGGTATCAAAGCAAGTTAAAAGGCTTGGGAATTGAGAACTGTATGTTAGAGGGACATGAAACCATAGGGGAAAGCACCATGGTGACCAATGCAGAATTGGCTAGAGATTTGATAGAGCAACAAGAAAAGAACAGATATCTTGAAGAAATTGTGGAAGAAATGAAGCACAAACTAGAAAAGGTGGTAGAGACTGCAGGCAAGATGGAAGTGTAGTTAGCAGGGGTTAAAGAGAAGGGCAAGAACAAAGTTGAGGAAGAGATAGAACCAGAACCTAACCCTCCATTAGCAGAGGAACCCTTCCTCAAAGCATTAAAGGCATTAAGTGGCAAGGCACTAGAAGGCATCCCTGTTCTCACAGAAAGAATGGATGCAAAATTAGTTATGGAATGGATTGAGGGAATGGAGAATCACTTTTAATGTGATGGGGTTACAGAAGCACAAAAGGTGAAGACAACCAAATCAAGACTAAGAGGACAAGCATTAACTTGGTGGAAGTTTCTGCAAGAAGAAAGAGATAAGGAAGGCAAGAAGCCAATAGGAAATTGGAAAAATATGGTGGTTAAGGTAAAGGAAACCTATCTACCTGAGGATTATGACATCCAATTACATAAGAAGAGGAAAAATCTTAGACAGAGAGAACTAGATGTAGCTACCTACACAGAAGAGTTCCAAAAACTAAGCTTGAGGTCTAGAGTGCAAGAAAGTGAAAGCATTAAGGTTTCCAGGTATCTAAATGGCCTTATATGGAACATACAAGAAGAGTTGAGTCTCTTTACACTTACTACCCTCCATAGCTGTTATCAGATGGCCATTAAAGTGGAAGACAAACTGAAAAAGAAACAAGATTCAAGTACTAGGGGTAGAGGAAAAGGCAAAGACCCTAGAGGTGGACATAGAGGAGGCTTTGGTGGAAGGAGCAATGAGAACAGAGGCCAAGGTGATTCTAAGGTTGGTGAACAATCCCATGAGACAAATAGTAGAGGGGGATGCAGAGGTAGAAGTTCTTATAATGGTGGAAGAGGCAAATCAGGAGGATTTGGGAGAAACTCTCACTTTGCTTCCATGAAGTGTTACAATTGTGGACAATTGGGTCACCCAGCATATAGGTGTCCAAATAAGCCAACATCTTCACAAGGTGAGAAAAGGGTTGCTTATGTCCAAGATGAGGACTGTTCTAAACATTCAAAGGTGAGTTTAGATTCATAGAAAGGATAGAATCTCATGTTGAGAAGGATCTTGATCAAAGCACCTAGAGAGGATGAACACAAACAAAGGAGGGCTCTTTTTAGAGTCAAGTGCAAAATACTAGGCAAGGTATGCAAGGTCATCATTGATTTAGGATCCACTGATAATGTCATCTTAGAGGAGGCAGTACAGAAGTTGAACCTCACTAAGATTCCTCATGTGTGTCCCTATAAAGTTACTTGGTTGAATAATGGGAAAAATGTATTGGTCAATGAGCAAGTATGGGTTGAGTTTACCATAGGTAAGTATGAAGATAGGATACTATGTGATGTGTTACCAATGGATGCATGCCATGTGTTGCTTGGTAGACCATGGCAATATGATAGGGAGGCAGTACACCATGGCAAGGAGAACAAGTACTCATTCAAAAAGAATGGAGTAACTTACAAGATTCAGTCTTTACTAGAAGAATGCACAGTGGAGAAGGAAGAATCCCATACACTTTTGATGAGTGGGAAGGAATTCTTAAAAGACATGAAGAGGGAAGAAGGAGTTGGCTATGCTATCATGTTGAAGCTAAAGGAGGAGGAGTCACCTAGTTAGTCACCTATGTCAGCAGAAGTGAAGCAACTGTTAGACTAGTTCAAGGACATTATTTGTGAAGGTACACTAGCCACACTACCACCTAAGAGGGAAATCAGTCATCAAATAGACTTTGTGCCAAGAGCAACATTGCCTAACAAGGCTGCATAGAAGATGACACTGAAGTAGAACAAAGAGATAGCAAGGCAAGTTCAAGAACTCTTGGACCAAGGGTTGATCAGAAAAAGCATAAGCCCATGTGCTGTCCCAGTGGTGTTGGCTCCTAAGAAGGGAGATAAGTGGAGAATGTGTACTGATTCTAGGGAAATAAATAGGATAACTATTAGATATAGGTTTCCTATTCCTATAATAGAAGATTTAATGGATTGTTTAGGGGGTGATAAGTATTACTGCAAGATTGATTTAAAAAGTGGCTACTATTAGATTAGGATGAAAGAGGGAGATGAATGGAAGTCATCTTTTAAAACCACAAAGGGGTTATATGAGTGGTTGGTAATGCCATTTGGGCCTACAAATGCACCTAGCACTTTTATGAGGGTGATGAATGAGGTCTTGAAGGACTATATAGGAGTCTTTGTGATAGTCTACCTAGATGATATCCTCATCTTTAGTAAAAAAAAAGAGGAACATATGAAGCACCTGGAACTTGTGTTGAAGAAACTTCAAGAGGAGAAGCTCACCATAAATCTTGAGAAGAGTGAGTTTATGAAACAAGAGCTAGTCTACCTAGGATTTGTAGTATCTCAAGGGAACTTGAAGATGGATAAGAGAAAGGTTGAAGCCATTCTTAGTTGGCCTACTCCCAAGACAGGGACTGAAGTCAAAAGTTTCCATGGGTTAGCCCAATTCTATAGGAAGTTTATTAGAAGATTTAGTGAAATCTATGCACCAGTCCTAGACACCATCAAAGGAGGACTTAAGACAAAGTTTGTGTGGACCAAAGAAGCCAATGAAGGGTTTGAGAGATTGAAAAAGGAACTTGCTACCCAACCAATACTGGTTTTACCAAGTTTTGACAAACTATTCATAGTGGAATGTGATGCAAGCAACATAGCAGTGGGTGCAATCCTAAGCCAAGAAGGTAGGCCAGTGGCATTCTTTAGTGAGAGGCTAAATGAAGCAAAGTCTAGATATTCATCCTATGACTTAGAGCTATATGCTTTAGTACAAGCCCTTAAGAAGTGGAGGCACTATCTGTTGCCTAAAGAATTTGTGGTATACATTGATAATTAGGCCTTAAGCTACATAAACACACAAGAGAAGCTCAGTTTGAGGCATATTAAGTGGATGGAGTTTCTACAATCATACAATTTTACTATCAAGCACAAGAAAGGGGTCAATAACAAAGTTGTAGATGCCCTTAGCAGACAGTTACTTACCATACTGGAGATACAACTGCAAAGTACAAGGGTTGAAGGGTTTAAGGATCTTTATGAAGGAGATTCAGATTTCTCAGAGATCTATAAGGTCTGTACTGATTTTTAAAATCATTTTCACAGTGAGTATGTAGACTACACTTTACAGAATGGTCTATTGTTTAGAGGGAAACAACTATGTGTTCCAAGAGGTTCCATGAGGGAGAATATTATCCAAGAAAAGCACAATGGTAGTTTGAGTGGACACTTTGGGTTAAACAAGACCCTAGAATTAGTGGAGAGATTCTATTGGTGGCCTAAAATGTAGAGAGATGTAAGAAGGGAAAGGGAACATCAACAAATGCAGGTCTTTACCAGCCATTTCCCATCCCAAACAAACCATGGGAGTGCATAAGTATGGATCTCATAGTAGGGCTACCTAGGACACCAACTGGTTTGGACAGTGTGTTTGTGGTAGTGGAAAAATTCAGTAAGATGAGTCATTTCATCCCATGCAAAACAACACATGATGCTAGTCACATTGCCCATATGTTCTTCAAGGAGATAGTAAGGATACATGGGTTGCCAATGAGCATAGTTGTAGATAGAGATGTGAAGTTCATGGGACACTTTTGGAAGACTCTTTGGAGGAGGCTAGGAACCAACTTGTCTCATAGTTCTACATATCATCCTCAAACGGATGGACAGACATAGGTGATAAATAGGGTGCTTGGTAACTTGTTGAGATGTTTGACTAAAGAGTATAGACAAGGATGGGACCAAGTTATTCCACAGGAAATTTTTTCCTATAATGATAGCACAAACAAGATTACCGGTAAGAGTCCATTTGAAATTGTATATGGGTTACATCCAAGAGGTGTACTTGAGCTAAGAGACCTAAAGGGTTATGAAGGAATCAGTGGTCATGCTGATGATTTTGCTCAGTCAATGAGAGAGGTTCATGAGCAAGTAAAGAAGACATTAATGGTGGTTAATCAGAAGTTGAAAGCTAAAAGAGATGAAGAGAGGAGAGATCTACAATTTGAGATAGGTGATTTGGTAATGGTATACTTGAACAAGGCTAGACTATAAAAGGGCATATCGGGTAAGCTATAGATGAAAAGGATAGGGCCATGTAAAGTGTTGGCTAAATATGGTCAAAATTCCTACAAGGTGGAACTACTCAAGGAGTTGTCCATTTCTCCTATCTTCAATGTGAAAGACTTGGTGAAATATAAAGGACTAGAGATGAATGATGAGCAGTACAGTACTGAGGTGAGTAAGGATGTGGAAGAACTCAAGGTAACTGATCAGATCATACCACAGGTTGACAAGATTCTAGATTCAAGGGTGAAGAAGAAGAGTAGGCACAAGACATACATGGAGCACCTAGTGAAATGGAGACACCAACCAGAGTTAGAGGCTACCTGGATAGCAGAGAGTGACTTCAAGAAGCATGGTATTAGTGAGGAGTTCTTAACACCACAGGTTCCTTAACTTCCTTGTTGCAGGGGGAGAATGGTGCAAGAGAACCTTAAGGTCTTTGGAAAGATCTTAGCAAATTTTTTACTTGTAGGTGGTTCTAGCCAATCACCAAGGTAATAAGGACTATTTGATAAAGTCCCAAAGTTGATTTGGTGTGTGTGTTATGGCAGTTTGTTTAGAGTCTTGAGTGTTGTGTAGTCTTAGGACATCTTGCAAAGTTGTCATGACAACTCTTCCTAAACACTATGAAGCATTAATGTTGTTCTAAGTCTGACCTAAGGATCCCAACATGTGGGAATAGGATATATAAGGTCAGACAAACCCTAACCTGACAGTTGGAATAGTTGGATGAGTTGGAAGTACAGATTGTATCTTGAAAGAACAAGTTTTTTTGATTGATTTTGTGTAACAAAGCCTTGATCCAGTCAATTAATGGATTGAAAGGACTGAGATAATGCATTGAAACTTTAATTTGTGATCTGCTACTTTGTGTGGCATTGGTTTAGTTGTTTAGCACGACTGGTTAATGTTTTGTAAGTTCTTGTGTGCTACTGTTTCACTGCCTGGTTTAGGGCCAGTTTTGTAAAAGATGCTCCCCACTTGAATTCCCATGGCTAAAATTCCATGGCCTCTTGGAATCAAGTAGGGGACCTTGTAAATAGTGTAAATATGGTCTGTGGAGTCTTTGATTGCAAGAGAGCTAGTAAAACCATCAAGCTCTAAGCGAGTGCAGGGGCATTCTGGCTAGGTACTTGAACAAAACAGCAGTAAGAGGACTTGCTTAACGGATTGGTTTGTGCCAATCAATGGTGTAGAGGTGTAGGGATATGTGTATAGGACATGTGTATGCAAGGAGAAGTGCAGAGGAGGCCATTAGAGCACTCAATGAAGTTAAAGAAAATCGGACAGTGTCACATACCCTAGAAACCCTTGAAAATAGGGGTTTGGTGACAGACCTATGTACGGACACCAAGGAGGTCTAAAACCTAGAAAATCTTGGAGCCTAGGAGGTCTATAGAGAGAATCCCTAAAGAGTTTGGGGGTTTGTTAAGGAAGTTTTGGAATTATTCCAAGAACACTGGTTTTAGGAGGCCTAATTGACCAAAAAGGCTACAAGGCCTAAAAACAAGGTTTCCTTGAATTCGATGGGAAAAAGAAGAAAGAATCCAACAAGATGGATCAGAGTGGAGTAAGATCACCCAAGGAGTAGCTGGAAGACCTATTCCTAGTCCCAAGAATGGCTTGGGGAACGTTGTGGAAAAGTTGAGCCCAAAGGTGCTTAGTAGGGGTGTGTGAGTGAAGGTGAGTGTTTGAAATTGGTTGAGACTTCTATAAGGAGATAGGGGTCTTAGGAGTGACCTCTGAGTAGGGTAGAGTAGAATACCCTAGTGAGACCAAAGAGTAGGTCCTAGAAAGAGCAAATGTGCTCTTGAGAGATAGTACTCCCCACCACATGGATGATTTCATAGTGTTCTCAAAATAGTGGGGTGATCATGTTGTTGATTTATGTAAAGTTTTTTGAAGGTGCCACAAATTTGGGGTTTCTCTTAACCTGAAGAAATGCATCTTCGGGGTAACTGAGGGAAAGCTGCTGGGGCATGTATTATCAAAAAAGGGAATCTCCATTGATCCTGAGCATACTCAAGCCATCATGAAGATTCAACTACCAGGCAACAAGAAGGAATTAAAATCTTTTTTCAGAAGGATCAACTTTGTCCCAGAATTCATCACAGGCTTTGCTAAAATCGTCAAACCGCTCAATGCTATGTTAAAGCAAGATGCCAAGATTGAGTGGACTCCAGAGGCGAAGCAACCCTTTGGAGAAATTAAAAAATTCATTCTTGAGGCAACAATGTTAGTCAGTCCAAACTATCTGATCCCTTTCTACATCTATTCATTCACTTCAGATCATTTGTGTGCCGACATATTGACTCAGAAGGACGATGAGGGGAACGAGCATCCAATCACCTTCATGAGTACCCCTTTGAAGGACACTGAGTTGCATTACCACAATGTAGAAAAACAAGAATATTCCCTTGTTAAAGGAGTAAAGAAGTTCAAGCATTATATCTTATGCAACAAAGTGTTTGCCATAGTTCCTGACCCAACCGTGAAGACATTGCTTATGCAGAATGAGCTAGGTGAACGAAGGGAAAAATGGATTACATTACTACAGGAATACGATATGGAAATCCAACCAATGAGATTGGTGAGAGGGCAGGCAATTACCAGAATGATGGCAAAGGTAGTTATTGAGGCTGGACTTGAACTCACAGTGCAACAATACCAGCTGGAGGATGTCTCTCCAAGAGAATGGTACAATGACATAGTGTATTATCTGTTGAATCATAAATGTCCACCCCATTTGTAGGCATTCCAAAAGCATGCACTTAGATTGAAAAGCAACAGTTACATGTTGCAAGGGGCCATATTGTACAAGAGGAATCATGAAGGTATATATCTGAGATGCCTTGGTAAGGAAGAAGTAGATCGTGTCTTGAAAGAGTTTCATGAAAAATTTGGCACGGGCCATGGTTCTGTCTTGTCTACAACACATCAAATACTGAGAGTAGGGTATTATTGGCCTATGATCTTCAAGGATGCCGACAGCCACGTCCGCACCTGCCATGTATGCCAAACCATGACAACTAGAGAAATGAATGCACTTGTCCGGTTGCAACCAGTCTTGGAGGTAAGACCATTTGCACAATGGGGTCTCAACTTCATTGGTTTGGTAGGGCCTCCCTCATATATAGGACACAGGTACATTCTAACCGCTTCTGATTATTGTACTAGATGGACAAAAGCAATTGCATGTAGGCAATGCACAATGAAGGTAGTAACTAATTTTCTAGAAAGTTTTATTTTGAACCATTTTGGTTGTCCTTATGCGTTAGTATGTGATAATGGTCCCACATTTGCATCATTAAAATTTGTTGGTTGGGGCTTTGATTATGGCATTGCACTCAAATTCTCCTCCAACTATTATCCCCAAGGCAATGGTCTTGCCGAATCCACCAACAAGAATCTAATTACCATGATCAAAAAATTGCTTGATAGGAATCCCAAGGACTGGCACACCTAGCTCCATTTTTCCCTATGGGTAGATCGTACTCACCATAAGGTTTCCCTTGGAGATTCCCCTTATCACCTCATTTATGGCTTAGAGCCTATTTTCCTGATACACTTGAAAATCCTTACCCTCCAATTCATCAATGATTTTTACGAAGGAGGGGATCATAAAGAAGCTTGCTTGGCTGAGCTGTTACATTTAGAAGAGGTACGAGACCGTGCAATAGAAAATTTTTCCAAACATTAGGGCGTAGTCAAAATATGGTTTAATCACTGAGCGGAAATCAGGCCTTCCGATTTTTCGATCTGGTCCTATATTGGGACAAGGCCTACGAAAAGAAAGGGGGATATAAAAAATTTGACAAGCTTTGGCTTGGCCCCTTTCAGATTGCTGAAATTCTCGGGTATAATTCTTTTCACTTAAAGACCTTTACTGGTGAGGACATCCCGTTGCCTGTCAACGAGCAACATCTTAAGCATTATTTCCAAGCCTGAGCTCTTTTTGAGTTTTCCCTATAAATACTTGTATATAGGCTAGGGTAGGTTTCCTTGATTTGCTTTCCTTCTTTGTTTTGTTTTGCTTGTTCATCGACAATTTTGCCCCCTGGGAGTGTCTTGTTTCTGCTGCGGTGGCCATGCTTGGCTTGATGAATGGTTCACTCTACTACCCACTTGTGTTTGTTCTCTAAATAAGCCTTCATTCCCCACTACTAATCTTTGAAAATCCCTATGCATTGGTTTCCTCTTTTGAGCTTTGGACTAATCTAGGATTGTATCCTTGTTTGAATCTCCTGCGATTGTCATGGATCATACACAAAACACACCTTAAAGGGTTTCCAAAGAATTGTGTGGTAATTGCTAAGAGGAATAGACAAGTGAAAAATCTAAAGTCTACTTTAGTGACCACTGGTATTTCCAAACCCATAGTGAGCTTCAATGCTTGCACGGTTGAGAAAAAGAAAAGAAAAGAACTGCAAAGCAATATCAGAAAAGAAAAGAAAATACAAAATCATGCAACAGTATGGGTGTACAAAGATCTCTACTAGGGCTATGGATGCCTGGCGGAAGTAGAGCTATGTTTGTGGGGTCGTAGCGATAACTCCGTTAGGGCTATGGATGCCTAACTGGCAGCGGAGCAATGTCCAAGTTACTTTTGAGGTCAGACGAATTACATAGCTTGTCCCTCCTGATCAACAGTTGTCCACATGGTTTCAGAGGAAAGGAAATGAACTCATAATGCACACACTTCCATGATGATTCCATGACCCGATTCAACCTTGGTTTCCAACCTTAACCTGTTCTCACCTTCGCCTTGGAAACTGGCTTCTGGTCTATGAAACCAGAGATTTTGGGTTTATAATGAATATTTATCTTCAGAATGCAAAGAGTGTTCTCCTAGCAGAGTCTCCATTTGTTGTGCCTATAGCACACATGCCTCATTTGGAATAGGCACCCTCTTTCTTTCACCTTGCCAGGTCGCTTTGTATCTGCCTCATTTTGCGTGTCCCCGTTTTGGTGTCCTAGATGGCCAGTGTGTCTCCCAAGTCTCATCTTAGGCCGACCATGTATTGCCCCTCGAAATTTGCTAAGTCCTGAAGCTTCCTTAGCATTTCAGCTTTTACGGGTGTCCATGGAATACCTTGGGCCTAGCCCATTGGGTTTCCCCTTTTGTGTCTCCTTCTCTATTTTTCCCTTTCTGACGGCCGTTGGCATGCATTCTTTCGGTCCTCAGACCCTGGAGCCCGCTTTGCCGTCAAATTCTCACTCGGAAAGTTTTTGGATGACCACGACCCAACATCATTCCAGACCTCGAGCTACGGTCTTCCTATTTTCACTCTCAAATTTTGCAAATTTGAGGTGCCCATTTCGAGAATTTTGCCTCTACACTTTCAGAAGTGCACTTGAGGGGTCAGTCTGAGTGACCCACTTTAGAAAATCAAAATTTGAGGCCTGTTGATTTCCAAGAAAAACCCATTTGTAGATGTATTTTATTGACATATGTGAACATGTGTGTCAATTTTCAGCTTCCCATGATAGGTTTTGTCAGGGTTTTGAAAAGTGAAGCTAGAGGGCTTTTGCACTATTCTATTGTTTGCAGATTGTCAGTTTTGTGAAATAGCCTCCTGTTTGAGCTTGGATTTCGCACCCAGTTGACTGTCATGTCAAAATGAATGTTGTTATGTGTTCTCCATACCTAAATGATCTCGAGTGTCAGTTTACAGAGCCTAATGATTTGATTTTCTATTTTTAGCAGATCGAAACCAAATGCTGTTTGTTCAGTTTCACATCTGCATTCCTGACAGCCTTTCTGACTGGTCAACTTTGATCATTAATATCTTTTGATCAAAGATGTTTCATGGAATTTAATTTTGCACACATGCTTAGGGTACCTCAATAAAATTATGTGTCTTATGGCAGCTCGCCAGGAGTTGTTTCACTATTTTTACAAATTGGCAGTTGAGTGAGTTTTAATTGTTTCAAAATAGCTGTTGTTTCAGAAAAGTTCAGCTGAGCAACTTTGCCAATTGATATTTTTCTCCTCGTGACTTGTTTTTTTGAGCCGTTTGTTGCATTTCTTTCCTGGACTGAATGTCTATAGGTTTTCAATTTTTTATTGCTCGGGGGGGCACTATAGGATTTGACCCCAATTTCCGACGGCCTTTCATCGGAATCGCGATGAAACATTGTTGGCCGACCGACAATTAATAGAAGTCAGCGTCGTTGCTCAAATTTTGTCTACATCCTAACGAGCTGCAAAATTTCAACCTCATGACACACGCTCATCGGAACCGCGACACCAACTTCATCGATTGCGCGACGAACAGTGCCCAGATGACGGGAGGCATACCTTCGCCAAACTATCGGATTAACAACGTACGTCCATTGCCATTATGACACAAATTCGACGTATTGGAAATATCGTTGGGAGATCAATATTGTTATAGCGATCAAAATTTCCTGAGAATATATTTCGGGAGGACTAGATTTTTGTCTCAGCGATAACTTTTCATTGTCAAGATACACATCTTGTCTCATCGACAAAGCACGAGGGAAGCATATCGACAAGAGATATATTATTGGAGTAACTTCTGAAGGTCTACTTGAGTAGCTATATGATGCCGATAAGATTACATTGGCAGGAGTCTTGAAGACATAATTTAGATTGAAACAACGACAAAAGTTCGTTGAATGAGCGACGAAATAGGCAAGTCATTACGGCGAAACTTCGTTGGATAGATTGCAAATTCGTCGGACATTTTTGCGGTTCGTCGTATATTCGATGAGAAAGTGCACATTAAAAAAAAAAAACCTATTCGTTGAAAGATGAAGACTATTACAGTGATCAAAATTGCCTGAGAAGATATATTGGGAGGACTAGTTTTTTGTCTTAGCGATAACTTTTCATCGGCGAGATAGACATATTGTCTCACCGAGGAAAGCATATCGGCAAGACATATATCATCGGAGTAAGTTCTGAATGTCTACCCGAGCAGCTATATGTTATTAATGGATGAATGAATGAATGCTATATATTATTAATGGATGAATGAATGATTAATGTTATATCTTCTTGTGATCTTAATGTACACCTAGTCGTGTAGTCACAACCGCGTGGACGTGGCTGCAAGGGGGGGTCTGCTGCAATAGCAAAGAAATGTTAAATTGATATGTTTTATTATTATTGTTACACGTATTTCATTAATTACAAAAACATCAGAGTGGTGCGCTTTACCTGATTGGGCCACATCATGTTCCTAATATTATCTTATAGCCTCATGCTCAACATGTTGGACACCCTCTAAATCCTGATCTGAAGTTGAAACATGAAAGATTACATTAATTAATACACCAATTGCAACTAAAAATGTTTAAAAGAACATTAGAGTGGTCCTGCTTACTTGATGGAGCCACATCATGTTCCTGAACATGTCTAGCCTGATCATGCTCAACATGTTGATAACGCTCTACATGCTCTAAAGTTGAAACATGAAAGTTTACATTCATTAATACACTAAATGCAATTGAAGATGTTTAATTGTATTAATCCATACTGCATTTTGTATAGCACATGAATACATCTAGTACCGGGATGCACACCATGGCCTTCATTGGCAGGTTGCGCTCCACCCTCACCAGGCCGCATTCCAATGTCATGTGCAGGATTATCATTGCTTATCTGTGTAAAACAAATAGGCACATTATTATGGTGGAAATTAATATTGAACAGATTGCACAAGTATTCAATTTGAAATAAACTTTATTGAGTTTATTTACTTGCATGTTGGATGCAGTGGAAGATTGTGTTTGCCCAGTTGAGACTCTTAGCTGTTCAGTCAGGGCTCCATAGCCTTGGTCGAAGGCAATCTTTAGGTCTTCTTGTGTGGGCACTCTATTGAAATCAAAGCCCTACATTTTTGCATGCGATCATGAATTTTGCTTCTATGATGTGATAAAACCAAAATTGTTTGCAATTTATTATTTGGATGCAATATTTCATTTATTGATACTTACAAATTGTGCGGCTACTTTCATATAACCACTAGAGCCAAGTTTGTGTTGCTCGTGTTTTTCTAGTCTTGCCTTTGTTGCCTTTGATGTGTCGGGCAACCTATGAAAAATTTGAAATACGTTAGATTATGTAAAAAGAAAGATTAATCAATATATAATTAAATTGTTGATAGTATTACATACCTTCCTTGGCCCGGTAGTATCTTTCCTTTCCTCTTTTCACCCTTCTCTTTTCCATTTGACACTAAGTCCTTCCACTCCCTTTCCAGAATCATGGGGGGATGCTCATACTTTCTGTTATTCTCTAAATGTGACCTATATTGGTCCCTCACATACTTTAGATAGGTACCAGTTTTCTTAAGGACCTTGGTTCGGTTGAATGTTTTATCACCGAACAACACAACTAAACGGTTAATGAGCTCATCTTTTAAATCTTGATTTTGGGCATTCCACTGTGTACGTATGGTGGGCCCGAAGAGCTCCAATGAAATATCACTTAGATGTTTATAAAAAACATCATTTCTTGCAATTATAATGTAGGCAAATATTGCCATTTTGTAAATCAATATAATAGGGCACTATCCCCACTGTTAGCACTTACTTAAAATAATAATAATAATAATTAAAACATTTTAAAGTACCTGGAACCTTCTCTATCTTTATGGGAAGGAAATCCTTGGTCACCACAAATGTGACCGGCAATGTTCCCGTACTAGTAATACGGGAAGATCCAGGAAATGCTGCTAAAACATCACTAGTAGTAGTGGCCTTTGCATCCACAGGTACTGACACATGTAGTGGCATGTGTTCACTGCCAGAGGGTGGACTACTGAATGCCTGCATGGTATGTGTTGCTGACATTTCAGATGACAATATAAGCATAGATGATGGGGTCAGATGATGTGTTGTATGCATAGGAAGATCAGGATTGACACTTGTACCATCCCCTACTTCCCGAGAAACACTTGCAGTACCTTGATCATGGTCAACATCATGATCATGAGGACGCAAATAATCCTATAAAAACAACACATATTTTAGTTCATGACATAAAAGAGTACAAAATATAAAACCATGAATGAACTTATGTTATAATTAAAGATCTCATGACAACTTACTTCCAAGTTCTGTGCTCTCTAAGACAATATTTTAACCCTTTCTCTTATCTCATCTGTTTGAGGCACTATGAATACCAATTGAGGGATTTCTTGGTTGCATTTTTTTTGGGCCTTCCTCATCATATCCACAGGGTTTGTGGAAAATACGATGTCATCATTGCATAATAGTGACTGCACCTCCATATGGATGCTCTCCTGTACTGCTTGTGCTGTAAGGAACTCAAAAGCGGAAACAGCTTCCTACACTAATCTCTTAAGGAAAGTATGGTGCAAATTCGTTTTAAACCCTTACAATTTCAGATTCGTTAATCTACTTAACAAAGATATTGCAGCAATATACCATACATACAGAAAATGAAGAATGACACAATGATTTACCCTGGGGAAAACCTTTCGGTAAAAAACCCCAGCACTCCAAAACCTGCACAATGTATTATCTTCAACACAACGGTTACAACACACTTGCAATGCAAGTTCTTTCAGGAGATTTCCAACTCTTGAAGACAAAATGCGGCAGCATGAAAAAACGTTCCAACAATACACTCACATCACAAATCTTCGCAACCCTAAAAAACGCTTATATCATGCGCTTCCCTTTTAGGGCAACTTCCGAAGATAACTGTATTAGGGTTTTACCATTCTCCGAGAAAATAGGAACTCGAACCCCCCGACTATCGTGGAAGAGTGTACAGTACTCAACTTTATCAATTGCCACATGTCTTCACCTGTCATTGAATCTTCCAGACATAGCTCTTACGTGTCATAGGAATCCGTCATAACCGTTTCAGCCATGATCTCCTTACACACAATTCAAGATGCCGACACATTAAGTGGAGTGACACATCAACATGCAAACTAGACATGTACACTCACACTTAATTACATTATTTGCAAGAAATACATTTTACAAAACAAATAATAAGAATAGGAATTATCCAAGGTTGAGACACCTTATTCCTAACAGTGCCTTTCCCCATCAGCCAACTGCAACAAGAATATTAAAACATTATCAAAATTAACCCAATAAACTCATGAAAAAAACATAATAATAAAACATTTTGCTCGTATCTAATTTGTATAATTACAATGAGGTAAACCTATTGATAGAAGTGCTTGAAGATGGATCATGATCTATGCTCTGGGCCGAGCCTTCCTCATATGATCAATGTCCCGCTGTGACAAAAATTAAATATAAAAAACATTACCGAAATGAAACCAATAGACTTACTAAAAAAACATAATAAAAAAATAATGGTAATATAAATGGTATATTGGAGTCATTAATTGGAGGTTGGGTAAAATGGTATATATATAGTACATAGCACCCCCATAGTAATTGTGTTTGTATCTAAGCGATTCAAATTGTAATCGATTAGCAACTCTTCCCCTGCAGTTATTGATTTTATTGCACATACGAATACATGGTTTCCCTCTCGCGCCTCGAATATACAATTGGGTTGCTTATTTGTTGACCCAGGTCATGTACTATTTATAAACCCTGCAATATTCCCTAATGCTTTTGGCCTCCCGTCAATGTACCTAGCCACTCCTTTATTTTGATCCTTATCTTTTAGTTGTATATAATTTGTTGATAGTGCATACCTACACATACTTTGTGTATATCGAACCAACTGCATCCAATCTTTGTAACTGTAATAGGGTCCAACATACTCCATCAACTTAGTAACTTTGTCATAACAAACTTTTATGCCGTCCATGCAAAATAGGCCCAAACCATGTAGTGACGATGGTGCTATGCAATATATCTTCTTGTTGACACAAAGACCAGTGTTTATTGGAGGAAGTTCCTTGGGTACCCATTGTTTCCGTAGATGTTTGTACCTCAAGGGAACCTCAATGTCGCCTATGCTCTCATCATCATAAGAAAATGACCCCCCTTCAGTAAGAAAAAATTCCATGCGTTTATGGAATTTTCTTCTAATCTTTTGACCTCTAGTTGATCTCCCTCTTTTAGACCTACTACATGTCTTGCTTTCCTCTTCTCTTCCTGAATTTCCCTCGCTTGAGGAAGACAAATCTGACAAATACCTATTTTGTGGTGCCTGCACTCATAAGGATGTTGGATGAAGTTCTTTCATGGTGATGTGATCCGAAGGTGACATTATGATTAATTTATCATTTCATCGCTAGAAATTGATAGGTTATAAGGTAATCAAGTCTTGATAGATTGCAAGTTATTGTTACTACCATCCAAATGTGTCCATCACAAATCAAATCTACTTAACGTCTTTGTGCAGCATCTTTGCAAGCATAAAGTAACTTCAAATGATAGTTTGGAGTTAGTTCTTTCTTCTTTCAGCAAGTATTGTAGCTCATTTTTGGAGCTTTCAAGAAAAAGATAGCATTGTAACTCATTTTCACGGACTTGTACTCAGCTGTATTTTTACCTTTCAATCAATAAAAGCAAGCTATTTTTCCTTCTCTCTTGTCTAAACTTATTAGCCATGAAATAGGACAACCATAAAAAAGGTAGAAAGGTTTGAAGAATGCAGTCATGATAATATTATATCAACCTTATTGGGTTCTTTGAAAGAAGAAGAAAACCATGAAGTTCCAAATCAATTTCTTGTACCACAAGAGCACCATAAGAGTAAGATGAAGGATATGATCACACCAAAAGAGGAAAAAGGAAAAACCAATCTAAAGCTTTCAAGGGGATGTCCTATCAGGCATCTAACTAGGATGGAAACTAGCAATGCATCACAAGTCATTATTGCACCCAAGCATGAGGACTCTATCCTACTATCCTATCCATTTTAAGATAACATGAATGGTAAGTGGATTTGTGGATTTGTTTTCTCCATTTATGAGGCATTGCAATAGTTGGTTAAACATCTATCATTTCTTCATTTCCTCTTTGATGCTCACAAACATATGGAGCATTACAAGTTGCAAAGAAAGGGTAGCTACTTTCATGAACCAGTTAATGGTTTTATTTAGGTATTCCTTTCCTCAGTTAGTCTAGGTTAGGATATTTTTTGTTTTAAGTGAATAAGTTTTGTTTGCACAGTTAGTTTGTTTTGAGTCATTTGGTAGGTTGTATAAGGTTGGTAGGTGTTATGTGGTGGAGATTTTGTTTTCCTTCCCTTTGGGGTGGTTTTATCTTCGTTATTTTTCTACTGGTCTGGTATTTGAGGGTTTTTTCTTTCTGGCCGTTGACTTGCTATCAACAGTACTCAGTCACTTAAGTCGTGTTTTATCCCTTTTGGTCGTCACTTCACCGGCCCCTTTTACCTATCCTTTCGGTTTTGCATTTTGACTCATGCGTCCCTGTGGTTTTCAGCCTATTAACCTTTACAATGTAGCCTTTGAATTATTTTTTGACCCCGTGGGTTATTTCCCCGTTTGCCTAGTGGTCCCCTTTCTTTAAGGTAACTATTTCGCATGTGCAGATTTGTATTAGCCGACAGATGCAGGAACTGCGATCTTGACCGTTCATCGCACACCTCGCAAGGTTTGTGCTTGCATCACAGAAAATGCTGCGAGGCTTGCTAGATGCTGCCACCTGTTGTGTAACTTGGTGGGGCCAGTTTTTGAGTGCTGACTGATGGACGGGTGATGATGTTGACAACTGTGTATTATTCAATGCATCTGGGCCGTCCCTCGCTGACCTTATGCAATTAAAACTTTAGTTTCAATAATGCTGCGAGGTATGCAATTTGTTGACACGTGGGCACTGGTGTTATCGATTAACGAATGAGGTGGGACCCATTCCATGCTGATGTGGTACCTAATGGGCAATATTCTTGCTCACTTGCTGACTGGAAGGAGGATGTGTCATTTTCAAACTGCTGTTGACCAAATCTGGACCGTCCGTCTAGCCAACTGTATCTTTGATCAACGGCGTGTTTTCAAACAAACTGGTGTTGTACTATAGCCATTCTATCTCACGTGAGCGAATAGTAATGGTCAAGTTCGACTCGACCTGCGTAATTAAATGCTAAATAACCAGTGGATTGCTATTTCAGTGTTGCATTTTGGTTTATAAGAATTCCTCGGTGTTTAGAAAAGTGGCTATTATCTCAGTTCTCCATTATCGCGACAGTTGACACTCTGCAAAATAAACAGTAAGTGATATGAATGCCTTCTTTTGTAATTTTAGAATATATTAGCATTGCCTATTGAATAATTGGTGATTGTGTCCTTTTCGATTCCTGGTGAATTGTTAAGTGAATTGGCTGTTAGAGCTTATATAGGTCATTGCTAGTGATTTGTGTGCATATAAAAACGTTTTCTGTAACGACAATCAAGAATAGGGTGTAATTGTTTGTTTTTCTTTAAGAAAACCCTAGTTCAAATCCCCTTCTGTTTAAAATATATGGCATCCAAGGCACAAACTGTTGGTTCCCAAGCTATGCCTAGGGGTTACTCACAAGATATTATTGATCTGTTGAAACCTTCTACGAGAAAGAAGCAAGAAGGAAGGATATTGTTCTATGGACCTGTGATTCATGAAGGTTTAATGGACAAACAGTGTACAATACATGATGCCAAATTGCCGTACACTGGTTGGTAGCTCTTTTCCAATTGGTTTGGAAATAGAAATTTGCCTGTTCCTTTGTGTAATCCATGGAGACTGGACTTGGGTAAGCTGGTGGTACCGAATGTCTATGAAGATGTAGACTTATTAAAAGATATTGCTGCAAGGTATGATCCTGTGACTCAAATTGTTAGAACACATCTTAGCAAGCCTATGATTAAAGTAACCAGAGAGGAAATTGCAGATATTTTTGGCTTGCATGAATGGAGCCAGGATATGATTCCCATCAAATTGGAGGTCTTCAGGGAAGAATACAGAAACACTAAGGGTTTGATAAGGAGATCCCTTTTGATACCCCATTTGGCTATGTCAAGAAGAGGGAAGAATAAAAAAAAGGTTGTTATTGGCAAGAATGAGCATGAACCTTTCTCGGTAGACTACTTCGCCCCTCATTTCAAGAAGACCATCTGTGCACTACGTCAAGTTTTGGGGATTGACCTGAAGAAGACTGTGCCTATAGAGATAATGTATATGGCTTTCAACCTCCAACACCCTGGTTATAATGTGGTATATGACTTTGCCACTTACCTTACAGAGAACATAGATTCTGGCTTAGCAGCTTTGAAGCTAGGAAAGAATTAGGTAAAATTCAAATGGTTTTCACTGTTGATTCATATGTTTTTATATAGTGGTTAGAAGGTATTTGAAAAAGATATGGAGTTGAAGAAGATGGAAGGAGATATTGAAATGCATGTCCAATATTGGACTAGGGTCTTAGACAAAAATGATCATAAGTTTGATTATGTCACCTTTCATAATATTTTTGGATCTAAGTTAAGGAAGGCTTTAGTTGTTGATCCACCCAAGATTCCAAAAGAAATTCATGACTTTCTAAGACCTATGGAGAGGAGGCCTAAGCTGAATCTAACCCACAATTGGGGTGATATTATCCCCAATCACAATACTACAATCTTCAAGGTCTTTGGCACCAATGCCATCCCATCTGTCCTACCTAAAGAAGTTCCTTTCAGACTTGGTTTTGTAGAGATTATGAGGCAATTGGGAGCATCTTAAGATTTCCATTTGCCTGTTGAACACAAGAAAGGAACCTTTTTCGCTGAATATACAACTTTTGCAGATTTTGTTATGATAAAGGGAGGGTGGAGAAATTTACACTTGTTACTCAAGCCATGTAGATTGAGTACTGTACGCCATAGGAATTATGATCCTGAGGGTTTTATCTCGCAAATGAAGGCTAGACATCAGACTGGAACCTTTGTTCACAATTTCTACTATCCTGAAGATATCATTAAGAATATTTTTGATGAGGACTTACAGGATGAGAGAAAGACAATGTACATTTCCTATTAAAAAATGGTAAGAAGTAAATAGGAGAAAATACCTGGTTTTGATCCTGTACCTGATGCTAAAGATGATCTCAGTAGGGCAATCTATGTTCTTGATAATTTCAAGAGCATAGTAGGAGTCTTGAAGGAGGAAAGGATTGTAGAAGGAAAGGGAAAGTCACATGTTACTGAGCAGCACCCTAAGATAAGAATCGAAGAAAGGCCTACCTACTAGCCTCAAGGGAAAATAAAAGTGTTTTCAAGAAGGAAGAGAAATAGGACAGAGGAAGTTACGAAGAGTGGTGCATCATCCATCCTAAGGAAATCAATATCTGGTATTATTGATCTGGATTCACCTCTGAAGAGTTCAGAACAGATTAGCACATCATCCCCAAAGAGGCCTAGAACTGATAGTATGGGCGATGTTGGCCAAAAAGGTAATGATGAGGAGGATATTATTGTAACTTCAAATGAAATAAATCCAGAAATGCCACTAGATCTGACTGACATTGCAACGAGCTCAGGAGCCATCACCCTAAGATTGGGGAAGGATGAGATTAAAGGAATGACAAATAGTGATGATTTGAGAATGGAAGCCTGCAAAGAATTCATGATGGATGACTCTTTTATCCATACCCATGTTTTTGAAGATTTTGTATGGAGAGATCATCTCTCATCTTATACTAAGTAGGTAGCACATGAGAGAAGTTTGCACCCAGAGCTTCTAGAGCAAGTAATTCAGTCAAAGGTTGGAGTACAATTGAAGGAGAGGTTTAAGGAAATCACACCAAAATAGGGCAGAACATTGGTTCAAAAGTGTGGGATATTGCTACTCCCTAAATGGGATATTGCTGATGCTGTAGTATTTGATACAGTAAGAAGGGAAAATAAACCGCTTCTTGCAACAGAGGAGGAGGCGACATTAGCACTTAAAGGATCAACTTTCAGTAAAGAGTGGGATTCTTTGGCAATATGGTCACTATCTACAGGGTCTCAAAAACCTATTGTCGCTGAAACATCTGATTTTAGTGGTCATTTGATTGTGAAGAGAGTTGCTGATACCCCTACCTTGGAGGCTATTGACATGGTTGTGAATGTTGCAAAATTTACTAGAGCAACCGTGGAGGATTTAACTAAAAACCAAGATACTCTGAGGAACCAGTATAATGACATTATTATTGAGTATAATAAGAGTCAGCAAAGGGTGGCGGAATTGGAAATAGAAATGGCCTTATTAAGGCAACAAATGGAAATCTTGAGATCCCAAAAGCAGGTTAGCTCTAGCCAAATTATTGCTGACCCACTAATTGATCAACCCCAACCTCCTGCACAAGTTCAATCTTGGGCTATGGTCCCGTATAATATGGGACAAGTGCCTATTGCGGTTGAGAAGGCCAGTACCTCGGGCGAAGATCCTTCTAGGGAAAAGTTACTCCAGTAGATTGAAGAATATAAGGAGATGGTAAATCAAATCCGGGATGTAGCAGTAAGGAATAATTCAGAAATTGTTGATACTGTGTTAGGGCATCTACATAAACGGGTCCAGAGTAAGCTGAATGGTGTTCATGCGAATTATGCCTTGATGCTGCAAGCACTTGAATTGTTTCCAAGGGACAGAGAATTGGCTATCCCTTTGCTAAATAGATGGGGCCCTAGAATGGAAAAACTAAAATTTATGGGAGTTGGAGCAAAGCAACATGGGAATAAGTATCCTACAGTCATGAAAACATATCAATTTGTTAAGACTATTGTTGAGGAAAAATTCCAGGGGTCTGTTGCTCCTATGGAGTCCAAAATCAAAGCACTGAAGGATATTTATGATGGAAAAGATTTGACTCCACTACCTCATATTTTGCATAGTCAGGATAGTGTCAAGCCTTTCCAAGAGTGGAAGGAGCAAATGAATAATATAATGACCGCCCAAACTCATGAGATATGCAAAAATGTTGATATTCACATGTTGGAGAACACTTTAGAGAAGTTATCATTTGTGATTAGTTTCCTGGAGAATTTTGACAAGACAACCACGCCATTAATGATAAAGTATGTACCTTATCAAAAAATGGTGGACCGGGTGGTGGCTTTCAATTGGCCGTCGGAGGAAGATTTTGAGTCATGGAAAAAGATGTTTATTGATGAACTTGAATTATAAATAATGGGGATGAGAGCTGCAATTTGGTCATGTAAAATACAGGTCTGGCCTACGGTATTATATTTTGAAATGCATTCTCTTCCCGGATTCAGGTACAAATTGCGCAAATAAAATCAACACATGGAGTGGTTAAAAGATGCTTTGGTCTCAGGGAATCAATACTTGGAACCACACTTTCCTTTCCTCCATAACAAATTAATCATCATTTTTTTTTAAGTTTTTCTTCTCTTACCAAGCAAATGATGTAAAGATAACTGATTAGGAATTAGCAGTCTAGTAAAAAATGGACATGTGTATCCTCCGGCCTAAAGCTTGTTTGCTCCCTTGTTTTTATAAAACGAAATTCTGGGCCGAGGAATAGGTCTGTTGAAATTACTTAAGATACGTAAGAGAAGAATCAAGTAGAGAGAGAGAAAAGAATATGTCTAGTTTTTTGAAGCTTTGAGTCTATTTGGGAACTTAGTAAATCATGGGGTTTTGGAGCATACTTATGCAAATCTTGTGATTGTTTTGAGTCTATTTTCTCTCCTATTGTAATAATTTGCATGAATTTTTAATGAAAATTCTATCAAAGATGATGTTCATTAAATTTCATTTGTCATTTCCTATGGATTATGTTCGACTATAGCTCTGGTTCAATGGACTTGTTAAATGCTTCAGTTGTTCAATAAGTTCATGCAAATTAGCACATAGGATTTGCTAAAGAGTAATAGATTCATGTATTGATGAATGGATGGTAATGCCTTACATACAGATCATAGATGCTCTAGATGAAAGTTACCCTGTAGTTCAGTTGCCAGTTTGACTCTGTGCTTTAGGACATGGCATTGGTACTCTGACTGCTTATTGTTCTTGTATTTTTTGTTATAGCTTCAGGCAATTTCACTCGAATATTTCATAAAAACACACTTAGGTGTTATTTCAATTCCTTGTTAAATAAGAGCTGAATTATCTTGAGAAATAGCCAATTTCTTGAAGGATTATCTTGTTTAAACTTAGACTGGAATTTATCCGTTGTTAATCCACGTATGAGCAAATCATTCTCATCATGAATGACAATATATTTTAGGGATACCCTCCTGGATCTTACAGAGTCCGAAGTGTAGGAGAGATAACAGTTTTGTTGCATTTGTCTTGTTAAGTTGGCATAGTGCCTTCAAGACTCTTAAAATTGAGTATGGCAAGCTCATAGAAGCTTCTGTAGGTTCTACTTGGGTTGTAAAAAATGCCAACATTATGCACTATTTTGGATGAGTTACAACATTATGCAAGACTATTTCTCAAGTCTTGTCAAGTTCCAAGAGTCGACACCATGCCCAATGGATAAGTTTAGGCAACTGGTGAGGATGTTTAGCAGGCAAACATATAGAAGATGTCACCAATTTTTTTACCTAATTTAGCTTCTAACTCAATCAAGTAAAGTTGGGATAGTTTTTGCAAAAATAAAGATAAAGGTACACATTCAATTCTACTAAGTTCCATTCATATACACAAAAGTATTATCAAATGAATTGCAGTTCATTATGCAAATGTATACAAGAGAAAGATTGCACAAAATTTTCACAAATGTCTTTTATTGATAATTACAAATGTATGGTGTCCCACACAAGTTGTGGGAATAACTATTTCAATACAATATAAGACATAAACTATACATTTGAAGAAATAGAAAGGAAAGAGCATATGGAAAGAGTAGGGATTTGTCATTGCCTAAATGATGAACCCCAAAGTTGAACTGTTGCCTAAATGATACACCCCAAAGTTGAACTATTGCATCATTGGAAAAGTGTGATCAAATTCATCTATTATGAAGAATTGGTCTATGTGCCTCTATTAATCACTATAAAAATGTGAAAGACAAAGCTATTTTATTTTTTCTTTCTTATCTTATACCATTTTATGAGAATGGGGGGGCCAATGTGCGAGAAGATCTTTGGAAACTAGGCATGAAAATTGTAGGTTAAAGAGAATGGGGGTGCCAAACTTACAGTACTCATTGTCCCTTGGTCATCGATTTTCCCTGAGTGACCTCAACCTAGTCCTCGGCTCTGGTATTGACCTTGTTTTAGCTCCAAACTCTTCATCGGCCCTAGTATTGACCTTGTTTTCACTCCTCCAAAGTCTTCCTCAGCACTGGTATTGACCTTTCACTTGTCCAATTTGATGAGCTACAACCTGCTTTAGTTAGGTTTTAGAGTATGTTAATTAAATTTTAAAAAATTATGGCACCATTTAGAGTAGTGAATATAAAGCAAGCAAAGCCTATTATGGCGCCATTTAGAGTAGTGAATATAAAGTAAGCCAAGCCTATTATAGTCATGAGGGAAATAATAAAACTCCTAGGATACTTTGTGAAACCATTTTCCTTGGTTAAAGGGAGGCCATAAAATATACCTTTGGATTTTTTCAATCTTGAAATATGAGGATTTGCAAGGTTCTTAGCAACATGAGTAATGGAAATGTGTGCAACAAGAATTTTTGAACACACATGGAATCTCCTTGCCAAAGAAAGGGGCTTCATAATTTAATATGATAATTTTTCTCAGCTCTAGAATCAACTTTTAAATCTTCTCCTAATAGGGCCAAAATCACATCTTCTTGTGTTTGAGAAGTCACCAGTACTGAACATAACCGTCAAGCAACTTTTCATCAAGATTATAACATCACCGTCGATTTTGAGCACGTGCATCTTGGAGCCGCTTTAGTAACCTATCATATAATGTACTAAAACTCGACATAAATATTAAAGCACTTTGATTAATAGTAATGTTATAATATTAATATATTATATAACAATATTATATTACATTATATGAATTATAATGATATATTTGATATATTAAGATTATATATAATCTATATATAGATTAATAGTAATTATATTAGATTATTAATATTATTAGTATATTATTAATAATATTAATATTGTATTAGATTAATAATAATTATAATATTGTTAAATGATTAATTATATTACAAATGAATGTTGCTTTCAAATTCTTAGCTTTGAATGAATGGTTGAAGCACCAATGTTGAATGTTGCAACTCTAGTAGGCATGAATAGAAGTAGAGGAGATTGTTTGGGAGAAGAATTTTTTCTAGTGCTAGGTTATGTGTTAGGTTATATAGTGTTTGAGGCTAGCCTCAAACACTACAATTAGGGTTAGGTCATGTGTTTTCTTTAGGGTTAGGTTTGGGATTAGGTTTATGGTTATGGTTAGAGTTTAGGGTAATCCAAATCATAACCTAACCCTTTCTCTCGAAACCTTAACCTTGACCCTAACCCTCACCTTTATCCTATCTTTATAACCCTAACCACAACCAAAAATCTAACCCCAACCCTAACCCTAATTACCTAACCCTAAATATTATTTATTTTATTAATTAGTTGCATTCACTCTAATAACCCTAAACCTATCCCTAAACTTAACCCTAGCCCTATCCCTGGCCCTAATCCTAACCCCAACTCTAAGCCAAATATAAAAACAACCCTTAATCATAATTACAATAACCCTAAAACTTCATTCTAGATATAACCCTAATACTATAATCCCTAATTGTAATACTAAACCCTAACCCTAATTTCATATCTAATCCCAACCATAACCAAAACTCTAAATCTAACCCTAACCATAAAACATAAACCCTAATCTAACCCTAATCCTAACATTATTTTCCTAACCCTAACCCTAACTCTAAACCTAACACTAACCCGAACACTAAATCCTAACCCTAATTAAATACCCAATCATAACCCTAAATTGTAACATCATCCTTTGAATTGGATACTACATCAAAAATTATGTGTTACAATCATTGCTTCCATTGTTGGCATTTTTACATTGGGATGCATATATTTTTAAAATCAACAAAATCTTTTAATGTCTTGCCAAAATTAATATTATTAATTGTAATATCAAACTTATAAACATGTATCCAATTTAGAACATAAATAAGAAATATATGGTATTAGTTTCTTCAAAAAACAAAGTGATGTGGACTAGGACTATAAGGACTATAATGAATTTAGAATATACACATAATGGATTTGTTGAAAAGGTTTTAGAAACTTTCAAACATATGCAATTGGTAGATGCAAAGAAAAATTCCACAACCTGATGGAACTTCAATAAATTGAAGCTGGGGTTAGAGGGTTTCTAAATTACTCAGGGTAACCTTTAGTATGGATCAGTCAAAACCCTCTTGTTATGTTTTAACGGTGACCTGTTGCCACGGTGGACTAGTCACTTAAGTGAGGTTTCATCCCTCTCAGGTCGTGCTTAACCGGCCCTATTTCACATGATTTTCCGGTCTTTTTGGCGTAATGGCCTAGGTATTACACCGCCAAAAATTTCAATGCGGGCCTCACTTAAATGTTGCATTTGAGGGCTGATGAGCCGTCCGATCACAAAATTCAATCTTGATCGCTTCTCGTAGACCTCGCAGGTTTGTCTGTTGGCGTCATCAAAGTAGTGCGAGGTTTGCGAGATATGGCCATGTGGAATGAATGGATGAATGGGTTTTCTTCCCAAGGTGTTCGATATGACAGGGGGCCGTCTTTTCACCAGTAATAGCCATCCCCACTTAAATTTTCCATCTGAGGGCAGATGAGCCATCCGATCACAGAATTCAATCTTGACCACTTCTTGCAGACCTCGCAGGTTTGTCTGCTGGCGTCATCAAAGTAGTGCGAGGTTCGCGAGATATGGCCAAGTGGCGTGAATGGATGAATGGGTTTTCTTCCCGAGGTGTTCGATATGATAGGGGGCCGTCTTTTCACCGATAATGGCCATCAATAATGGGGTAATCATGATCTCTCGCACACCTCGCACGAGTAGAGTAAATATCCAGGAGAGTGTTGCGAGGTTCGTGAGGGAGTGGCACGTGGCTTTTATTTTCATGCCAGTGGGATTATATGGGACCCATTGTGCGGTCTGGGTCTATTCTTCTGTCGACATGGATTGCCAACATCCATTGACTTAATCTCCACCCTCCATTTGTTAAAGTGCCTCCCGAATCGGCGGTTCATTTATAGGGAAGAAGTGTGTGAGTTGCCCGCATGGCATTTATTACTTGGCTGTTGCTCGTGTCATTAATGATACAGGTTTCTTTTCTCCTAAGGATCTCCACCTAATTTCCTCCTATGTGCGAATAGTGCCATCCTGCTGAGGGTATTCATAGTTATCCGGATCATTAACTGTGCAAGTGCTTGAATCACCTTCAAGTAATTGTACCCTGCATACTGGCTTGCTCTATAAATGCTAATTGAATTGTATGTAATCATCATTGCATTCTCTTGTGTCTAAGTGCAGTAAGGTTTTTCTTCCGTTTATGGATGCGCTCTGTTTCTATCATGAGTAAATTAGTTAAGTGAAGGAGTGCGAGGCTGGCTTCACCAGTCATGAAGAATTCTGATTCTCCCATGTCTCCCAAGGCTATTATTAGGAACACTGGGAAGAGGCTAGTACATTGTTCGTCCCCGATAATCATCTCAGATTCTAATGAATCTAAGACTGATTCTAATTATCGGTACTATTTGGCTTCCCTGGCTGATCTTATGGGAGTGGATGAGGAGGTTCTGGCAATTGAGCCAGTGTCTGCATTAGCACCAGGTCCAGTTGTTCAGGAATGTGCTCGCAAGGTTTGTAAAGAGGAGGTGGTGCCATCGCTATCACAGGCTCGAACTCGGAGTGGTTGCTTGTACCGGGGCCGTGTTGCTTCTTCATGATTATTGGCAATGGGTCCATTGGACATGTCTTCTATTCTCTTGTTGTTCTATCAAGTGGATGTGGATGTGGATATGGATGTGCGCGTGCTTTGCACAAAATTTTGTTTTTCAATTGGTTATTTCGTAACCGTTTTGATTCCTTTGTTCATGCACAGTATCATTATGACAAGGAATGTAAATTTGAATTTCATTTTGGTGTTGAAATTCAATTTGGTGTCACAATGTAGCCTAATGCTTGTTGCTCTCCTATTCTATAAAGGAGATTTCACAGCTCATTGTGAAGGGTCAGAAATTTTTTGCAATTCGGCTCTTGGAAGTTATACAGTCCTCTTTATTGTTAAAGTGTTATGAACATTTTGTTTCAAGAAGTCATCCTAGGGTTAGGTTTATATACAGATTGGTGTGATATGCTTTTTTAATTACTTATATCGAAAGAAATCTATAAAATTAAGATGGTTTACTCTCCTGGGTGTGTGCCATGGATTATGAATAGCTTTATCAAAGACTCATCTGTTCAATCTCAATAGTTAATTGAAAATGTGATTCATTTTCTTGCTTTAACTCAAAGAGTTAATAAAATGCTTGAAAAATAAGTTACATGTTCATGGTTGTATATACTCAGGATGCTTGAAGAAGTACTATCTTAATATGCTAAAATATCTCATGATAGTAATGCTATATGAGATGGGTTCATCGTATCAGGATTTTGTTCTGTATGACTCCATTGCCCTATGGATGCATGAAGCACTGGATAATGTTTGTGTCATTTTATTAGTTCAAGACTGTAGGTTCTAAGCAAGGATATCCAAATACTGAACACAAAACACTTGAATACAACCTTGTCCTCCTCAAGGAGGTATTGTAACAAATAAGTGGGTCAGTTCTGTTGCTCTTTGGTACTGGTAGTCATTCTCTAGTCTGCCAAAACCTTGAGATGATCACTATCCCTTTGAGTGTGTAGGAATTGTAATCTGTACATAGGAAGTGTTCTTACCAATCATGAGACATTCATGTGAACACGTTTAGGTTTACCCACCTTGGTCCTACAGAGCCAAAAGTGTAGGAGAAGTCAGTCCTTTACTGACTCTCGTTAGTTGGCCATTAGTGGTTGTAGTTGTCCTCGATAGGGGTTGGCTACCTCTTAGATATCTGCAACCTGTGCATGGATTGTATTTTAAACACCAACACAACCTTCACCAAAATCCTTATTGGTTTCCTTAATATGGGAGATTTGGAACAAGGTATAGACATCCATCAAAGCATAATATGAAGATGATTTTTTTCAAATGTTGTGGTTGTAGATGCCCTTTTAAAATTTATACAGAATGTGGAAGGATAGAAAAAGCTTGTGAACTATTTGACAAAATGTCTCAAAGAATTGTAATCTCTCAATTTATTTTAGTGTCTATTTTGTTATACCCCATGTCCCAAATTGGGTATAACACAATAGACACTAAAACAAATTGATAGATTGTTATGAGGGCAGTGATGAGACTTTTCTAATTAGAGTGTATTCCATGAGATTACAATTATTCGAGGCATTGTGTCAAATAGTTCATGAGCTTTGTCTATCCTCCCACATTTTGCATAGATTTCAAAAGGGCATCTACAACCACAAGATTTGAGAAAATTCATCTTCATATTATTTTTTCCTTATGATTGGTTGACTCTTATACTAAATTAATATGTTCAATTTATGTTTCCTACTTGATCTAACTATCCACAAATGGCAATTTAACAGTGGAAAGATATGATCCTACTTTGGTATAAATTGTATATGCAATATCAAGGTATGAATTAATATGTTCAATTAAGAGATGTTAAATGAAATGAATAAAACTAATGTAATGTAAATAAGGGAGACCAATGCCTTATTGGGTAAAACGGAGTCAAATGAAAGCCTTTAATGAATGGTTTCTATCTAACAAGTCCTCTAATTGTTTGGCATATAACTATAAACATGCAAGAGTGTAAATGATAAACCCTAGTTGAGACAAAATATCAAATCTAATAATCTGATTCTTCTTAATGATCCAAATGGCATTCCCAGATTACTGTAATTTATTGAAAGGAATTTTAATTCTTCTTTAAAGAATCCAATAAACCAAATCACACAAAAACAACAAATGTGTATTGATAAATAGAATATATACTTGATACTTCAATTTAAACAACCAAGAAACATCAGATTGGATACAATCAAATAATCGCAAGAATCCAACAAACAATTGATACTAGAATGAAGCCACTAAATCAACAGTCTTTCATTATCTCCTTCAAAGTTCATACATGCAACATAGTCTCCTTGAATGTCATCATTTCTGAAAATTTAATGCTTACAGCAGTCTATCCTATTCTAATTCTATCTTCTACCCCTTAAATTTATCCAACAATGAATACTTATACATCAATTTGCAAAAGGATGTGCCTTTTCAAAAAGGTTTAAAGCATAAAAGGTTTAACAAATCCACTATTAACTAATTTCTCTTGAGCCACAAATGGACTGCAGACATATGCTTCGTATAATCCCGGCGCTCATCAGTGTCGGCATCTCCCAACGCATCGTGGATCATAATCTCCATCATTATCATTTGCTCATTTTGCTCACATACTGCATCCAATTTCACATCTTTTGCAATGGCTGTCTCCAGCATCCCTTGGAGTATTGTTTCACACTCACTTTTCCATGTAGTCGCTTCCTTCATTTTCCCTTCATCATCACATAACTTGGTGAATCTATCTTCGGCAGCCTCTGTCAATTCCTGCATATCCCCTTGTAACTCCACATAGAAATCCCTGTGCCTATCCATAATACAATTGGCATATTTTTCAATCTCTTCATTACTAGTAGTGTCCTCCTCCAATTCCTCAATTCTTTCCTGAATTCTGCTATCCACTCTCCTGTGTTCCTTTATTGCATCTACGTACTGTGAATTTTTTCCCCAGAGTTTATTTAACCAAGTGGTTAAAACAACCTTCCTTCTTTTTATTATTGCAGAAAATGCATCCATTCTCCCTTGAGAGTATGCAGTTGACCCTTCCCAACGGTCTTTTTTCTGTGAACTCTCACCTTGAGTGAGCATCCTTGTTGGTTCTGTTACACCATCTACCAAGTCTTTCAAGTGTTCATTCTCTCTCAACATCCTCTCATTATTGGTTTTGTACATCTCCCTTTCCCTTATCAATGCTTGGATTTGGGCTTTATTCAACTTGGCTATATTTATCCCAATATTAGCAGTCACTACAGGATCAACCTCCCCAACCTTCAGCATCATGACATGTCCGAATGCCTTTTTAGTATCAATAAAAATTTATTTCTTGTGAGGAGGATACAAGGCCCACATAATCAATGTTTCATCATCAGGATTGTATCTTGATCCTGTGTATACCTCCGTCACCTTCTCTATACTGAGCTTGTGGGTAGCATTGTTATCTTTTAAGAAACTATCAAAAACTAATGCAAAATTCATATCCAAACCTGGAAAAATCATAACACCTGCCTTTTCAAGTAGCTCCCTCCCCTTTTCAGGGGTCATGTCAATCATCTCTTTGTCCACTTCATCCTTTAAGCTTTTTAACAGTTGATCCTCATTCCCTGGAGTGACATTGTCAACCTGTCCCCTTATCTCTTTCCCTTTTTGCTTATATAAAAATGTCTTAAACTCCGAGGTCTTTATAAATTCATCATCTGATATGAAAGACCTATAGTCTTCATGTATTGTATCTACATCCATGGTTTCCTCAACATCTGTTTCTCTAGCAACATAGGCATACTCCTGAGTCTTCATTCTTGAAAATTTCCCAAATGAGCTTTGTGGCCTGTCTATTTCTGAAATCCCCTTAATGGAGGATAACAACTTAGCATCCACCAACTTGTGATTATGTTTTTCAATCACAATTTTAGCTTCCTTTGCCTCTAGGTTTAGGATTATGTCATTAGATTTAAAGGGCACATGATGGTACCCTCTGAGATTTACTTTTTGTCTGGCAGAGTGGATATACCCTTCTGGATCAAATTTCTTTCTCACTGGTGCTCTGCTCATGTTGTAGTGCAATAATTTGTCTAGAATCAGATCATAACCTTCCTTGGCTAATATAGTGAAATCACTAAAACACAATGTACTGGGCACAAAATCCTGTTTCCCATATGAACTTAAGTTCATAACACTGGAGTAATCCATTTTCCTAACAATTTCAAGGTATGTAATTCTATCCAGGACAGTTATGGGCAGAATGAAAGGTGTATCCTCAAAGCCATAAACCCTAATCATTGTGGCATTCTCTAAGCAATACCAATCCCCCCAATTGTGGTTAATTGGTCCATTGTAATCTCTAGGCCTAAGAAACCTTTTTACTTGTTCAGATAAAGAATAATCACAAGGATGGCTAAAAGATCTATACAAGGGTTTCACAAAGAATTCTTCAAAATGCAAGAAATTTGAATTGGCAAACCTGCTATCCCAAATAGCAGTCCATAATTGAATAGGCAATGGCCTACCTTCCTTGTCGGATTGTGAAATCCTCAGCTCCTGGGGCCATAAACCTAACTCTTGTCCAAAATACAATACTAAGTGCATCAGCAGTTAGTAATTTCTGACATGGAGAATAGAAGCACCACTCTTTATCGCCATTAAACCTACATCCAGCTCCTTAAAAACATGTGCAACATAGTCAAATGATCTAGAATTGTGGTATTGAATGTCTACAGAAATCACCATGGGCTCAACCGCCATATGCTCAGGTACCTCCATCCCTAATACCTGTCCCACTAAGTAGTAAGTATATTTTAGGTAAGGTTCGAAGAGGTCTACATGAAAGGGTGGCCCCTCACTATCTTCCATTGGAGTAGGTTTTCCATGCCACCTAATTCTATGCAGAGGTAACCTCCACCCTTTATAAATGGTGTCCATTCTTCTGAACTCACTATCAAATTCTTCAGTCACTACTTTGTCACTACATATTCCCTCCATTCTGAAAACCTCAGCAATTGCATTCTCAGATACATGTATCAATGGATTCCCTGACAAATCACATATAGCTTTCTTTTTCAAATCATAGTGTCCAACCAGCAATTTTACCAGTTCGACGTTAATAAAAACATTAGGGCACACTAATTTCCCTAAATTGAGCCTCCATGGATTGCATACTGGCTCAAAGTGATTTCTCCTGTGGTAATGGAAATTGAATAACTCATAGCCTCTAATCGGAGTCCAAACATCACCTATAAATTTGCATTTGTCGTCCAATTTGTCAACTTCTGCTTTGAGCTGTGCAAAATGCCTAGCTTTAGGTCCAGAACCAAGTAACTGGTCTATGAGGTCTTGATTTAGCTTCCTTTCAGTACCTTCTGGTTGCAACTCAATCTTTTGATTTTTTGCTTTTGATTGGCTTCCCTCCTCGGGTTTTCTTCCCTTTAGTTTTCCTGAACCAGTGCCTTCCATAATTCAAATTTTTATGAATTCTGAGAGGACAAGAAACTTATTATAACTTCTTCCAAACTCAAGCCAGGTGAATGCCTTAATTGCTCTATCGGTTCCCTTACTCTCCTTCGATTTGAATTCTGTGAGACAATGATTTCAATTGATCATGCCCTGATATGCAAAATATCCTATGCTTTGTGGTGCCATTAATGTCTTTTACTGATCGAGACATGAATGTTGCAAGTTTTTTTTTCGAAATTCTCGCTGTCACATTAGGGTTCAACGATCACCCACCTGCCAAGACATCTTGCAGTTTCCCCAACATCACAAGTTTCACTCAGACTTAATGAATTGGACCAACGGTTCTTTGCCTTACTCCGAAAGTACTTTGTCTCACCAAGATGTTCACTTTATCGAGTATGTCGCCGAGACCAAGCAATTTGTTCTGGCGATAGAATAATACTCACTGTGATGTCTCTTAGATCTCCCCACAGTGACATGTCTCACCGATACGCTTTTTCTTCGGTGAGACCATGCGCATTGTCTTCTCGACACCCTTTATCTTCATATGCTCAGTTCTGTCGGTGTAACCCGAGGGGTCGGTAAGACTTTCCGAATTCTCCCTGGCATCGTTTGTCTCACCGAGTGAGTCCTCCCCTTGCTTTATCAGCAAGACTAATAACACTACGGGAAGTGTTTTAAAATCTCTCTCCGATGACCAAAGTCTCTCCGATAGACTTTACGTTACTCCAATCGGCAAAAGGTAATTTAGCTCGATGTGACCTTACATTGTCTTACCGATACTTTTTGTCTTGCCGATAAGATATAGAAACCTGCATTCTCTCTATGTATAACTTGATCGGTGTGATCCTTGCTATGTCTTTCTGATACATTTAGGATATGTATATTATCATCGATGAGACCTGCATCAACTTATGTCGATATTTTCATATGTAAAGATTTTAATGTCAGATGAAATTTATGGGGCATTATGGCACAATTTTAAATTGGATTTTGGTAAAATATGCTATGTGAGGATATTTTTGTCTGCATTATGAATCTTTTTTCGGAGACTAATAATCATGAAGAAATAATGAATTTGTCAAAATTTGAAAGTTCCAACAGCATGAAGGTTTGATGTTTCATGATAGTACTAGCATTTCAGTTATAATGATATATTTAGAGCTCATGGCTCTCCTTTGTATAAACATATCACAATTTTGAATAATATAATCAAGGGTTATGGCATTCATCTCACTATTATCATGGTGTGTATGATTTCCATTTTTGCTTTAATTCAAAGAGTAAATTAAAATGCTTGGATGGAGTCATAGATGGATATGTTTGTAAAGGGATTTGATAAGAAGTATTGAGTTAGGATAGAAATTGACACTGTTGTAATGCAATATTGTCAGAGATCTTATATGTTATGTGTTTGAACCTGTTATGGAAATCTAAATATTTGTGAATTAATTCGACTCCCCAATAGTATATGGCCTAAATCGTATGTGTTTGTAAGGTTCTATGTCTGTTTGTCTTAGCTTAGAGCTTGCTACCAAATTGCAAATTAAATGACTATCTTATGTGGTGAAATGTCATTGTAATCATCTCATGCTCGAAGTAGTTGATACTATTGATGCTTTTTTGTTGTTTAAATTGATATATCAAGCATATATATATATATTCAGTTTACCGATACACATTTGCTGTATTTGTGTGATGTGATTATTTGGTTCTTTCAAGTAAAGATTAAACCCTCCTAGTCAATCACAGTAACTAAAGAGTATTAATTGTATCAATAAGAAGAATCACATAACTAGGATTGTCATTCTATCTCAAGTAGAGTTTGTCAGTCATTTACTTGAACATTTATACAAGTTATAAACTACATCTGTGTGCCAAACACTTTGAATTATTGCCATCATAGATTACACTTTTATAGATCTTCATTAGACTCCATACACCCAACAAGGCAGTGGTCTCACGCTTTCATCTTTTGGTTTATCCATTTTATTTTTTACATCTGTTAACTGAACATATTCTAATATAATTCAAATATAATTAAAATTAAAAACATCATAAATTAATTATGTAACCACATAAGTCAAATATAATTCTTTCAAGAAATTAATATCAAATAGACAATACAAATTAATGTCATTGATCTTCTTCTTCATCCAACTCTTTGTCTGTATCATCCGATCCAGATTCAACATTGTAAGGATTGGTCATATCATCATCATCGTCATTGATATTAGTTTTGATAATGTCATCATCCACACGGATATCATCTTCATGAACATTAACTCCTACATCATCATGATCTAGTTCCTCCTCTTCGACATCTTCGTCAGGCACATCATCAACTAACTGTTGATCCTGATCATCATCTACATCATCTTCTATTTCTTCAGTATCTTCTTCTTCCACCACATTATACTTTACCGGCCTTCCTCTTGGATCATGTCTAACAACATATGACCAACCCGCTTTACCTGGAACCTCTGAGTAAAATACCTGCTCACATTGGCTTGGAAGAACATAGGGCTCATTTCCAGCTCGCTCAAAATACCTTGTATTAACCATGGTAAATCCATTATCATGTTCAATAACAGTTCTCTCGGGATCATTTTCATTCAATCGTAGCCTGTACCATAGGACGACGAACAAAAATAATTTGAAGGACTTAAAGTCACACTCAAGTATATCATCCAAAATCCCATAGTATTGATTTTCTGAGACTTCTAGATGTATGTCGCTTCTAGATGAAACATTAGTCACCTGGAAGACTGTAGTTATCCTAGAATCACAAGTTTTCTTAATGTCATCCAACTTTTTGATTCAAAATTTACAACCATTGCACCACATAGCCTTGTGGTGTTTCACCTACAATATGTCAAACATGCAAAACTTATTGCAATATCGTTAGTTGATAAACATATTTATTCTTGGCCGAATGTATGCAAAGAAAAAAATCTCAACATAGATATACATCAATATAATTGAAAATAATTAAATAATATGGGTGATTAATATATTTATACATACCTGTTTATCTCTTAAACCATATGCTAAATCAATTTCCCTTGGTGTAACATTGGAATCTCCATTACGATGAGCTTCTTTAACCAATGAAGCCACACCTTCCCATGTTAATGCGCGACCAGATTGTTGACATCGTTCAATCCATACCATCATCCACTCAAGATTGTTTGTGACGTACAAATGTAGTGCATCCCACTCTCGACCAACTGTATAAAAAAAAAAAAAATTCACAAACAACGTATAATTAGTTAATTACCACGGTATACGACCTTAATTTATAAGTACAATATACATAAAAACCAAATGTAAAATATATTCTAATTAATCTTTGGTGCAGGAGCACACCTAGGCTAACCTCCATAGTTAGGATATTTTGGGCTTGTATCTGACATTAGCCAAGTCAGAGTAATTGTATGTTTGTTTTGGACCTTAGAAGGCCATTGTTGTGGCTAGGTGAGTTAGCCATTAGGACTAAGGTCACCAAAGTTAGTCATTGTTAATAGTTTTTACATTGCTTAGCCTTAGTAGCTTAAGTTGGGATTTGAGTCTTAAATGTGTTCTAAACACATGAATGATGTTAGAAAGATTCCATGAGGCCTTTAATGGTGTTGGTTACTCGAAATATAGGAGATAGAGGTCCTAAGAGTTAGGAAGGTGGCATAATGATAGAGTACTTGCCAAATGTTGTTACAAAATTGTCATGACAACAGTTGCCATTATGGTAAATGTTGCATGCAACTTGGTTACATAGGATCCCCTAAAGGATAGGAGTGGGGGATTGACCAACATACCCTACAAACATGGTGAATGGCATCTAATATGAAGCAGGCTCGAATTCAAGAAAGAGGGAGATTGTAATCAAGTTTTTGGAATAGAAGATAGCTCTGCAATTTCTGTTTTTATGTGAACTCAGAGTGTTATTGAGTGACAATGATACTAAGTGAATTGGATGTTTTTATTGAGTGTTAGAGTCGTGTTCATGGGATAGTATTAAAATTTTTTTCATTCTGCAAGTTGGTGCAGGAGCACCTAGGCTAACCTCTATGTTTTCTCATTTTGGCTTGTATCTAACCTTAGCCAAGTTATAATGTTTGAACATATTTGTTTTTGACCTTAGATGGTCTTGATTTTGTTTGGGCTAGGTGACCTTAGTCCTTAGGACTAAGGTCACACTATTTTGCCATTGTTAGTAAGTTAGTTTTCTTAATGTTTATTGTCTAGGGGAGTAGAGTCTTTAAGTTGTTCAAATGCTTAAAGAGGTTGTAATGATGCCTTAAGGCCAGTTAATGAGTTGGTTCCTTGAATTCTTGAGGGAATGGTGATCCTAAGAAATAGGCTAAAGGCATGAAGGAAGATTCCAAATGGAGAAGGCAGTTTGCATTGGTGGTTGCATGCAATCCCGTTACCCTTGGATTCCCTTGGGAATAGGAAGTGGAGGAATTCAACCAAATTGACTAGAATCATGGAGTGGGAATCTATTATGACCCAAGGCTTGTATCTTTGAAGTGTTGACAGTTTTTGAAATGATTTAGTAGTTTTGTAATGAAGCTTTTATGAATGAGAACAAAAATACTGAAAATTATGTGTTTTTGTGATATACTGAGCAATCCTGAGTGAGTGTGCCACTTGAGGGATTGAATGCATTGAGTTCATGTTAGTTTTTTGTTGATAGCATAGTTCTAAGTCTTTTCCATTTGTTAATCAAGCTAGTTTAGGTTAGATTTAGTGTTAGTTGAGTCATTTTTGTGGTAGAGCTCCTACTGGTCCTGTCCTGACCAGTCTCTGCTCTCATGGCTCGCCCATGATCTCTAACCTTGGGAAACACCTAAGGAAGGGTGTAATGGTAGGGGAGTCAGTAGTGTGTATAGTAGTTAGTGTTAGGAAGCATGACAAAGATTGGAGGAGCTTCTCTTAGCAAATGATCTCTAGGCGAGCAGGTGGAGCCTGGTTAGAGAGCTAGAGGAGAAGTATTAAGGTTACTTGCAGGGAAATACCATACAGTATGGTTTCAGTATGGTTCTAGATGGGTTAGGGACAAGTATTACTATGACAGGAGGTTAGAGATCTCATGAAGTCATTAGAGTAATGTTTGAGTAGGAAAACAGTGAATTCCTAGGAATTAGGCCTACAAACCCTACATACCCTAGGTTATAGGAATCCCCTGTACGGACACTGTCAGGCCAAAAGAATCATTGGGTGATTTAAAAATCTTAAAAGGGTATTGGAATATGTCTTGAGGTTAGCAAGGTCTTTGTAAGAATTTTACAAACAATAGCAAAAGAGGACTGGTAAAGATTACTAGAATTAGGCCTAAATTGAGGTCTTCCATTGATGCAATCTTGAAACCGACCAAAACAAGGCTCAAGAACCTACTGAAATGGTTCCAATTGGCAATTTTATGAAGGTCTTGACAAGCATAGACACCCCTGCAAGGAAGAGCAAGGAAGAATGAGTTTGAAGTGAAGAAGGAAAGTGAGCAGGAATTTGAACTTGTGAAATGTTGTCTGACTTCCAAGGTGAAGCACAAAGGGAGAGCTCTTAGAACAGGGCTAAGATTGGACTTAGTTGCCAATCAGGACCTAGAGGAGACTAGGTTCCTAGGAGAGACTAGCTAGGTCTCTCAGCAAGGTGCAAGCAAACCGAGGAGCTCATACATCACAAGTAAGTTGATTTAAGCTATTTTAGTGTCTTGAATAGATAGGTTAAGGTTTAAGGGTTTTATTGGTCATGTCCTGACCAACTTGTGTTTTTATGGCTCCCCCATGAAATCTAGTCATGGGATTTTCCTGAGGGTAGATGGATGTGTTAGGGGAGCCATTGGTCTGTACATATGTAGAGTTAGGAGTCATGGAGAGTGGAACAATTGTGTTTAATGTCAAGTCCTAGGCAAGCTTAGAGTGCCTGGTTAGAGGTTTGACAGTAATGAATTAAAGAATTTAGGCAGGGGATTGAGGTACAGTAAGGAACAAGTATAGTTCCAGGTAGGGTATAGACATATCCTAACATGCTAGAAGGATTGAGGTTCTATCAATCCATTTGATTGAGGTTTGAGCAAGAAAACCAGTGGGGTCCTACAAACTAGGCCTAATAGCCCTATTTAACCTAGATAATAGGAAACCAGTGTACGGAGGACTTAGGAGTATAGAATCTTTTGAATCTTTCAGAAAATCCAAAAAGGTATTCCAATGTGGAATTGGTTTTTTAAGTTGTTTGGAAAGTTTGGGTAGGAACGAAGTAAAGGTCTCTATCAAGGGCTACAAGAAATAGGCCTCCTCAAGACCAATTCTTGAAACCGGTAGGAAAGGAGTTTGGAGATCCTCCAAGATGGATGCAGTTGGAAGTACATGGCATGTTTCCAATGTGTTTAGCACCCCTGTAAACAATTCAATGTTTGTGTGATGTTGGCACTTAGAGTCTTCTAAGTGTAGGAGAGAGTTTGCACATAACAAAGTGGTTTTAGTCCTTCAAGGTGAAGCACAAGGTGTGAGACTCTTGGAGAGGAATTGGATTAGGACTTAGTTAATCATCTAAGCCTAACAAGGACCTAGAAAATATTAGGTTCCTAGAAGAAGACAAGGAAAGGTATTCTTAGCTATTTATGCAAGAAAGCCTTGGAACACTTACACCAATCTCCATGACCATCTTATAATTACCTGACACTTTCCTCAATCTACCTTTCCCCATCAAGTACTCCCCTTCGAATTTTTAATGGAGTTGAGATCCCAAATGCGATCTACATGGATCTTTGTTGCAAACTTAGGAAGATATTTAGTAATGTACACCATGGTCTGGTATACCATGTATCCCTCCACCATAGAAGCCTCGGGATGTGCTCTTTGTCTAACCAAAGCCTTCAAAAATTTCAAGTGCCTCTCAACCATCCACATTGACCTTGTGTGTACAGGTCCACACAATTTAATCTCCTCAACTTGGTGTATGAGGTAGTGTTCTTGTGCATTGGAAAATGTCGAAGGTAGACACTTTTGAATTTCACACATTAGACGAGGAATTCTTCTCTTCCAATAATTTATATCTTCTTTATGGATTGCTTTAGATGACAGCCATCTACAAGTGAGTCAAGGCACAAATATATTAATGAGGTTTAACAAAAATATACAATGAATTGAACAAATATCGCTACTTATCTCATGTATTTTCCAAGATCATATATAACTTGCTTGACATTGTTGTCGAAGTTGTCTGGGAGAGATAGAGGTAGAACATACTGTAGCAATTATAAAATGATCTTTTCATTAATATTTTTCCAAAAGTAGTAAACATAATACACTGAAAAGTACATGCAGTATACAAATATATATGTAATATACCAGAATAATTACCTTAATGAAGGTATTCCAATCATGCATTTTCATCCTTGACCCAAATTCACCTTTCTTTGTTATGATATTGTTTATGTTGGCAACAAATCTTGTGGGAAATCGAAATTTTCAAATGACTTGTTTTATAGCATTCCTTTGCTGCTCTGTTAATAACCAAGGAAGGGCACTTATATTAATTTGGTCTCCATCGCTATTTAATTGAATGACATTTTTCATTGTATGACTGGCTTCCTGAATATCACTACAAATTTTGACAATTTTTTCTTTGTCATGCCTTCCATCCAATATTTTCCATAACGTTTCTGTCATATTCTTTCCGATATGCATTGTATCAAAAAAATGCACAATTTGTAGCTCCTCATAGTAGGACAACCTACTAAATTGTTTGGGATAACATTTCAGTCCCTGTGGAAACCGACCATTAATGCCTTGATGACCTTCATGAAGCATATAAGTTAAATAAATTAACAACGACAATCATTGTCAATTACAACATGATCACAAAATAAAAATAAAAATTCAAAACATATCATAAATGATAGATAAACAATTTGATCCGATGTATAACTTTGACGATTAATTCTATTATATTCCAACTTCCATAGGCGAGGTGTCATTCTTCGTGGTTTTGATGTAGTCTCTTCTTTCCCATTGAAAAGATGTTTTTCAGTAGTTCGATACTTATGATTTCTATGGAGGAAGTGCCTATACTCATCAAACACCTACTTTCCTAAACTTGTTGAATGACGAGATTTCATCTTTGGACCACAAATTGGACATGCAAATTTTCCCTTTGTTTGAAGACCTACAAATCATATATAATTGGATTAAATATGTCAATTTTTTATAATTATATATAATGAATAGATTATTTCAAAAACATAAATGATATCTAATTGATAAAATTAAATATCGTTAAAGTCATGCAGTCGAATGTTATAACATACCATAAAAATGTGTTAGCCCTCGGGCATCATGAATTGCCCATACAAGCATTGCATGGAATTGAAATTGTCTTTGTCCTATTGGTCTAGATACGTCATACATAGTGATGCCATTCCATAACTTTAGTAACTCGTCGATAAGAGGCTCAATATATACATTCTTATCTTTAACTTGGTACTTACCTAGTTGAATGAACATAAACATTACATAATTATTATAACCATTTTACTGCAATATATATAAATTCATGTACATGACTATTAAATGAAAAACATATAAGTCATTATTCAAAAAATAAGACAAATGAGATGCTACTATGTTAAAGAAAATTGATGTAAACAAATACCTGGAACAATCATTGCCAACATTATGTGCTCCCTCTTTATTGACATCCATGGAGGAATGTTATTGTTGATAACAAAAACAAGCCACACCGAGTAAATAGATCTCAGCTCTCCAAATGGATTGACATCGTCTGCTGCCAATGAAAGCCTGAGCTTACGAGGTTCTTCTTTAAAATGTGGCCATTTTTCCTCCATGTCCCTAAATGCAGAACCATCCACAGGCATTTGAAGAATCTCATCTCCACTTCTATTACGTGCATGGTAATCCATAAATTGCGCTAAGCTTTTGCACCTAAATAATTGTTGCATACTTGGAATAATGGGAATATAACAAAGAACCTTGCGAGACACCTTTTTTGTTAGTTGATCTATTCGATATCTACTGATATGACATTCTAGGCATTCTGTTGCAAATTCATGTTGTTTATGATATATAATATGATCATTGGGACATGCATCTATTGCTTGATACTCCATTCCAATATCTTTCATAATGCTAGATAAATCTCGGTATGAGCGAGGTAAAATATTTGATGGTGGTAACAAAAATTCACCAATCAATCTACAACAAAAAATAACTTCTTAATATAAAGAATATTAAAGGTACATACTTCATCCTTTATTTACTAGCGATGAACTAACAACAATTAAAATAGATGAAAAAAAATGACATATATGACATACCTTAACATCCGTGAGATTGCTATGTTGGATAAACCATTCATAACCTTCAAGTTCACCAGCAACAATACAACAGAGAGAAGAGTTGTTTGGGAGCCTTCATAAAGCGGCTCGTATGCGTTCTCAAGTACAGGTAAATCATGAACATCATCAAAGTCATCTTCGATCAACATGATCAGATGTGCCACTACATGTGTCATGGATCAATGTATTTGTACCATCATCTTCAATTGTGTTTTCTGGTGCATGATCATCTTCTTCCATAGGATCATTAACTTCATCTTCAATATTCACAGCTCCATGTTCCTCCGCTTGCAAAACCACATTCTTTGGGCCGTGATAATTCATATCATGTGCCCTAGGGCGCCCCACCTTTATAATAATGACAGAAACAAATAAACCATGATCATGATCAAGTGATTTTTTATATATATATCAAATATTAAAACAATATAAACATTTATAAATTCAATCAATATAAACACATATAATGAAAAACTTACGAATGGATGATAATCATGCCCCCCTTCAACGTGACCATGCTGCCTACAATGTTTCTCAGCTATTGTGATTAAAAGTCTTCTCATCTTTAAGCCCTTGCAATTATTGCAAGGACAATAACATTTCCCATCACCCTTTCTTTTCAATATAGCCCACAATCTAGCAACTGTCTCTTCATTTTGTTCTGGACTAATATTTTCTGACATGATTTTTCTTTACCAAGCTTGAATATTTAGATCTTCAAAAAATATCAAATTCACACGCACTCCAATAATTTTTAATTGTACACAGGTAACAAAATATAATAATTATGATATTTTACACCCAAAAAAATCAGCATGCAACCACCCCTGCAAAAGAGAAGATAGTCTGAAGTTAATGACCCCAAAAACACTTTCAAATGCTAATTCCAGAAATTATTAAATTCTGATTTTACAATGATTTCCAACTATTATACTCCTAAAATCAGAATATTGAACTTGCACAACAAAATCTGGAAATGAAATTCTCAAAATGCAGCTAATAGGCCTCAACAATTAAGGCCTACTCAAGACTTTGTGAAGTCACTGCAAGGTTTCCAGGCCTTAGCTGATGATTTGAGCAAGAGGATTAAAGAGTTGGTAAAGAGTTTTGATGACTGGAGTGGCACATCTTTACTAGATATTGTAGATGCCCAAGGAAATGTTAGATCACTACAACAATGGCAGGACAGGGTAGATGAAATCATTAACACTAGCATATTTTTGGAATCTTTTGAAAGGGGGGCAAATCAAGTAGTAGTAAAGTATACAACTTACAGTGCAAAGGTAAATTAGGTGGTAAATTTTAATTGGCCAATGGATGAGGAATATCAATGATGGGTAGAAAAGTACTTAACTGAACAAGAATAGGATAGAGTCTACAACTGACAGTTAATAGCTCAGCGGTTATGGTTATAACAAATTTTGGCTATGTCTTGGTGGTAGTTTTGGTGCAAGTTTTCAAAGTTTGGAAAATGCAATAGTTATTCTCCAGTGGATGGGATGAACAAGAAGATTCTCCAGAGACTCAGCTATTGTAACCAATTTTTGAAATGTCATAAGGCGGTCCAACTGACCAGTGACAGGTGTATTTCTGGTCCGATGCTTGTTGCTCCTTCATTTTCCCTATAAGAAGGATTTCAGGACCAAAAATATGGCCGATTAGCAAGTTAGATATCTTTAGGTCAAGTCTAACTGAAGTTGCAGAGCGAATTTGTAAAGAGCTTGATATTATAGTGAAGATACTATTCTTAGGTTTGGTGATGTGAGTGTTCCAAGGCTTGCTTGCACTGCAACTAAGAGACATAGTTTGTCTCTTCTAGGAACCTAGTCTCCTCTAGGTTCTGATTGGCTTAGATGATTAACTAAGTCCAATTCTAACTCTTCTCTAAGAGTTCTATCCTTTGTGCTTCACCTTGGAGGACTAACACCATTTGACAAGTTCAATTTCTCTTCCTCACTTAGAAAGTTCTAAGTGCTAACTTCTCACAAATGTCATTCTTCATTTCAGGGGTTCCCATCTTATTGAAAACATTCATAACCTTGCATATTTGAACCATTTTAGAAGGTTCTTCAACCCTATCCTTACTAGGTTCAACGTTTCACCATTTGAGACCTTAAACTGGCCTATTCCTTGTAGCCTTTACCAGTCCTGTTTTGTCAATTCTTGCTAAATTTTTCCAAAGACCCTACAAAACTAAAGGAAGATTTGGATAATCATTTGGAAGTTTTAAAAGGTCAATGGGGCTTAGGGCCTGACAACCTTCGTACACTAGTTTCCTACAACTTAGGACAATAGGGCTAAAAGGCCTAATTTCTAGGACTAACTGTAATCTTGCTTGGAACCTGCTCAAACCATAAACTAAATGATTGACATGACCTCAATCCACCTAGTATGATGAGCTATGATGAAACCCTACTTGAACCTGTACCTGTTCCATATAGTACCTCTTTACCCTGCAAGAAATCTTCAAAGACATTCCTAGACCTCTAACCGGGCTCTGTCTGCTCGCCTAGAGACTAGTGATAAAAAGAGCTCTCCACTCTTTCATGATTCCTAATCCTAAATCTATATACACTAATGACTCCCCTAACATTTCCACCTATCCTTAGGTGTTTCCCAAGGCTAGATTTCATGGGGGAGCCATGAAAGCACCGACTGGTCAAGACTAGACTAGTAAGAACTTAAAACGAAAACAATTTGCCTAACACCAAATATCCTACTCTAAACAACTTGCTTATCAAATGAAAAAGACTAAGATAATCCTATAGAACACTAAACAAATACTAAACTCAGTCTCTCAATCCATTAAGCATCTCTGTCATCACAAAAGTTCGGGTTGTTCTTGAAAACATTGTTGCAGAGCTCTCTATTTTACTTTCAAAAACTAATTACCAATTACATCATGTCATGAGATTCGAGTCTTGGGTCATAATAGATGCCATCCCCATGATTCTAGGGCCTGTTGGTTGATCTCCCACTTCCTATTCTCAAGGGAATCCAAAGGTAACCAAGTTGCATGCCCATGCTAACTTCTTTACAACATTTGGCATCTTTCTCTATGCCTTGATCCTATTTCTTAGGACCACTATTCCCTCTAGATTCTGAGGAACCAACTCATTTAATGGCCTTAAGGCATCTTTACAACAACAACTAAGTGCTTAGAACATCTTTAAGACTCTAATCTCCCATAGACAACTAACATTAAGAAAACTTAAATTACTAACACTAGCTATTTGTGTGACCTTAGTCCTAATGACTAACTCACCTAGCCCACAAAAGCAATGACCTTCTAAGGTCTGAAAACAAACTAACATCCTGACTTGGCTAGAGTCAAGTACAGGCTAAAATAACAAACATGGAGGTTAGCCTAGGTGTGCTCCTGCACCATTTGGTGTCATTCTGTTGTAGGTTTTAGTTTCATGGGTACTTAATTTTGAAGATAGTACTAGCATTTGAATGAAAATTACTCATTTCAAGGTCATGTATCTCCATTGTATGAATATATTATTATCTTGAATAAAATGATGAAGGGTTATTCTATTCATCTCAATGTTATGGTGTGTGATTCTCATTTTGGTTTTAATTCAAGGAATTAATTAAAATGCTTGAGTGAGGTTATAGGTGACTATGTTCATATAAGGATTTGATAAGTACTATTGGGTTAGAATATAGATTGATGGTATTGTAAGGCAGTATTATCTGAGATTTTATATGCTATGTGTCTTGAAGATAAACTTGGTTACAGTAAACAAACAACCAACACCTTTGATATTATCTAGCTATGGCTCCCAAATCTATTGCAAATTTGATCATTAGGGTTAAAATTGAAACCTTGCAAATATAATCTTTGTCCAAATCCATCAAGAATTTTCCATCAGTTATAAACAATTCCCTTATAAAGAATTTGTGAAGCCAGGTCTAAAATCTGGAAATGAAATTCTAAAAATGCACAAGACTATAAATGAAATCTAATGAGATGTTGCTTTCAAATATGATTTTTAAACCTGGAAGTACAAATCTGACTTCACAAATGAATTCTGGAAAAAGACAATGACTTCACTCAACCTGGCGATATCTTCTTGAGTTTCTTCTAATTTTCCCCAAGAAAACCGTCAAGCAAAACACTGTCTCAATAAATAGTCTAGCTCATTTCAATTTATGCCCGCCACAATTTAACTTTGCAGGACCACCCCAATTTTGGCGAAAGATCTTCATCGAAACATACACAAAACAACGGCTCGTCGAAATTCCAACGAACGTCGGGGTAAAAATGAAAAAAAAGAAGGAAATTCACACAAGTGCCCGACGATACATCTGATTATATAGGTTTCGTTGGAAATTGGGGTTAAATGAGTTAGTGGGGTCATTTGACTAGTTTTCCAGTTTGATTCCTGAGGCAATTTGACCAGTTTCCACCATTTTGCAAAAGTGATAGAAAACATATTTTGATGAAGACCTAGTTTGTGTTTTCACTTCAGATGATTCAAAATGTTGTGTCAAGTCATTTGGGGGTAAAACTTGTTTGAAAATGCAATTTTTTTTAGCCGGGTCCACATGGGGACCCGACATGCTCTTGCTAGAGGACATTCTTGTTGTGAAGGACATGAATTCCAAAGCATTGTTTCAGTAGCAGATTGTCATTTGTCATTGCCACAAGTTTCTTTCATTTATGAGTTGATGATGGTGTTTCACCTTAGTTACCATGGGTATGACATAGAGGCAAAAGAGTGGCTCTATGAAAGTCTATGTGGAGAATAATCCATGGGAGCTATGGCTTGTATGTGACAACCAAATGAACTTTTCAATTTGAAGAGTAAGAAGTCATAGCTCTAGCCCAAATGGAGATCAAGTTAAGTTTTGAATTAATGGGGGATACTCATTGGGTAAGAGGACTGTATCAAATGAGTGAGGATATGGGAGTATAAGCAAGAAGAAAGAATATGATCAGGCATGTTTGAAAATCCACATATACTAAAAGAGAAATTTATTCTATGAGGTTTTATGGTGTTTTAGTTCAGGTTCTGACAAGTTTGATGGAGGCAGAATATGCATGCAAATGTGGAAGCATTGCATATAGAAAAATGTTTTACAAGGGACATCAATGAAACATGGTCTAATTAAATAAGGTCAATATGGGGAACTTGCACTAAATTGATTTGATGAATCAACTGCAAGAAGTTTTGTGATAGAAATAGTGGACAAAGCTGCTAACATATGTCTAGCTTCGATAGTAGTAATGGTGTTTTCCTAATCAAGAAATCTAAGGGAAGTCGATCCATGAACATTTCTCTACAAAATCTCAAGAAAATGCAACTCGCATGCGTACGACCCAAGAATGAAGCAAGGTTTTGAAATCCAATAAAGGAAATGAATGAAATGCCATGCACAGTGATGGAGGTCTCGAATGGTGTATGAGAATTTTGTAACAGGTGGGATACACTTGGCTGTAGTTTGGTTTAATGTGGATTTATTAAATACATATTTGAAACTCCAAGCTCATACCAATACAAGAGATGGGTGTGGCCTCCATTAGACTAGGTGAGAGCCTTGTAACAGATAAAAATACAAGGGGCACGCACATGAAAGAGGTGGGCGCGACCTGCAACATGTTGTGTGTGACCAGTGAGGTTGGGAAACCACACACAAGAAACACAAGGGGCGTGGCTAGCAGTGAAAGCAGGCCACGTGCATGGTGAATGGTTGGTGTGACCTGGAGGTAAGAGGACAGGAAGTGTGCACATAATGGACTACTAAAGGGCATTAGAAACTTTCAAGCATAGGCAGGGGTGCAACCAGTAGGTGAAGGGTGGTCCACACCATAGAAGGTAAGCACCTATCAAAGTAGATGGAGGAGGCGTGGCCTGGAACAAGAAATGAACATCCATAAATGCACAAAGGCTATAAAATGGAGTTGGCCACCATGAGTGTTGAGCAGTTGCAGAGCACAGTTGAACAAAATGCTTGAGCAAATAGAAGGAAGGAGATTAGGGCAACAACGCAAAGTGGGATGAAACAAGATCCAACGGTGGAGATCGGGGATTCATCTGTAGCCAAATCTAGACCGTTGCCCACCAGGTCACAATGGGAAGTTTCTCGGTGGATAATGATTGCGATGGTGTGGGGAGATGGGGTGATGAGTAATAAAACATTTAAAATTAAGTTTTGGCAAAGTTTTATCAAATAATTTTAAATGGTGGGCTTCATAAATTTAAATGGCTTGGGTGAAATAGAGGAGCTCGATATATTAAAAGGAGCAAAAAATAATTAATATTAAATGTTTTGCTAAAAAGGTTGTCAAATGATATTAAATGGAGGGGCTCGTTCTTTTTTCTCTCAAATGTTAAGTTAATTTTTTAAGTGAAATAGGATGAATGAAGATTAACGGTGGGAAAATCCAATGAAATGTAGCAAGATTGTGACCGTTGCCCGCCATATTGTGATCCAAAAGTAAGCATGAGATTGTGATTGCGAGATGGCGGGGAGATGTGTGTGGGCCTGAAATTTTGGTGCATTTTGCATTTTTTTTTTAAAATGTTGTCGGATGCAATGTTTAAATTGGGTTAAATTGGAGCCTCCAAAGTGAATTTTTAAAGTGGTTTTTTCTCCACGAGAAAGATAAAGGGTTTAATATGGGGAAATTTTAAAGCACCCGACAATGTTTATTTAAAATATTTTATTTTAAATAAATGTTTAAATGGTAAAGTGTGGGGAAAACATTTTAAAGTGAAAATGCACAGGATATGGTGAGTAAAGTTGAATATTGTATAATATGATTGTGCTGGGGTAAAAAGTGAAATGTGAAGACTTTGTACAACTGGGTATTTTAATGTGACCCCAATGTAAATGCAAACACAGGTGAAATATTATAAGTGAAGTTGCAGTAAGTAAATGGGAAAATAAAATGCAGCAAAGGGCAAAACAAGAGCAGAAAATAGATTTTTCACAGGGATGGAGGTATATTTTTTAGTTACAAATAATGAGTGGGGAATATTCATGCATGGGCATTTTTCTGTTGGGGAACAATTCGGGCACACGCTTTTTTGAAAATAGAATAAGGTTTGTTACAGGGAGAAGAAGAAGATGCTTTGTTGATTACTGTTCAATGATGGAGATGTTTCCAGATGGCTTTTCCTATTCAATTTTAGGGTTTCTTCAGGAATTTCTTGTCTTCTCATTGTAATAGGTTAGCAAGTCAAAATCTAGAGTGGAGTTGCATAGCAAATTGTAAAATCTGTAGTTATAGAGAAAATGCAAGTTGGGTTCTGTGTCATTTTATTGTAGGATTTGAGTTTATGAGGATTTAGTATTTCATAACAGTACTGGCATTTGAGTTTAACTGAAAAATCCAAGCTCATGTCTCTCCTATGTGCAAATGTATTCGAATTTTGAATGGTAATCAAGGGTTATTCTGTTCATCTCACTGTTGTGGTGTGTGTAATTCTAGTTTTAGCTTTAATTCAAAGAATTAATTAAACTGCTTAAATGAGATTGTAGATTGATATGTATGTACAAGGATTTGGTAAGTAGTATTGAGATGAGGTACAAATTGGTGATATTGTAAGGCAGTATAATCAGAGATATTATATTTTATGTGTTGAAATCTGCTATGAACCATTAGGTGTTGGTAAATTTGACTCCTCCAATGGATATCGCACTGGTCTGATTTGCATTTGTTCTTTGTGATTCAGTGTTTTGTTTGTGTTCACCTAGGGCTTGTTACCATTTTAAAACATAATGATTATCTTTCACCATCAAGCTGTGTTGTAGTTATCTCACGCTCCAAATGGTTGATATTGCTGATGAACAACCAATTCTATTTAGCTTTATCCCATTCTGTTGAGCTATTAAGTGAGATTATCTATTTGAAGGTCCTCTAAGCTGCCCTTGATTGGAATTGGCAATTCCATAGGTAGATTAGGAGACAAACCTGGTTTACATTAAAAAAAACCAACACTTCCCACCATCATCCTTATTTTGAATCCACCAACCTCACCAGCCACCGTACCTGCATTTATTATGGAAATTAATTACGATTAGGGGTATAAATATTGGGTGCGACATGTCATTTTCACATGTCAGGAACAATGGAAAAGTGTAGTGCCTTCACCACCTTCGCACTCGAGCTATCCCTTTGCCGTTCTTCGAGGATTCAACATCGCTATTCATTGGGTCTTCAAGGTATGCTCGCTATCCGACAACCTACTTCATCTTTTCATGATTTCATGCTTGAACAATGGACAATAAGGGAAAATTTTGTATGAGTCTGATAGAGGGGACACCATGCCACAAAACCCATGTGTTGAAATTTCTAAAGCATCCCTCCAAAACTTAGAAAATTGAACTCAGAACCTTGTCTTCTCGTCATTGTTCTTCGAATCGAGCGACTGTGCCCTTCGAGCCCAAGACCTTCAGCCGCCGTAGCCATTCAAACTTTAAACTTGACACAAACTTGCATCGAACGATGAAAAGCCCTTCGGGTTTTGGACTCCGGGACTCCAGCTCTGGGTTGGCGCTTCGCCTTTGCTGTTTCAAATGATGTTCTCACCCCGCCCATCAGGGTCTCAGACTTTAGCTTGCCATTTGATGGGAGACCTTCAACGAAGAGTGAACACCTCCATGCAACCCTTGAGCCCCAGTCCGTGGAGTTCCGTTCACGGTCGCCGTTGATATTCTACTTTTTCAAATGGCCGTCAGGAGACCGCCTTCTGGCTCTTGAGCCCCGAGTGCCTCTCTATTGTTTGGGCTTGAAACTCTAAAGTTCTTGCCCCATCGGACCCTACATTTTGGACTTTCGCCGTCGGGATTTCATCCCACCTCAACCGTCCCAAACAACAAACCCAAACCGTCCTTTCAGCTCCCAGATCTTGACATCCCAATGGCTACCAAGTTTAACGGATGAAAATGTAAGGTGAAACTTCTCCTCGGGTCCGGTCTGTCGGGTCACCACTTCTGGACTTATGTCCCCACTTCACCATTCCTTATAGCTATGATGCAACGGCATCGTAGCCTCTGCGGCCCAAACACTCGAACGACTAAAGTGTTGCAAGGCGTGTTCTCATGGATTTTTGCCTTCGAGATTTCAGACTCTGGAACTCTGCTTCCGGAAGGCCGTTTCTCCAAAGCTGTTTCAAACAGCTAACGCTTGACAGCCTTCCCTCAGTTTGACCCTAGATGCTCTAATGGTGACCTAAATGACCTCCAATCTGAAAATGAACGATGACCCACGTGCTAAAATGTGATCACCTTCCTCATGGACCCTTTATTATCCAAATCCAAGATCAGGAGAAATCATCCAGGTCTTCTTGCTTTGTTTGCCCTTTAGAACAACATTCTTACAAGGGAAGTCTAGCCTCTAGGGCTTAGGTCATCCAATTTCCCTCCAGTGAACCTTCAATGAAAAATTCAACTAAGTGTTAGAATTTTGAATGAAAGATTATTCGATCTAACCATGTTTTTCTGGGATTTTGCTAACCATTTGTATCATCATGCATATTGAACCCTACCTCTATGTGCAAGATATATGGAATCAGGTGCAAAAACCTTAGGGGTAGTCAAGGAAAAAGGAAAGAGAATTGCCAAAGCTCCTTGAGGCAAGGAGGATAAAGATCAGATGAAATACTAATTCTAGGGAGTGCTGTTGCACTCCAAGGTCACAACTAGGTGGAAGGACATCACTGGCATGAATATTGGACATGTCGACATTGACGATTTCATACAAAGGGTCAGGATGAACCCCAAGATAGTAAATGCAAAGTTAATCAGAAGCAGTGGGATAGCCAAAGTTGTTGCGTTCCCTCCCACTTTAATCGCCCCTGAGCTGGTGATGGCTTGCAGAGAGGCATATCAGCCATAAACTAGAACTATTATTAACAGAGATGGAAACATCCTGGCTGACATGTCACAATCAGGAATAACGAAAACCTTCCATATTCCTATCTTTGGAAAGATGGAGCTACCTACTATCCAGGAATGCAAAGAAATGTGGGATGAAGACCCCATAAGATGCTAGAAACTCATAAATCAGTATTGGCAAAAGGACAGATGGGGCAGTGCTGCAAAGGTTCCCCAAGAACTCTTTTGTAATGAATTTTTCGAAGATTACCATGATTTGATCACCTTGCTAAGCAAAGTGATGGGCCTCCCTTATGCGACATATTTTCAAGAATGGATGGTTTATTTCATCGAGTACATTCTTCATGGAAAGGAAACCGCTTTCTATTGGGGAGGAATAATCAGTGACCGCTTTCATGATCAATTCATTAACATAAAAAAGACCTCCAAGTTCTATATGACATCTTACTTGGTATACTCATTGGCCGATAGGAGGCATTATAATGGGTTATTCAAAGTTCAAAATGAAGTGCCTGGTAGAGAACTCAAGGCTTTTGACAAGTATCCTCAGGTACAGTTTAGAACTTCAACAAGGATTATTGCAGAGTGAACGATGGATTCATCGGTTATATCATCAAGCTGCTCGAGGGTGATTTTGAGATGAGAGTCTCCCAAAGTGCTTGTGCTTTTCTAAAAAATTATGCTTTCCTATTCATCCAATATCCAAAGTTCACCTACATTCGAGCCCAGGAATTCTCAGAAAAGCCAAACAAGCTACCCTGGTACCCTAATGACTGGATAATATTGTTGGAGCTCTCTTGGCAACTATGCCACATTCACACCATTTTGAGCTGCAAGCATCTAGCGGGGATTCCTTATCCCCTTACACTCAGCCAGGGGATGTATGAGCTTCATATTTCCCAATGTGCAGGCAGTTCAGAGAAGGAACTGGCAGAGTATCATTTCAAATCTCACACGACCAGGCCACATATGGATCCATACGACCATATCAAAAAGGCGATTGGATAGGAATATGCCCACCTCCACAATGTTGAGGATTGATGGGTAGATTGTAAAGATGACTTTGTGGTGTGGATAAGGCACTATATGCGAATGACCGCATACTTTGTAAAAAGGGTGAACCTGTTCTCGGTGCCTAATCAACTGGGGGAAGATGAAAGCACTGTAATCGACCCTAGGTACAATATCGTTGCAAACATTCCACTATCACTAATTGATTGGAATGAGTTGGAGGTTGATGACCTCGATATACTTACCAAGCCTATTGAGGCCCAAAGAAAGGTGTGGATTGATGAGCGGGTTGCTCATTTAAGGCAGTAGGGGATCATCCTGACATTCAAGGGGCTCGAAAGTGAGCCAAGTGGTTCTGATGGTGGGGTAGATGCTACATCAATTGTAGAAACATCTAAATCCCCCCCATCTGTTCGTATGAAAAAGAGAAAGGAGACTGACGAGTAGTAGTCCAACCCAAAGGTGTAACCTAGAAAGGCCTTAGAGGGTGAACCTCCCAAGAAGCACAAGTGAATGGGCAGCATCACCAAAATTCCAGTAATCCAAGAAGACCCACTCCATGAGGGAGAGGAGATGGAGGCTGATCAATCAAAGTCTTCACCTATTTCATCTGTTGCCGCAACTATTGTTGTCGCCACCACTCCACCTATCCCACACGCAGTAGTTGCATCCTCTCTTCCCATGGTTGACATCTCTGTCCATTTGGCTTCTACTTCTCCCATCGCATAGGTAATATTGGTTGATTCATCCTCTGCCACTACATCGCCCATTTCTTCATCTTCCATGTCTCCTTCCTTTTCTCTTCTAGCTAGCACCACTGGAACCGCAATTCCTTCCCTTACCCTTCTAGAATCCTTCATGAAATATATGAAAAATGTGCCCTCCAAGCTCTCAGTAATTTTGCAAATCTAGTGGTACAAGCTGCGATAGCTCAGGCTATAATTAGTACTCCAATTCCTCCTCATCCTACCGAGCTGCCAACAATAGAATCCACCATGAAAATTTATGAGGAATTAGTTCGTTGACAATAGATGGAACCGGCTAAGAGGTTGGAAGAGGAGGCATATGACTATCATGAGCACCCAATATAAGAGCATCGAGTAATCGATGAGGTTGCCTATGAGTCTTCCAATGATGATGGTGAGGATCTGGACATAAAGACAATTGAAGAAATATCTGATTCAGAGCTTGATGTTGAGCTGGTCAAGCAACGCAAGGAAATTGAAGACAAGGAGGCTGAAAAATAGCCTATTTGACAGCCTATATCCAACAATGGTCATCCAAAGAAGAGTAGCCAACCACATCCTCGGCCTTGCTACAGATGCTGTCCAGAGAACAGATTGACAAATTAGAAAAAATAAATTACTTGGACAAGACTACGAAAAATTGGTTTTGAAAGATCTTGGATATCAGAAATGTGGGTATTAATCTTGTTGTTTGGAAAACAAACAAATTCTTTGAGGTGCAAAAGTCTCTTGAGGGTATGAGGAAAATCTACATTGACTTCCCAGTGAAATATGGGGCTACTTACCCAAAGATTGAGGCTATCCTCAAATCACTAAGCGATATTTGGGAGAAGGAGTTTACATTTAAGGAGGATGATCATTGGTTAATGGATGTGTGGAAATGAGACTTCAATCATCAGAAGGAGGGGTTGGAACAGATACTTGAAAAGGAAAATTCAGATATTGAATGGGCCAAGGAAGTCAGAGAATATTGCCTCCGATATCTGAAGCTAATGACAGGGTATGAAACGCCCACTGTCCAGATCAATCCGAAAAATATAAAGCCTCACTTCCAAAAGAGGATGGAAGATGGGATGTCAGTCAAAATTACTATAGATTTCATGAGCTTTGCTGCCTGAGATTTCACTCAATTTGATCTGTTGAAAGATCGCACTACTAAGTATGAGGAGTACTTGGAGAAGCTTGTTGATAATTCCAAAGAGTGGAGCTACCAAGTACTGAGATCCAACATCATAGAGGTTGATAAAATCCAACCAGTGATCTTAAAATTCATGGAATATGTAGCTTTAAAGAAGCAAGAGGGCAACCCTGTTATTGATGATGAATTTCTAAAGGAGTAGCTACAACAAAGAGTAATCAATAAGAGGATAAAAATGCTATAGTGCTGCCACTAAAAGACAAAACAAGGATGTGGACAAAAATGTATTTTAAAATGTAATATAATGGGGGGTAGGTAGAACCCTAGGTTATGGTGAATTGTGGCCACACAAATGTAAATCAATCTTGGCCACATATTCTACTTTAGGGACATTATAAATAGGGGGGTCTCCTCTCATTTTCAAGGAGAGTTGAGTTGTTGTAAAGACATGCTGTAGAAATTGCAATAGAAATACATTGACTTTGGTGCATTTCTAGGTTTCTTCTCATGTTTCATGATTCTTCTCAAATAGTTAGATGATTTAGTTAAATTTACATTGCTATTTTAGTTTCCTTTCAGTTGGCTTTGGTAGATTTAGTAATTTTGTTTCTTGGTTATGAAGATTTCTGTTGTGTAGATTCCCTCCTTGTCCATACTTTTGGCTGTTTGCTGCTGGTAGATGGTTGTGCAAAGTTATTCTAGACCTAGATTTGAAGCTACTTTTAAATCTTTATCTTTGTTCATGCATATGTATGGTGAATGAATGGTAAAATATACGTAGTCTTTAGAAGATAGCACAAATTTCATGACACTGTGAGATTTCTGGTTAAGTGGAATTTTGTTTTAAGGAAGTTGTCCATAGTAGAGACCTCCATAATCACTGTTCATTGGTAGTTGTAGGTCCAAGAACCCTCTCTCTTCCCTGCCCTTTTTTTTCTTTTTTTTAAGAAGTAACCTATGCTAAGGTTCGTTGCACATTGCAAAGCCAAATCTTAAAATAGAAATGGAGTTCAAGATTGTTGTTTGAACCTACAACAAACGTACAGTAACTTCCTCACTTCAGAAACTCTATTTGTAGATCCGATTTCCCTTTCAGCTGAACTCATGTAAGTCTGCCCTATGATTACCAGCAAAATCACATCAAACATCAATTGAGATATTTCATGCAAGTCATGACCTGACACCCGAGAGACCTTGGGGTGATTTTTAGCAACTTGCTGGATATTTCCTTTCAAGAGAGGTAATGCACTTACACATTGCATGTGTTGAGAAAGTGTGAAAAAATACCCATCAACAAAATTGGCGCTAGAAGGAGGGCCTTTTGGGAGCTAAGCTGGATCAAATTGGGTCTCTCTCCCTTGAAATATTTCATAGAATACTGAGGTCCACATTAAACAAAGGGGAGTTCCAAGAGCTACCACGCCCTACTCGAGCTAAGAGAGCTAAGAAAGGGGAAGCCTCCTCCTCCAACACACCCGATCAACCCTTTTCGCTTTCACCATCATCCTCCTCTTCTATCCATTCGCCACCATCTTCTCCTTCATTCTTGGCAGTATATTCTCCTGCTCACCTGCTTCAAACAAACTTCTAGGCTATCGCTCCCCAAGGGCTAGACGTTGCCTTCCATCCCAACGTAACCCCATTTCTGGGAGTTGTTTCGTCAACCATTGTTGTGCCTTTGTAGCCACAAGTCAATCTAGTGCAACCACCTCCACCACCCTTTCTAATGACTTGGTTGGGAAAAAATCCATCTCCTTTGGCCTTCAACCTCTATCGTGACAAGCCAAAGAACCTCGAGAGATTTTTCTCGAAGTTCAACCCTAGGGATTCGTAAAGGGAAAAAGAGTAGCATGTCAAGATTTTTGAGATCATTTTGAAGACTATGCAGATCATACATGAGGATGTGGCTTGCTGACTCTTTCCCTACTCCCTAGGGGAGGAGGCCTTCTATTCGTATGTCAACTTGTCGAAAGGAACTATCAACACGTGGGATCTTCTAAAGAATGCTTTTGTGCAGAAGTTCAAAACTCCAATCAGCCCTACAAAGTCGTATTAACATTTTATGTTGATTCAAAGAGAGGTCAACGAATTGATCAACTCCTTTAATGATCGATTCCATAGAGTGTATACTTGACTGTAGGACCCATACGTGTTCAATGATGCTGCTATTTCACCTATCTATTATGCAGCATTGGACAATCTTACTGCAACATTAGTAAAGAGGATGTGACCACCACCTACCAGATTGGTAGATGCATATGCAGAGGCTGTCATTGCTAGCACAAACTTGGGATAAAACATTTTTGGTCCGCTACCCTCTTTGGGGTAGGTTGCTCATCCTTCACAAATTCAAGGGCTTACTCAAGCTTTGGAGCATCAAATGCCCCTCATGAATTTGGTACCGTAGCTGCCCATAGTAACACACCTTGGACAACCAATAAATCAAGCACCCCCAATTCCTCACTATTTTCTACCCCGGTAGCAACAAGTCCATTCTCAGCTGCCCCAAGTATGTACATATCTCCAAGCATCTGAATTTTCACTCGCTCACCAAAATCAGCTGGTGTTCCTCCAAAATGCAGGATTGGATCGATGAACTCACATAAATGATCAATAAAATTTCTACGGAGATGACACATTTGAGAAACCAAAACAATTAGCTGTAGGCTTCACAGAAAAGCATCCAAGCCAACCTCAATTGTGATAGTCACAATAGTCGTTAGAATCGAGATAATCATGATGCTAACACATTGTTCAGACAAAATTATGATAGAAATTAGAATTCAGGGCATAACTTAGACATAAGGCCTTTCCAGAGGAAAAACTAGACACAGAACACAAGGCTCAACAATGGTGGTGTCCCCACGCCTCTTGATCAACCCAACAACAACGATAAGACTACCAGTGGAGTCTACTTGGCTGAGGCTACTTTATCTGGTTGGTGCCGCATACACAAAATCAGTCAACATTCTAAATTGGATTGTCCAGAATTCCAGATGGCTGCTGAAATTTTTCAAGTTGAAGTCCAAAATGTTGTGGATAACTTGGGATGCAGAGACATCGCTCCTTCTGAACCATATGACTCCTCTGTGCTAGTGGTCAATTAGGCTCATTTCCCAAAGGCTAAAAGGGATCAAGGGTGGAGGATTGATGAGAGGAATTAATTGATTGTTAACTGATTGCATGATTTTAGATAACTAGTTTTAAGATTTAGTTAAGAGAATTGATTAGGATGTTAACTAAGATTGATGGTTAGTAGATTGAATTGATTTCTCAATGGACTCAAAGTGAGTGGGAGTGAAGTGAATTTGACTGATGAGTGGTCTGATTATATTGATTGGTGAACTAGAGTAAGTCTCAGTTAGCATGTGAGGTGGAATTTGTATGAGTATTTAATAATTAAATAGATTTAATTATTATTTACATGTCCAAGGCTGAATTTAATAAATAAAATAAAATGATTTTATTTATTTTTAGAAGAAGATAATGTTGAGGAATTAAATGAAATAATTAAAACAATTACTTAATTTAAGAAGTGAGAATTAATTAGTGGGTGGTTGGGTGGGCATCTTTCCACAAATTATTATGGAATGACCGGGGCAATCCAAGGGTGGTGATCAAATTTTTAAGACATGTCATCTAGGCAAGGCTGACTTGGAAGGGTGGTGATTATGAATGCCAACTTGGTAGACTATTGTGTTCATCTAGGTTCGATGATGTTAGCAAAATGATGTCTCACTAGATTCCATATAATCTAGAGGTATTTTAATAGCTATGATGGCGGTGTAAGGTGTTATACAAAATACACACTTGAAAGATTGGGCTGTCATTTCATTCCTGCTTTGGGATGTAGTTTGGCAAGGTGATTCACATGTGTGAGCTGGTGTGTTTGTAGTGAAGATAGGTTGGTTTTATGCATGAGACACATAAAATTTGTTAGGATAATTATGGTAGGAAATGATCACGGAAACCTACATGATAATAGAACTCTTTTATGGGGTTTGGTTTGCATTTCATCTTTGACTAATTTGAGAAATCTGGAGGTAATTGTGTTCTACAACTGTGGAATAATGGGTGAAGGCTCCAAGTTTCTGGTGTGTATGTCTTCAGAGACATTGATGAGTATCAAAGTGGATACTCCAATACAATTGGATAGTGTGGCGAGGTAGATGACATTTCATGAGGTGGTTTTTGATCAATGCCTCAAGTGAATCCTCAAAAAATATGATTCACTCATTCTAGCAATGGTGAAGATCATCTTGGGTAAGGGTCTCCTAGAGAATAGCAAAACCTACAAGGTGGATACAAACATAACATCTTAGTTCTTGGTAGTTTTTCTTGATATTAGGATGGCGAAAAGGGATGTAGAGGTGTTGATGAGGAATCTCTTCATCTTATACCTATTAGTGGGTTTAGATGAAGTTCTATATATTGCCCCACTCAATATAGGAATCCATCGATTGTGGGACATGACTTCATTTTATGTGCCAAGGGAGGTAGTCAAGTATTATCTCTTCCTACTTGACTTGAAGAGCATGGTGTTGGTGGAGCACAAGTAGTTGGATATGGTTGGGGTAGATTATCTTGAAAAGGTGTTGAAGCTTTCCTAGTCTCTAGGTAATAATTGGGTTTCAAATTTCTTGGCTTTTTCACTCACCAATGGCTTCCACCATCCAAGTCAATCATGAAGTTTTTTTGGGCAAGTATATCTCTAAATTTTAGTGGTGCTAATAAAGGGTCTTTGTCTATGGAGGTCTCTATTTGTCTGGTCATTCTCTATGGTGGTCTCTTCTTGTCTGGTCGCATATGTATCTAGTTTCAAGGTTTTAAGTAAGGAATTTTGCTATGTTACAGTCCTAAGTTTTGGCAATGGGCAAGGTAGATAAATATTATAGTTTGGATGGTCGACCTTGCATGGTCTTTTGCTAATTTTAATGGTGGCCAGGGCTATTTGGGTTCATGGTGGGGCTCTTTGTAAAGGGCTGGAATGTCTGAATCTCATGGATACTACTATGTAAATTTTTCTATATTAATAAAATATCAATCTTATGGATCAAAAAAAGTAAGAATTAATTAAATATTAAATTATTTAATTTTGGAGATAAGAATTAGATAATTAATTAATATTATAAATAGAAGAATAATTAGTAAATTAATTAAATAAAATTAATTATTTAATTAATATAGATGAAGAAATAATATGAGATTATTTAATTAATAGTGGAAGGGGAAATTTGATAATAATTTTTTGTATTAGTAATAGTTGAGTTTTGCACTTTACATATTTTCATGTCATACATAGATATACAAAAAGATATACTATAGCTACTAACTAGTTCTACACATTGTATTTGTCAGGGCAACATAGTAGAAGAAAAAAGTGTCAATATTTCCCTCTTTGGCTATAGTCTTCAAGGTCCTCCCACCCTGGTTCTCTATTAGATAACATCTTGTTGGATCTGGCATCCTTAGTCACTAGATTCTCACCCTCATTCACATTTAGTCTAGCATGAAATACCTCTTTTTCCTTTTTTAGTTTCCCTTCTTCCAATTCATTGAAAACCCTTTAGAATTCCTTCAATGCTTTCATAATGGTTTTAGAATCTTCATGATTGTTATGCCATGTGTGCCCACACTTCACCTCCTCTTTGTTTACTATGATTGTATCATCTCCACTAGTTTCATGAACTTGAACATTGAGATCTCCATTGTAACAATGACTTTTGCAAAGCAACATTGAGAAACGTGAGTATTTTTTATGACTCAGTAAGTGCCCTCTTACATCCCTTCAATTTTCCCTCATTCCTTACCTTCTAAATGTGCCAAAAAAAATTAGTAGAAATACAATCCCAAAACTATTCATACTCATTCTTTAATTTTCTATTACTAATTAAACATCTTTCCAAATAATTTTACCATCTTTATCCCAAATCTTTAGATCATTACAAAAAATATTCCATATATTACTTTGCATAGAAACAATAAAAAATATGCATCATAGGTTATGGAGTTCTACAAATGCTGAAAATATCCACATCATTATGATTTATTTTGTAAGGAATTTTATGAAGGAATAGTCATCTAAAACATGCCTTCTTAGAATCCTTAACATTGTGCCAAATAAAATTAAAAAAATTATGCCTCTTTATTAGACAGTGAAATCCCCCAACATTTATTAACATACCCAGTGATAGAAATAGTGATAATTAGAGACTTATAAATTGTTTTGTCTTTGATCTCTAGCAGAGAAAATCCATAAATCCATTTAAGGTCATTTTTTAGATCAATTTCTTCATTTGTGCATAGGGGGAAGCTGGCATCTTTACAAGCTTCCTGTAAGGTAGTATATGTTCTTGAATTGGAAGAAGGAATTTTGAACTTGTTGCATAGGTGGCTTCCGTTGCACCAAAAGATCGCCCTGTTAATGCCCGATACAACCGTTGGATTTATACAAGATCAAGATCCACAAGAGGTGGTTAAACCATGTCACGAAGCCCAAGCACCATGATAGACTATGCCTACCATAGGAAGAGGAGACCAAGGGTCACACCTTGCAACAATCCCCCTAGTGCAAGTGCGAGGTTCAAACCCATGACCTCGGCTTTGATACCAATTGTTGCATAGGTGGTTTCCATTGCACCAAAAGATCAACCTATTAATTCCTATTATAACCATTGGATTTATACAAGATCAAGATCCACAAGAGGTGATTAAATCATGTCACAAAGCCCAAGTGTCGTGCTGGACTACTTCTACCACAAGAAGAGGAGGCCAAGGGTCACACCTTGCAACAAAAATCACAACATAATGTGTTCTAGATTTTTAGCTTCCCATTAGAAAAGATGTCCTTAAAGGTTTGAATACCTTTTTAAGCCCATTTTTTATTAGAACACCCCTGTAGCAGAGGAAGGGGTTTGATATTGTGCTCCAAGTTCCACCAAATGGAATAGCAAGTTTGTAATTTTAACTTACTATTTATGGATACCTTACCATGACTAAAATCCACATTATTCTTGATCAACTCCCATGCCTTTCAAAGGATTTTAAAGACCAAGAAACTTGTTGGGGACATTGGGTGCTTATTAATGAGAATATCACTTAATGACAACTTTTTCCATGACTTAGCTTGTTTATGAGCTACAAAGTTGATAATAATTAAATAGTATAAAATAATTTAACTATAGAAGATAATATTAGAATCATTAAATAATAGAACTATTTAATTAATATTGGAAGAATAATTAGTGTGGTGTGATGTCAAGAAACATTAGTCAATTTTAGAGTGTCTACATTTAGGTTTGTCTATTGTAATTGTAACTTTTATCCCTATATTTGAGTCAACTAAAATGTGCAATTGTATAGTTCATTTATTTTATGGTGTGTTATTTATATGCCAACAATATATATTTATTTTTATAATTGTGAATTTTCACATTTACTAATTGATTTGTTTCTTAGTTTATTTTTTTTCAATTGTTTATTTTTATATTATCATATTTTTCTATTATTTTATCATTTATCCTCAAGGGAGGAACTCCTATTATGCATTTTCATTTCATAGTCTACCTTAGGTAGGTTCCTTGGTTTCCATGTGTCTTCTCTCCCTACATATATTTAGACACTCGTAGTCTATAATTTACCATTTTCTCATTTTCTTCTCTACTTTTTGATGGGGATCACAAAATGTGATCCAAAATTTTAATACCAAAAATTTCAAAACATAACTTAATCTAGAAGATTTATTTAAATTAGAAATAAAATGAATGCAAAATCCAATAACCTCTACATATAAACTTGCACAATGAAAATTTTAAAACTATCATAAAAGTGAATCAAATAATTTAATGAGTGCCTTGTATACGTAAGATAAGAAGGAAGAAGGAATATATACAATTTACTAACCCTCCAATACATATGACACATATGGAATAGGATTAGTGTGAATACATACATAAAGTCCCTATGATGTTAGACAAAAATATACAAAATATGTGTGAGTTTAAGTGTAGTGTGAATAGATCTACTAGGTAAAAGTAAACTAGATCTAGGTAAAAATACTTTTTACACTAACACCCCCTTAAGTGATAATTAGGGAGTAAGCTAAACACTTAAAATATGAGCCTTGAAAACTAAAATTGATGAGGTATTCATGTACAACACAAGTGTCTCACAAGAAAAGAAAATGAGAAAAACCTAAGGGAAAAAATCCTCTCCAAAAAAGAGAATGAGGATAGATAAGTAAAAATTTAGAACTGTGTTACCTTTTGGCTAACAAAATGGTTATGGATGAAATTGTTTCACCCTAAATAGTTTTGGATGAATTAGTTTCTCTCTAAATAGTTTTGAGTGAAATAATTTCCCTCTAAATTGTCTTAGGTGAAATATTTTCACTCATCTTTACAACTATATGGCACAAAGATTTTTGAGAAAAACCCTTTCACCTAAAATTATTAAATTGTTATAATATAATTTTAACATTTAAACTAGGTTGAATTTATGTACAATATTTTAGAATATTTATAGGTGAAGGAGTTCTATTCAAAATACTTTCACCCAACATTGTCTATGTGGTAACCTAACCCCTCTCTTAGGGCAAAATCAATAAAATTTTAACTTCAACTCTAGATTTCTCCAACCGAGGGTTCTTTCATGAAAATATGTCTAGAATCTAGATTTTAAAAAATATTTTGATTTGTTTTATTAATATTTTCTTTTTAATTTATTGCAAGTAGGTTATTATAATAAAAAATGAGGTTGATTAATTTTTTAAAATATTAAAAGATATTCAAAAAAATCAAAAATATATAGTGCACTATAGGAAAGAATCTATGAGACCCCACCTTATTTGTTCCTAATTTTCTCTATGATCATTATTGTTACCACGTTGGATATTTTCATATCAGATATTTTATTGAGGATCTTTATGGATGACATTTGTTTCCCTATTTCATAGATGTTATTCATATATTAATATGGATGTCTTGATTTTCGTGATTATTGTTAGATGATGGATTTACATATTATTTATGGATTAGATGAAGTTATCATTGATTTCATTAAGTGGTTATGTTTGTGGATACTGAGAAGATGAGAATTATATGTGTTAAATGTTATAGTTATTAGATTTGATTTCCTAATTGATTAGTGTTTTGAAATGATCTTAATTCATAGTTATACTTATTTGTATGATGTACTGATGCTTTTCGGTTAAGTGAACAAATAAATTTTCTTTCCAAATGGTGGGCAAGGTTACATAACTACTTGTGTTGTTCTTCCTAGTGTAATAAATAACCTTGTCTCATATGGAAAACTAGGGTCATGTGACATGTGAAATATTTTGTTATATGTATTCTATAATCATGTGTGAATGAAGAAGTTTATATTTGTTTATCTTTGAAGCTATCTTTAAGTGTGTTTATTTATTTTATGATTATTGTTTCAAGTATGAGAAATTGGTGTTTTCATTGATGTCAACAAGCCTTTGTTATCATTGGTGTCAACTGTATGAGATGGAAGGAAACTACCATTGAGGGAGATTGTTGAGAATGAGTAGTTTGTGTTGTCTATGCTTTGATTAGTTGCATTATGTTATTAATAAAGCTAATAGTGTCAACCTCTAGTATTGTTGTGATAAGCTAGTTGAGTTTCTATGCTGCAGATGGTTTAATCATATTGGGCAAGTGCTGAAGATGATAATGATGTGTCTCTAGTGCTTGGTTTCCAAGTGCTTTTGAGAAAATTTGATAAAAAGAGGAAACAATGTGTTGTAGTGGTGATCTGTGTTGTAGGGATGTGTTTTGGTTTTTCTCTGCATTTCTTCTAGGTTGAAGATATTCCTGCACATTTGAGATATGTTGATCACAAATGTTTAGAGGTGTTATATCCAAAATTTTGTCTGCTAGATCGTTGTGTAGAAGAAGTTATTTCACCAGTATGTGATCTGTGCTTTGTAGAGGTGTCTAGGAGAAATGTTTTTGCTTCACATTTCTCTGTAGTTATGTTCCGAGTCTTGTAGATCTAAAGGAGTGTTGATAGTGTTGGTTCATTTCTTCAGTTGAAGAGGTTTGAGGTTTGGTGCTTTAGGCATTAGTTTCTTGTGTTATAATGTATGTCAAAGTTGTTTGAGTGTACTGGGTGTGTACATTCTTTAGGTGAAAGTTGTTGTGAAGGAGTTTGATGGATTTCAGGGTGTTTATATAATATCCAAATTTTGGTCAGGTGACATTTATTTTTCATGAGTTGTTGGATCAAAGGAAGTGGGTACTCAAAAGTTCAATGGTTTTTACATGGGTAACAATCATCCTTGGTGTTTACACTACTTGAAAAGGTGATTCATTGGTTGTGGAAGCATGGCGTGGCATGTAAAGATGGATTTAGGTCCTAGCTAAGGAATTTTGTGGTCTACATTCATTCATTTCCATTGCAAGAATTTTTTGGTGCCGACTTAATTTGAATTTGCATGTTTGAGGTGCATAGCCGACCTTGGGGTACTTCTCTCACGTAGGGCGAGACCCTCTGTTATGGATCAGGAACGAACTGTTGATATGCTAGCATATAATATGTTGCGTATATCCTCACATCTACTACCTCTACTGCCTATGCCCTAGCCAGGTCTTTATCAATCCTATACCTATCCCTCAACCTTGCAATGTTCCTCCTTTCTTGCTCCCAAAAATCTTATGCGAATCTCATCTGATCAATTTGGGCCTACAACTAGGATATCCTTTGATCTCAGGAATCCTCTTTCCCTAGAGCACATGCACCTAGGCCTCTGTTGTCTCCACCATATCCATCTACCCCCTTGCATCCCCAATCACATCCTTCGCACACTCCACCCTATCTCTCAGCTCATCTCTTTCCCTCTGCGCCTCGTCCCTCTCCCTCTGGATTGCATCCCTCTCCTTTTGTATCCTCGAGGCCTCATCTACGAGGGCCCCATAGTCCCTCTCTATCACCCTCTCTACCTCCTGCAACCTCCCCACCTAACCCTACAACCTACTAATCTTCATCTGCAACCTATCTTCTGCTTTATGATCCTCAGCCTGGCTAGGGCCCTTGTCAATAGTACTGTGGGCTCCTCGGGCAGTGGTGGTATGTAAGGTACCATCGCTAGTGGCCCCACCTTTGGGGAATCCACATCCATAGCCTAGTGCTCCTCCTCTATATCCTGCATCTCCACATCCTCTCCGCTATCTCTCCTCTGCCAGCCCCAAATCCTCCTCTGCTGTTTCCCGACCAATCTCCTCTCATCATCTAAGCCGAAACCTAGTGCACCCATAATCAAATCCTCTATGGTCATCCTCTCAAGCCCTATTTTCCCCCACCATGCAACATGCTATGTTGTAGTATCCACGTCTATCAACCCTCCCCTCCAAAGGTACTGGGTAAATGGTGTTGTCTCCCACAAATGTCGCCCATAGTCAGTTGTGATCCTCTCCCCCCATAATGCACCCGACTCTTGTTTAAACTATCTAAACCTCTACTATCTTGTAGGAATGTCAAGTGGAATTCTGAACTGCCTAGTCACCCTATCAATTCTATGCAACTCTATAACCAGGGGATCCCAACCCATCAAATAACAAACTAAAAATAAATATCCTTTGTATAGTCTATCCTCCTCTCTCCATCCCTAAGAAAATCATGCCAGATACGACCTCCACATGATGTCCTCTGGTCTTAACTAATATATCCTCCTCCACCACCCCTCTAGGTTTCCCACATCCTGATAATGGATCCTCCACCCATGCTCCATCCCCCACCAGTAGGCTATGGGAATTGTCTCATCCCACACCCCAACAATCAAAATGTCTAGCCTGGCAACACTGATTGCTCCTAGGACCATACCTGTAGTAGTGTCACATGGGTGAAACTCAATGCTTGTCTATAGTAGACAAAATTTATGTCCATGTATAGCTCCACCAACACACTATCCTCCCATGAAAATACTCCCTTCTGTCTCTCTGCTATGTGTCTAACAACCTCAATGACCTTGAGGCTGTAGAGTCTCCCACGCCTATTCAAAAATATAATACCATTGATAAATCCACACAAATATAATGGCAAGGCTAGTATGTGCAAGCCCAAACATGCATCTACATCTAGCTCCCTCCTCCGGATAGGTAGCTCCATTGGTCCAAAGCATGCTCATAGACTCTCCTCCATTGATCCCTCGTGGGTCTAGCTGACTAAGTTCCCTTGGATGGGAAGCCATAGTATCCTCCACACATCCTCTAAGGTGGCTGTCATCTCCCCTATCGGGAGATGGAAATTCGATGTCTCAGAACTCCATCTCTCCATCAATGTTGTTAGGAGTCCTCGGTGTGCTCAGATATTGGGATACCCCAACATGTGTAGCAATCTGGCTCACACAAGGGACTCATGATCATGGTCATTCATAGCCCCAAATGTCTTTGCTAGAATGACTGAATGTCACTCTCGAGTCCATAGTCTATCAAAGTTCTGCATCCATGTAGACCACTTTGTGTAGACATGGAAAATGTACAAATGTCATTTTGGCACACTTGATCCCGATTACTAACAACATTCCTTCCTAAATCATACTCTCAACATTTCATCATAATTCTATCTCTTAATCTAATGAATCATTATTCATCTGATCAGGTCTATCACCTCCTTTGATTAAATTAATCAATTTAATTTAATTAACCTTACATTTCTATTTAATTAAATATATCATTTTATTTGATTAAATCTCTAAAGTCTTCTCATTAAATTAAACAAATTAAACCTTATTTAATTTAATCTAACATATTCCTCTTTAAGTTAAATAAATCAAATCATTTATTTAATAAATCATTTCCTCTCAATTCTTGACTTGAATCAATCCATAAATTTAAGTCTAAATTGTCACATCATCTAATTCTTCATTAAATTAATGAAAACCTTGATTAAGTTAATCCTTCTCACTAAAATCCTCTAGAGAATGCAACTTGCACAATAAATCAATTAATTTGATTTATTTAATTCTCTATTTTCCCTCACATGGCATCAAAAAGGGAATATTCCCTCATTTGAATTCAAAAAGGCCAAGTGGACTTGGTCCTTCCAACCAGGCATTAAAGGCCTCTTACATGTCCTTTGCCTTGAGCCAAGTGACATTAAATTCATTTCCCTTCCCTCTTCAACAAGTCATTTCACAAATTCAAATTCAAAATAAATGCATTTATTGGCACTTTGGCCAAAATGTGCACAACCACTAACCATTCACATCATGACATGTGGCATTCAACCATTGGATTGAAGGTTAGTCCCACATTGCTCAAATCTCTTTCATCCTTCCAAAGTGAAATCTATAAAGTGGAGGCTTCTCTCTTCATCTCTCATCCACAATTTGCATGCAAAGTTACTCTCTTCACATTGAGAGCTAATTTTTCCCATTATCACTCAACCATTCATCATCTTCAAGATTTGTAATAAGGTTATGCTCAAATATCTTTGGGAGATTTGACCATTTCTCAACCATTCAACATTGCAACTTAGGAACTGGGAAAGGGCCAATTGCAACATTCCATTGGCACCAATTCCCCCATGGGATCTTAAATCTATTGACTTAATTAGGATTTATATGATTCTCTTGTATTGTGTTCTTCATTTTCCTAATCTTAGTTTAAATAGATGTATTTCATGGGGAATCTCTCATGCTTTCTTGAATTTGATCTAAAAATTTGACATGTTTGTTGTTCTTGTACATTTGCAGGTTTAGGGGTTCACACTTTGTTAGTTTCATAGCATTTCTTTTCTTTTTCTTTCATTTTTTATCCCTGCCCTGTTTTGGCGAATTCACATCTATATTAGGAAAATTCACCCCTTTTTCCATTTCCAACATGTTCACATGTCCATCTTGCTCATCCGATCGTCCCTTACCTTTCGGCGAATTCACCTATTTATTTGACGATTTCACCTTTTTCACCCCCAGGTGCTAATTGGCCTGTTTATCTGGTGACTTCGCCCTTTTCTTCCCTAGGCACAAATTCGCTTGTTTCCCCCACAAAGGTGATTTCAAAATTTCCCCTACATCATTTTAACCTAATGTGCGAATTCGCATTCGTCCATTCCCCCAAGGGGCGAATTCGCATCCACCTGTTTCCCTTTTTAGGTGAATTCATCTTTGCCTTTTCCCCTTTTGGGCGATTTCACATTCACCCTTTCTTGTTTTGGTGAGTCCGAATTCACCTATTCCCTATCATTTTTGCCCCTGTGTAATGTAGGTTCACCCTTTTTAGGGAGGCATGATTTCACAATCACCCCTCCCTCTCGTGCATACACCCCTGCGTCGCACAATTTCACCCCTTTCTTCACCCATCCCCCATAACAGGAAAATTCTCCCTTCCATACCACAATACCTAACCTACCTATCCCAGACATTCAAAATGCACTTAAAAATTAAATCAAAATCACAAAGTAGGGTTTTGAGCCTACTTGGTGAGGTACCACGTGCCTGTAATAGAATTCTTGTAGCTCCTTGCCCTAGTGGATAAGCTTGTCATCCACATATCCCTTGTCATTTCTCGACCTATTAGCCATCCTCACCACTCGTCTTCTCTCTCTCTCTCTCTTGCTTAGTCAACTGACACGTGCACAATTTGAACTAGGTGAATAGTAATTATTTTAAGTTACTATTTATATGATTCATTTTTTACCCTAATTATCCTTTAACTTTTGGGTAATTTTCACCCTTTATTTAACCTTTAATTAATTCATTCACATCCTTTTCTTCCAAGGGCTTCCATTCACACCCCGTGCGTCTGTTTTCCTTCATTCAAAAGCCATTCTTCATGGTTTTTCAAGCTCTATCGCATGGTGTCCTCCATTTCTCCATATCGAGAAGTCACCCAGGGCCCCTTTTTCTGCCCCACCCGACCTCTCGAGGGGGCATACCCTACCATTTTCCTCCATATTTTTGTCCTATCCAATTCCCTACAACATTGGGGCATCGTCTAACATCTCTTTCTTCTATTGGGTCATCTTTGTTGTATTTTTCTTCGAAACACTGTTATTCTAATAGTATTTCATAGAGGGGAAAAATGTAGACACCTAAATTTAACCACCCCCATATGATACAATTCACCCCTATATTCTTCTATCACGCACCCTTCATCTACGTTAATTAAATAATTTATTATTTGATTAATATTGTGTCTCATCCTAATGTACCTAAGGTATTTAATACATCAATTAAATACTTTATCCCTTTCTTCTCTAAATTAAATAAATATCTTAATTAATTTAATTTAGTCATCTTATGCCTTTTGAATTAAATCAATTTTTAATTCAAATTCTTTTCTCTCCAAATGTCACATCCTCCATAATTTCTTCTAATCTAGATTAGTTTAATTAATCTATGATTAGGATGTGCACAATCCTAATCATGATTAGGGTACATCCTCTATAATCCTCCACTTGCTCTTAATCCATCATTAACTCAGCTAATCACCTGTTTGCACAGCCTAATCACCCAATTAGGTCAACCTAATCACCATGGCATTAATGCAATGTGCCTTAAGTCAACTGCCTTAAATTCTTTCTCCTTTGGGAAAAGACATCCCCTTTCCCAAGTGAATTTTTAATTCACTTTTATTTGACCAAGAAATTTTAAAGAATTTAAAATTCCTTCTCCCATCCCCATGTGGATATTTGAGGAATTTTTCATTCCTCATATGTCCTTTCACCCACATATGGACAAGGACCTCCTTTATGAGGAGATCTTGTCCAAATCCCAAGGTAGTATGAAGTACCTCCATTTCATCTCCACCTCATCCTCCCTTTCTACTTCATCTGCCACATGAAAAGATGTGAGGGCTTGTGAGTTCTTAACTCACCCTAGCCCTTAATCTTGTCCACCTTGGCTCAATCTGAGCCATCTATTGTTTAGAGGCCTTTCCCCTAAAATTGGTGGAAATGGATCCATTTGCAACATCCAACAACACAATCAAGAAACTCTACTCTCAAGCACACTTAACACTTTGCATCAAAACATATCCACCATTGCTACATTGTAGGGCTCACACATTGCATCCAATCCAATACCCCACAATCACAATTGCATTTCTCATCATCCTAGCTCCATTTTGAAATATGTTTCATGTCATTTTTCCAAGGAAAAATTATACAAATCGATGATCATCAAGGGCCAACCAAAAGAACAGTTTCAACAAGGTAAAGAATTCCAATTTCTTATGTTTTTGTTTAGACTAAACTAGGCCTAATCGTGAGTGGATTTTATGTATTTGGTCCTTGCATTATTTAGTTTTTGCATCCTAGGTAGGCAAAATTCACATGCACACACTTGCAATTATAGAAGGGTAAATGATGCCTTCTTTATCTATATCACAAGATTGTTGCAGGATGCACTACATGTCAGAATTTTAGCAGAGGCCATGGAACCGATAATGAAATATGGTCAATGGTTTATCTAGTTTCAAAAGTTCTATTATATCAAAGTGCAAGGATCATGAGTAGTACCCATGATTTTTCCAAGATATGCAACAAACAAGCTCCTCTTGCTAGAATTAACTAGGAAGTTAGTGGCCATTGATGTAGTTATGAAGGATATGCACATGATAGGACTTGGATTTGAATAACCATTAAGAATTGAAGTCATAGATGCTTACCCCTTTATTAAAAGTGACCATTATTCTAAGAAGGAGATGGTGCGATTTCATTTGTATTCACATACAAGCAAAAATAACTTTAATCCCAATGGGATTGCTCAAAAGTTAGCAAGTAGGGTTTTGGGTCTCAAAAATACAGCTTTGAACCACGAGAGGTTGCCAAGCTCTCACAATGCTTTTGGCCAATGTACAAGGCCAATTAATGCAATTGAACCTTCTTCTCTTTAGGTTCTGTCAGACCAAGGTGGGTGAACCTATATGAATGATGGAGATTGAAATGTATTTCCTGGTTGAGCAATCTATCCACAATGGAAAATGAAAGTGAATAGATAAAAACCACTACAACTAATCCTACTCTTACTGCACAAAAGAAAGGATTTTGAATAAGTTGTTTGTTTATGAATTTTATCTCTGGGTTGAGGCAGACTAGTGCCTTCTATCCACATGGGAAATGGAGTAAAAAATTAAGAATTATGTGTGTTTCCTTCTTTGGTTTAATTCTAGTTGTTAGGCACTTTGAAAATGAAATTCCAATTACTGGCATACAACTTCATTTATTTATGTCTTACATAAATAGTGCTGGAATGTTTCTTAACCCGATTCTTCTTTAACTACCCAAAAGAAATCCTAAAATTGCAGTGACTTACTTGAAGAGATTTAATTCTGACTTACAGACACCAACAAATAAAAATCACACAAAATGGGAATACATTCTGATAAATCAAATATTATACTTGATATGCTGATTTAAAAAATTAAAGGATCTCAAGTTGGAGAGAACCAGATAAAAGAATGTAAATTATTGCAACACAACAACTAAAACGGAAAGGTTTTCACCAATTAAAAACATTAATCTCCATTGCTCTATTTCAAGAAAGATCTGTACATTTTTACATTCCCAACCAGAAAAATCTAATTCCTGCTCTCTAACCCCCCTCTCTTGCATCTGTTTTTTCAAATATTTATACAATGAAATCCCAAGGGTCACGACCCTTCACTTTTCTAGTAAAACTGTTTACAGTTTATGACAAAGATAAAAATATTTAATTAAGTTTCCTTTTAGAAAATTAAATATTTTTATATAGTTCTGCATTTGATTTTGCCTTATATTTTACCAGCCTATATTTTTCATTAGATTTTACCCGCGGCTTAATATTCCACTCTCCCGTGTCTTTATTTTTTCTTTTAAACCTTACTACTCTTTACACTTTACTTCCCCATGGCCTTTATTATTTTACCACCCCACCATGGACTTTGACTTTTCCTCCGTGGTATAGCGGTGCTTTGAATTTGACTGCTCACTCGTTACTGTGCAACCGCGGGCTTAACCTTTACCTCCGACAGTATTGAGGTACTGGAATTAACTGTCATCTTTGTTGTCCATCGTGCCACCACGATCTTCATTCTAACCGGCCATGATGTGGCAGTAGCCACCTTGCTGCCTACTAACTATTCACCATTCACCTCGTTGTCTCTGCTAACCGCTTACTGTGCCACCGCGGTCTCCATCCTGACCGGTCATGATGTGGCAATAGCCACCTTCGCTGCCTGCTAATGGTTTACCACAATCACCACGGTCTTTGTTGGAGCACCCCGCGGTATAACGGTGATCATTTTATTCACTGCTTTGTTATTGCCTTCACCGTTTATCTCACTGCCACCGTGATACCATTGTCAATGAATTGACCTTGCACAGTGTGGCGGTGACTATTCTCAAACCGCTAGGCTTTCCCTCCACTGCAAAAACGCGAGTTGGTTGATAACTGTCTGCAATAAAGTTGTATGAAGAGAAAAGATAGGAATTTAAAAAAGATTAAGGTAGTGGTGTAACACAAGTCAATTTTTTATTTTTCGATGGCGGTAAAATGAATTTTTATAGAAAGATAGTGAAAATAGACATAAATGAATAAAATGACTTAGGTTTTAGTGGAAAGTATGAGGTTTAAATGAGAAAAACCATTAAGATTTTAAATGAAATTTTAGATTCTAACAGTGGCTCCTATTGGGGATGAGTGGTTTTGCAAATCACTGCAAGAATCCAAAATATCTCTTGGGAGAGCAGACTGAGCAAAGAATGGAAAAATGAGAGATGAAAAATGGAGGGAATGAAATAGCATGAAGGAGATGGAAAATGGAAGATGGAGAACCCTAGACTACTATACATGGAAGGAAAACAAATTTTTCAATGAGGGAATTTCTGAGAATGTCCATGTACTAGCAAACCCAAGCCCTTCCTAAACTACTATGCATGGAAAAGAGTGTTTACAGAGGCTTTGCTAAGAATTGTCCATGCACTACCAATCCTTAATCCTCTATACCTACTATGGTTCAAAAAATCAAACCATAAGGGATGGCCTCAAGCCACCACAAAAGAAGAACCTATGCTTTCCTCTATCATAGACCTTATTTTGTTTAGAGCTCATCAGGTTTCTTTTAAAACTTCCCATTCCATCTGCCTTGCAACATGCACTGTGATTAAATTTTTTTAGGAAATCATTGTATTCAACCTGATTCATATTCATTTCATCACTCTGTATTTCATCATTCCTATTATCATATGACAAATCTTTGTCATCTTTAGCATACAAAGTGTATCCATATTCAACAAAAAGTTCATAGGCTTGATCATTATCATATGTTGTTGAATGATCTAGCAACTGCACTGGGACCTGAAAATTTGAATGCCTTTCTTGGAAATCAAAAAATTCTATATCATCAATATTTTATGAAACAATCAAATCACTTTCCATTTCTTTCATATCACCAATTGGAATTGACACACACATTTAATCCATACAGTCTTCTTTATAATTACTGGAATCAACAAATATTGAACACTCATCATCAACAACATGCAAACCAGTATCCTTCTCTTGCAGCCAAAAATTATTCAAATCACATACCTCTTCTTGGATACAAATGGATTCTTGACCAGCTCCAAAGAACTCCTCATCACTGTGAGAGCTGCACATGGGGTTATATGAATTGTTACACATAGTATCTTCACTGTCAAAGCATATATAGGTTGGAGCCAAAACTGTGGAATCATCTTTATGTGCATACTTTTGGTATTCAAGAGTTAACAAATCTGAAACTTGCTCACTACTGAGTGAACATGTTTCATCCAGATCTTTTGCTATTTCTCCAATTTATTAATAATCACCCTATTGTAGATCAACATCCATAACTTCATCCTCACAATTTGAATCACAATCTGTTATGCAAGAGAGACTCTCCATATCTTCACTTTTGGATGGCACGGTACCTTCTTCTATTTCAGCTTCTGAAGTATTATTGGTAGTATCCACATACCTTGTCCCAAGAATGGAATCAATAAGTTTATTCACTACATCGAAGGCACACTATTTTGATGATTCTAGCCAATAAACTGATCCAGGCTCTAATGCTCTTAGAAGTTGCGCAACAAATGTGGGTCTTGTTGGCCTAAAATGAGGAGGTAATTGCATACAAATTTCTGTCATCCTATTGTATAGAGAGTTTACATCTTCTCCCTTATATCTCCTTATGTCAAAAAAGGCATCCACAAGATTTTTGCCTCTCTCTTCAATTTGAATATACTCATCAAAAGTATTTTGCTATGAATAGAGTAAATTACCTTTGTTTCCAAAATTCTTCTTAAATTGTATCATGTGGTATTTGTGGTGTCCAATATCTCCTAGCATTTGTTTCTTCATTCTCACTGTATGATGGCCTATTTGGTGATGTATTTGGAGCACATTTGACACCCAACTACAATAGTCATTGGTTCACTTGTAGTATCTTTTGTTTCCATTGTGGTGTTTGTTGCTCCAATTCTTTTAACTCTCTTATTGACCGTTGTCTTCTTTCTTCTTCTGCCATCTTGAAAAAATATTACTGCTTCACAACATCCATGCATTATTTATCAAATGAAATAGAGTCACCACCTACTTTTCCCAAAAGTAGGAAAATGAAAAAAAAATAAAAATTGATATTGTTTTGGTTTGTCCCAGTGGAATCCCCAAACAAAATGTGAAACTTTGTTGACTCAATAAATGGATAGGCTGAAAAAACTTTCCTGAGTAATTCCCTAGTAGAGTTGCCAAACTATTGGGTCTCAAAAATGCAGGTTTGAACCACGAGAGGTTGCCAAGCTCTCACAACGCTTTTGGCCAACTCACAAGGCCAATTAATGCAATTGACCCTTCTTCTCTTTAGGTTCTACCAGACCAAGGTGGGTGAACCTATATGAATGATGCAGATTGAAATGTATTTCTTGGTTGAGCAATCTATCCACAATGGCAAATGGAAGTGAATAGATAAAAACCACTACAACTAATCCTACTCCTATTGCACAAAAGAAAGGGTTTTGAATAAGTTGTTTGTTTATGAATTTTATCTATGGGTTGAGGCAGACCAGTGTCTTCTATCCACATGGGCAATAGAGTCAAAAATTAAGAATTATGTGTGTTTCCTTCTCTAGTTTAATTCTAGTTGTTAGGCACTTTGAAAATGAAATTCCAATTACTGGCATACAACTTCATTTATTTATGTCTTACATAAATAGTGCTGGAATGTTTCTTAACCTGGTTCTTCTTTAAATACCCAAAAGAAATCCTAAAATTGTAGTGACTTACTTGAAGGGATTTAATTCTGAATTACAGACACCAACAAATAAAAATCACACAAAATAGGAATACATTCTGATAAATCAGAGATTATACTTGATTTGCTGATTTAAAAAATTAAAGGATCTCAAGTTGGAGTGAACCAGATAAAAGAATGTAAATTATTGCAATACAACAACTAAAGCAAGAAGGTTTTCACCAGTTAAAAACATTAATCTCCATTGCTCTATTTCAAGAAAGATCTGTACATTTTTTACATTCCCAGCCAAAAAAATCTAATTCCCGTTCTCTAACCCCCCTCTCTTGCATCTATTTTTTCAAATATTTATACAATGAAATCCCAAGGGTCACGAACATTCACCTTTATAGTAAAACCGTTTACATTTTATGACAGAGTTAAAAATATTTAATTAAGTTGCCTTTCGACAAATTAAATATTTTTATATAGTTATGCATTTGATTTTGCCTTATATTTTACCAGCTTGTATTTTTCATTAGACTTTACCCGTGTCTTAATATTTCACTCTCCCATGTCTTTATTATTTCTTTTAAACCTTACTGCTCTTTACACTTTATTTCCCCGTGGCCTTTATTATTTTACCACCCCACCGTTGACTTTGACTTTTCCTCCACGATATAGTAGTGCTTTGAATTTGACTGCTCACTCATTACCGCGCAACCGCAAGCTTAACCTTTACCTCCAATGGTATTGCGGTATTGGCATTAACCGTCATCTTTATTGTCTACTACGCCACCGCGGTCTCCATTCTAACTAGCCACAGTGTGGCTGTAGTCGCCTCACTGCCTGCTAACTGTTCACCATTCACCTCGTTGTCTTTTCTAACCACTTACCGCACCACCTCGGTCTCCATCTGATCGGTCATGGTGTGGCAGTAGCCGCCTTCGCTTCCTACTAACGGTTTACCGTAGTCACCACAGTCTTTGTTGGAGCACCCCATGGTATCGCGGTGACCATTTTCTTCACTGCTTTGTTGCTTCCTCCACCGTTTATCTCACCACCACTGTGATACCATAGTCAATGAATTGACCGCGTGCGGTGTGGCGGTGATTGTTCTCAAACCGCTAGGCTTTCCCTCCACCACAAAAATGCGACCTGGCTGATAACTGTCTGCGGTAAAGCAGTATGAAGAGAAAAGATAGGAATTTCAAAAAGATTAAGGTAGTGGTATAACACATAAGTCAATTTTTGATTTTTGGATGGTGGTAAAATGAATTTTTATAGAAAGATAGTGAAAATAGGCATAAATGAATAAAATCAGTTAGATTTTAATGGAAAGTATGAGGTTTAAATGAGAAAAACCCTTAGGATTTTAAATGAAATTTTAGATTCTAACATAGGGAATACATGCAAAAAATTCATATAGAGGATTATTAGGCTAATTGCAGAGATGAATTTGAGGTGATCAAGAGAAAGTGCTCTAGGTTATCCTTGAGAATGATCAAATTACACAAGATAGCCAATGTCCCTAATCAAATTTATGATGAAGAAGATATTTTGTAGAATCATGATAATGAAAAATACAAAGGTAAACCACTGCCTGTTGTTAATTGGTATGAGGAGGAGGTGGTTTCTTGTGGGTGAAGCATAAAATTTTGGAGTTGGAGGAAAATGGAACCAAGTTCACATATGATTTGATGGGAGAAATTGAATCCCACTCAAAGGAGGAAGAAGAAACAACTAAGGATGATACAACTGAACTCCATTCAGATGAGGATCTGGAGGAAACTCAATTCCTCATTAAAAGGAGAACTAGAAGCCAAGAAGAGGGCAAGGAAAAGAGGCAACCCATTGAAAAGGATAGAAAGTCCTCAAAATAAATAGCTGAGGAAGGTATTGAAGAGGCCCAACCCTCCAAGAAGAGAAAGATAACCACTGAGGGTCAAAGGATAGCCAAATCAAAGAAGGCTAAGGTTACTGAAGAGGAAATCATCCAGACAAAGGTGGTTGATGTTGAAAGATCAGTAGAAAAGGAACAGGTATATGTGAGGAGAAGTTCTCCCAAATAGAAGGAACCTCTTGTAGAAGATAAGAGAGATACGATGGAAGAACAAAGAGTAGACACTAAAGAGGCACCTACTAATGGTCTCTCAAGAGAAATGGAGAAAGAAACTACAAGAAATAATTATCCGTGTCCATCTCCAGTTCAATATGTGAAAGTTGATGAGGATACTCCTAATCGAGAGGGTAATGTATCTAATAAACTTGGATAGTAGATTGAAGAAGAGGACAATCTTAATAACCTTGAAGAGGAGATTGAAAATAAAGAGATATCTACACCTAAGAGTGGGTAAATCAGTGATTTGAAGAAGAAATTGGAAGAGAAGGAGGTGCAAAGTCAGGAAACAACATCAGAAGTAACAGTGGAAATGCCCTCTCAGCCTCCAATAAATGAACCTATAGATCTATCCCATGTAGAACATAAAAATGAGGATGAGCATAATATAGATGAGGAATGACAAAGGCAAGGGGAGGATAGTAAATATGCAAAAGATGTTGAAGATAGTCCTACCAATAGTCATCCAAAGCAAGATGTTCCTCAAAATAATGAAGAAATAAAATAACCAACTGCCCCAAAATGGCTAGAGAAGAGGCTAAAATAAAAGGCCATCATTGTGGCAGATGAAGCTCCAAATTTGGATAAGTTCCTAGAGAATTGGGGACAACCTAAAGAAAGGAAAAGGGATAGAACAATTTCTAGGATGACAAGAGATGAACTTAATAATAGAATTATTCATGTGGCTACTCTTGTATGTGACAAGTACAAATATGAGGTGAGGCCATCATATTACAAGGTAGAAACTATTAATATTGGCCAATCTACAAAAGAGAAAGAGAAAGAGGAGTTTCAAGAATCAACACAAGAAATCCTCAAAAGGTTGGACAAGGATACCAAAGAGAAGGAAGAATTGTAGAGGCAACTAAGGGAAGTGCATAGATATGTTCAAGATTTAGTGAAACCCCTACAAGAAAAAATTAGTGAAGGATCTTTATTTTCAGAGGGGTTGCTATGAAAGGATGATGTATTAGAGATTGAGAGAATGAAGTCTTATGTGAGGGATACTTAAGAATGGTTACATAGTGTAAGTCAAAGAGGAGATTGCATAATTGAAAAGGTGTTACAAATATATGAAAAGGCATCCTCCCTCTCTGATGATATAACACAATTCCTCACTGAGTGTCAAAATCTAGATGACACCATCATCAGATAACTGGAGAAAGTATTTGAGGTCCCTAGATATGTGTTGATCAAGGAAGGTGTTCTCACAGTGGAAAATACTAGTAAAGCAATAGATTGGATAAATGCCTTTAATTTCATAAATGAGCTTAAGTTGAAGGCACCAAAGAAGATGTATAAGGCCCAAAACAAGGTGAAAAAAATCTCTGATAGCTGCAATATCTTTTTGGAAATTATCACTAGAGGAAAGAAAATTGGGTAGAAGAATTTTAATGTCATCCAGTTGCAGAAATGGTGGCATGAAGTTTACTCTCCAGGGGGTAGTGGGCCCATAATAAAAGATCAAAACTTGAAGATGTTACAATATATATTTCTAGTTTGGATAGATATCAAGGGCTTTATGGAAATTGGGAGAAAACCTTGGCTAAATATGGAGGAGAACTAAATATAGCTAAAAAAAGAATTCAGCTAATACCAATCCCATCACAGGCCAACCTACACTCGGTGCTTTCAAAGGTTCAAGAAATTTCTAGAAGGGGGAAAGAAGATAAGGACAAAGAGGACAACTAGGCTTGGCTATCTTGAAGAATGTGTCATCTACATTGAGCTCACCTCCGATACAAGTTGAGTACCTCTTGAATTTTGTGCCATTTAATGTATTTAATTATAAAGTTTCCTTTTGGGGCCGACCTTGTGTTATTTTTATAAAATTGAATTAGGGAATTAAAAGTGTCAAGACCGAACTAATTGTAAAACCCTAATTTATGGGCTGACTTGATTTGAAGGTTTTCTATAAATTGAGACCTCCTCATTTGTAAGGCTAATAGATGATAGTGAGTAGTGCATAGTTTATGGCTACTGAGTTGCTACATTATGAGGAACTTGAATTGTTTCAAATTTTTGGTGAAGTGAATACATTATTCTTTGGTGTTATTTGTGTTGTTTCATCTATGCATGGTTCTTGTGACTATCTCTTAAGTAATTTTTTTATGATTAATCTGAGAACTAGTTGCAGTTCATTTGTGTTTATGAAAAAGTGTTTGAGGTGTTGAGGAATCTTTGGTCCATACTTTTAGTGATCTACTGATTGTGGATTACTGTGTAAAGTTAGCTTAGGCCTACTCTATTCACACTCAAGTTCAGTTATGGATGTTTGAATGTATGTTTAAATATTTAAAATTTGAAAATCATTTGATTCCTTTGGAGATTGCACTACCTTTATGATACTGTGGATTTAATCTTGGTTAAGCAAGGATTATTTTTGGAAGATTGGTCGATCTTGAAGACTATTATTTTCATAATTCTTCTTAGGTTTTAGATTAGATATCTCTCTTAAACCCTTATATTTTTCTGTCTCTTTTAAATCATTGTTAGAGAAATATTCACAAAGCATCACCATTATTGTCATATTTGATGAACATTAAGGTTCCAACATTTTTTTTGTAAGGCCCCTTGTGATTACTAGCATTTTTACATTATCAATGAGTTATTTTTTGCATTGTCAAGACCTGACATTACAAACCTTGGGGTTATCTCTTGAGGCTTGCTGATTGAGATTTACCTTTCAAGTGAGATAGGATACTTGTATTCTATTTGAGTTGTTGTAGTGCAAAAATCACCATCAATATATTGGTGATAGAAGGAGGGCTGATTCAACAAATATGGAGTTTTTTTATCATCCATATCTCCGTAGATATTTAGAAGACAAGCTAGATCTATAGCTAAAGGATATTTTCAAGAGCTAGGAGCCCTTACCAAGTCAACGAGGACCAAGAAAGGGAAAGCATCCTCATCATCTTCACCCATCTGGACATCTTCTTCATCCAACTCTTCATCATCTGATTCTAAACCCAATCTCATTGATCCTAATGAGACTAATTCCACCTCCATTTAGTAGACTCAACCAATCCATAATCAACCACTACCATCTCCACCACGACCACCAATGGATTTCCTAGAAAACAACCCTTCACCCCTATCCTTCAACAATTATAATGTCATGCCCAAGAATCCTGAGCATTTATATTGTAAGTTCCATGTCAATGATCCCTATGTGCAGGTGTTTTAACCAAGTCTAAAATGCAAAACTAAAAGAAATGCAAACAAGGAAAAAAATGAACAACACCTCAAGATTAGGCCTAAGTTGAATTTGAACAAAATAAAAGAAAAGGAGTGATATTACCTTGTCCAAGTTGATTGGTTGGTTGGCCTTTTTGATTGTTCAATTTTGTGTGATCCTAGGCCAATTTTGACATCATAACGACTTGTAAATGCTCGATTTGGGTGCAAGAAGATGGTGGATTGAGTGAAAGATGATGGAAGGAGATAAATGAATTAAGAGATTGAGATGGTGAGACCTTGGATGTGGTATATTGTGAATGAGAATGAGTGTGTTTTTTCTAGTTAGGGTTGTAAAATGACTAAGTGTTTTAGTCATTTAGCCAAGGAGAGATGAATGAATGGCCCAGATTCATTCTTGGCCAAGGACAAGAGATCAAGGGTGGAGATCAAAGGTTGACCAAAAGGAATTATTTTTTTTTTTAATGTTCTTGGGGAAGACAAAAAGAATTAAATATTCCTTGGGAAACCTTGGGTGAATAAATGGAATTTAAAATTCCATTGGAAAGTACATAGGGATTGTAAATGGAATTAAAAATTCCATTAAGGGTGTTGGAAGAAGAAAATGGAATTAAAAATTTCATTGGGATGGTGGAAGATTTGACTAAAGGGGGATGATTAGAAGAGGTTTAAGTGGTTGATGATGATTATGAGCCAACTCGCAAAATTTGGAGGATGTGACACATCCTAATCATGGATTAGGGATGTGCACATCCCTAATGATGAGGTTAGGAGATGAATTAGGATTAAGTGTGGATGGGACATAAACAAAATTAAATAAGTGGGTGATATATTTAATTCTTCGGAAGAAAGGGATAAAGGGGTAAGGTATTTAATTATTTAACTAAATACCTTAGGAATTCAGAGGACGTTAAGGATGTTAATGAAATAATAGTAAAATTATTTAAATAATGTGGATAAAAGGATATTTAGATGAAAAAGGATAAATTTGACTAAATGTAAGTGGTCAAATTTAGGTTTTTACAATCCCAATAGGACTACTAAGGAGCATATTAGGATTTTACAGACTTCCCTAAAAGATAAAATGATTAACCATGAAGATGTGACATGTAGAATCTTTCCCTATTCATTGGGAGAGGAGGCATTCTATTTGTACAATCATTTATCGATTGGTTCTATCTCTAGTTGGATAAACTGGAGACTACCTTCTTGCAAAAGTTTAGAATTAGGGATTGAAGATGAAGATTAGGGATTGAGGATGCTCCCTCGAGAGGACATGCGGGTTCAAGAGAACATAGATGGGCTCTCGAAATGGATGAGATGATGCAAGGGTAGATGGGGAAGATGAGACAAAATGATGGATTAGAGAGGATGATAAGCAATAAGAGATTGGGAAAAGAAGATGAGAAGAAAGAACAAATAGATTCAAGGACAAATATGATTCCCCAGTCAAGCTACAAGCTAGGATGGACTGATGAGGGAATGATATATTTTGAAAAAACACAAGGATAGGGAAGGATACATCCTAATGATGGCAATGATAAGCATTATTGATGAGGGAAGGATACATCCCGATGATGATGATGAGAGTGTTGTTAATGAGGGAAGGAGAAAACCCAAAGCAAGACAAAAGGATAGGGAAGGATACATCCCAATGATGATGATGAGGATGATGATGAGGATGATTGGATCAGGGTTTGTAGCAAGGCTAGGAACAAGACCAGGGATGTGATTAGATGATGTGCTAGATTAAATGGAATTTTATTGGATGGAGATGCGATATTGTTAAAATGAATGACGACAGTGGAGGGAAAGATGCTTAGAATAACAAATCTCTATTATCCTAAGCAGGTTGGAAATATCATGAAAGAAGATATGATGGATAGATTAGGGAGAGAGATGAAGAATGAATAGAGTGGAAATATTTAGGGTGGATGGATGGGGGGGTTTGGCTAGATGAATGGATAGTAACCAAATCTAGCAAGTTAATTGTGATATGTTATGCTACCATGTAATGAGAACTTAATTTGATATAAAATGTGATACTATACACCAGAGTATGAGGAACTAAGGTGATGTCATAGCACATGCATAGGATTGACACAACAAAAAAAAGGTTAGTCCAACATCCCAAAGTCATAGGGGATTTGGTTGGGCCTGATGTTGGGATAACCACAAACACAAAGGATGCCCCAGTGCAACAGAAGACCACAGGGATCTTGGTGGGTACCACGTGGGACAACCAAGAAGACAAAAAAGAAAACAAAAAGATCAAGACATGACCCTATGTTTATCAGTAAAAGTACACCATGATATGATGGATTGTGGTGACCCTGACGAGGTATGATAGGAAGATCGAATGATAAATAGAATGTCAAAAGCATTAAAAGAAAACAATCAATTTCAAATGGTCTTTGCCACAAGATCAAAAGGATGGATGGCATTGACATGGTCTATTAGGAAGGATGCATCCTATTGAGACCAAAGATGGAGGCTAAGCTAAAAGATCGAAGTGGCGTAGGGTATTTGAAAATAACTAAATCTGATGATAGTAATGACCTTTCTTTGTAATTACCAGCTAGGATAGAGATGTACTTGATGATGCGACAAGACCACAAGACACAATACATGAGACAAAAACACCCTAAAGACCTAGGGGCTTAGGGGTTGATCAAAGATTATTCTGGCCTACATGAAAGTGTAGAGCCCTCATAGTTCAACAAAAGACCATGGATAAAAGTAGAAAGAAGACGATGAAGACTACAATGAACAACAAAGACAGACAGACAAATACCTTGGGGGTAGATCAAAACATAGTTCGACACAAGTACAAAGACATTCAATGGACAAGGGATGATGAGATGACGATGATAAGGAGATACAATGATGGAACTGATATAAATATATAAGATAGACTTGGTGGATAGGATGACAGATATGCATAAGATGTGGGTTAATGTGAAGATTAGGGATGGGAGAGATCCAAGTCATCAAAAGATGAATGTGGATGATGATACGATGAATAGATGAGTGAAGGAGATGAGACAGATGTGAGAAATAGATAGAAGTGATGATAGTGAGATGAATGCCATTGGATTGCCTGGGTGTAGCATATAGCTAGATACCAATGACAAGGGATTGTGAGATGGAAGGAAAAATAGGTAAATGGATGGATAGATAAAGATAGGGAGATGGAAAGATGCTAGGATGGATGGATAGAGGGATAAGGATTTGGAAAGATGGAAGATAATTTTTGGATGGGTAGGTAGATAAGAATGGGGAGATGGAATGGATTTTTGGATGGGAGGATGATGTCTCCAAGGACTATTGCACAAACACAGAGATGCCCCACTCTAGATATGTAATGTATGATGAGGCAGGAGGAATGGATGATAGAAGCATGGGGAAATAAAGGAGTGAATTGATGGATGTGGATAGGATGCATGGATAAGGAAGGTGGATGTATGGGGATAGGAATAGGATAGTGTATGGATGAGGGGAATGTATGCCAAGAGGTGTCAAAAGCATGTATATATGTTTTCCCCTATCTAGGTCAAGATCGCAAGGAAGATGGAGGAATTGGATACAAATGGGATATGATGGGTAGGATGTGGAGGATAGGTGGATGTAGGATATGGAGGAATGGGATGCATAGACAAAATTTACCCCCAAGTGTGGAAGATAGGTGGATGTAGGAGCTGAAGGAAGGGGATGCATAACATGAAGTTGCCCCAAGTGTGGAAGATAGGTGGATGTAGGAGCTATAGGAGATGGAGGAAGGGGATCTACACATGATGCCTCTTTTCCAAGTTTTCATCATGGTACTTATCCAAGATGCTTGTTTTCCAAGTTTTCACCATTGGACGCATTATTTCTCTTTACTATTTTTTGCTTTTTTGTAAAAAAAAAAAATTGGTTTTTTTAAAATTTTTTTTGGACTTTCTAGACATAAATGTGGATGGAGAGGGATAAGGATAGGGATATGGATATGAGGATTTATAATATAGTTGATAGAGATATGGATGAGGGACTCAAGCATCAAGTTCCATATGAGGTAATAAGATCCCATGTTTGAAGCGACTATTCAGATGTTGGTACAACCTTATTAGAATGGATGGATTATGAAAGAGAATGGACTAAAGGGATTTGATGGGGGAGATATGGGGGATAGTGGATCGGGTGTTGGAAAGTGTGGATGGAATGATGGAGTGGATGTGTGATGGTGGAATTTGTTTAGGACCAACATTGGAACATGTGGTGGTGGACGTGTAAGGATAGGAGGATGAATGGATGGAGAGTGTGAGGATAATGGAGGAGTTGGGATAGTGAATTTTGGGACATAAGGACCCAAAATAGATTTAGGAGATGGAGAATGCAAATGATTTCTAGTTGGATTAGAAACTTTGGATGTCATTATGGATTTTTCATTTGAAGGCACTGGATCTTTGTTCTTGGGAATCCACATGGTTTTGGTTTTTGTTTTGGTGGGCCTTTGAGGCCTTTTCGATGGATTTGGATTTTGGATTGTATTTTTATTTTCGTCAATATATCTTTTTAAGGGGACATGAGGAGATTTAGATTCACGTGGATGTTTGGATTTATGCATTTTTACTTTTGCATCCAAAGTGCTTTTAGTAGCAATGAGATGGGTATGAGGTGATGGATGATGTGGAGGAGACATGGATGGGTGATGATGATGTGTGGGTGGAGGATGTGACATAGCATGCATGGAGGGGTACCTTTGCTGGTCCTGATTAGGGATTATGAATTTAGGATTTTTATGAGGTGTATTAGGGATAGGCGATGGATGGATGAAAGGCTAAATAGGATGAGATGGAGGAGGTGATGTTGGGATATAAGGGCCCAAAATGGACTTTGTATATGGAGGACGTGTGAGGGTGAATGGAGCAACATTAGGACCCAAAATAGATGCAGTAGATGGAGGATGAGTGATGGTGGATGGAGGGACATAAGGACCCAAAATGGATTTTGAGGATGAAGGAGGAATATGGATGGTTGTCTTGAGGAAGCATGATGGAGGAGGGGGGATAGCGAAAAAGGATTTGGTGGAGCGATGGGAAGTGCCTCTTATTCCTTTAGAAGAGACTCGCTTAGGATGTATGGAGGTTGTACCAACATTTTTGGATTATGATTCTTGGGAGATATATCCAAGGCCTTATACACCTAGATGTTCTTTGACCTGGATGGTTTGTAAAATACCTTGCTCATGAAGGCCTAAACCTTTTCCTTGATAGTTCATTATATTGAGCATTCAGTCTATGGTAGGATGCTTATCTTTTTGAAGAATGATGTGAGTCCATTATTAGGTGGAGGAAGGGTGGTGCATATGCTTTGTTTTTCTTCTACAAGAAAACCACCATGGATGAGTGTAATGTTACCAAGGTGATATAAGAGTGGTGTTGGGATGGTAGGGCTAGGTGGAAATGAAGGATCATGAGATGGAGATGACGGGGTGGTAGCATCCTGATTGGGAGGAATGAGTGATAAGGGATCAATAGAGGGAATAGGTGATATGATAGGATCTAGATTTGTGACAGTGGGTGATAAGGGATCATGAGATGGAGTGAGTGGATCTTGAGTGCAAAGGGGATCATGGGATGCAATAAATGACCTAGTGTGATCTTGAGATAGGATAAATAGGATGGCAGGATCTTGATTTAGAGGAGGGGATATGTTTGTATGCTTTGGATCAAGCTCTTGGCATGACTCATCTTGTGTCAGAGGCATGGTGAGGGAGGAGTGTTCGAGGGACTCCTCAAGCAGGGGAGATAGGAGGATGGTGGATTCATAAAGGTCATGGGATTGTAGTTTAGTGATACTAGGACTAGGGGGAGTGGATTGGATTTGGTTGTCTTCACTATTTTCATTGGTTCCAAGAGTAGAAGATGAAGATTCAATGGATTCGGTGGGTTTGATGATTTCAACTATTTGGATGGTGTTAGGAATGGTAATGAGAGTGATAGGTGTAGGATGTTGGAGGGCCTCATCATCAGTGACCAAACATGATAGAGTGGGAGGGCATGGTTCCAAAACATAAAGATACGGATTTGGGAATGCATATTCTATCATGAGTCCTTAGACGACATTTGGAAGGAGATCTTTGGGTATTGTCGGTTCAGGTGGGGTGATGGGAATGGATGGATGATTATAGATGGGTGGAGGACTAGCATGAGGGATTGGTGGATTAGTATTAGACGAGTGGATGGAATTGGATGGAGGACTAGGAGTAGGTGGAGGATTAAGCTATGTGATATAATCGAGATTAGATGGAGGATTGAGGTAGGGTGAATTGGTAGGAGGATTAAAATATAATGGAATGGTGGGGGGAGTGATACAAGAGGACGTGGATGATGAACTAAGATAGGAGGGTGTGGATTCTAGATTAGGTTGGGAAGATTGGGATGGTGGATTATAGTAGGAATATTGGAATGGTGGATTATGATAGGATGGTGTGGGGGTTGAATTAGAATGCGAAGATTGAGATGATGGATTAGGATAAGAGGACGTGGGTGGTGGATTTACATAGGACAATGTGGATGTTGGATTAGGATGGGAAGATGTGGATGTGGGATTAAGGTAGAGATATTATGATGGTGGATTATGATAAGATGGTGTGGGAGTTGAATTAGAATGGGAAGATTGAGATGATGGATTAGGATAAGAGGACGTGGGGGGTGGATTTGCATAGGAGAATGTGGATGTTGGATTAGGATGGGAAGATATGGATGTGGGATTAAGGTAGAGATATTGTGATGGTTGATGATGATAAGGATAGGTGTATGGGGATGGTGAATTAATATATAGGAGGATTTGGATGTTGGATACGAGGGAGATGTAGCAGGAGGACATGATGAATATGTGGATGGTGATGATATCAAATATCCCTTGTCAAGGGTAGCATAAAGACTGTTACTAGTGTTGGTTCTTAAAAACGCAAGTTTGAACCACAAGAGGTTTCCAAGCTCTCACAATGCTTTTGGCCAATGTACAAGGCCAATTAGTATAATTTAACCATCTGCTCTTTAGGCTCTACTAAACCTAGGTGGGTGCACCTATGTGTATGTTGCAAGTCTAAAATATATTTCCTACTTAATCAATCTATTCACAATGGCAATTGGAAGTGAATAGATAAAATCATAACTAGTACTCCTACTTCATAAAAGAAAGAATTCAAAAATGTTTTTTTTCATGATTTTTATCTTCTGGGCTGTGGTAGATTAGTGCCTTCAATCCACATAGGAAATGGAGTTAAAATCATATGTTTCCCTCTGACATAATTCAAATTGTTGGGCAATTTAGATATATGAAACTCTATAAATGGCATATAACTTCACTAAATTTATGACTTGCATAAATTGTGCTGGAATGTTTTCTTACGAGGCTCTTCTTTACTCATCCAAAAGAAATCTTTAAAACCACTGTGACTTATAAAAATAATTTAATTTTGAATTACAGACACCAGTTAACTAAATCACACAAAGTGAAAAAATACACTAATAAATAAAAAATATGCTTGATACATTGATTTAAATTATTGAAGAACTTCAAATTCGAGACAACTAGATAAGAAACATAAATTATCACATCACAACAACTGAATTCAGAAAGAATTTCACCAAAATATGTTCTCCATTGCTCTGTCTTAGAAAGGTCTATACATTATTTTCACTCCCAATTCTATATTTTCTAAAAAAATCTCTCTGTTCCGATCTCTCCTCTTCTAACTAATTTTTCAAAACATTTATACATTAAACTCTAAGGGTCACAACCCTTCAGTTTCCTATTACAACTGTTTGTATTTATTGACAAAAATTAAAATATTTAAATAAGTTGCCTTATTGGCAAATTAAATATTTTAAACTATAGTCCTGCTTTTGATTTTTCTGTAATATTTTTCTCACTCTTTATATTTCTCTTTATATGCTACCGCAAAGCTTCTTTTATCCTTACCACTCTACCATAGTCAGCATTTTGTCTTCCCACGATGTGGTGGAGTTTTGGCTTCTCCACGGCCTTCTCTTTCTACCGCTCCACCGTAGCCTGCCATTTTTCTTCCTGCAGCTACATGGTGTCCGACTATCACTACCCATGTCCCTTCCACCGCTCTACTATGGTCTTTTTTTTAACCCCTAGAGGTACCGCGGTGACTAACACCTGCTGCCACATTGACCATTACCCATGTCACCGTAGTCTCCATTTAAGCTGACAATGATACCGCAATGACCCATCAACTGTCATCCTCGCCGCTACCTCACCGCCCAACATACTACCGCGGTCTTTGTTTTGACCACACGTGATGTAGCGATAATTTTCTACTGGCCACCATCTTCGTCTATCTCTATTCACTGACCTGATTGACTGTTTATCGCGCGACCATGGTCAGTTTGAGGACTGTCTGCGGTGTAGCAGTAACAGTTATCATGACTATGCTTAACTACCACCGTGATACCATGAGCCACCTTGCAAGGGGCCATGGTATAGCGATAAAAGGTGTTGGCTTATGAAAAGTAAAAAATATGGCAATGATTATAGGGTATTTTAATTTTTGGAAGGCGATGAAATGAATTTTTATAAAAAGATAGTGAAATATTAAGGTTGAATGGGTAAAAGACCTTGGAATTTTAATGAAAATTTTTGGTTCTAACAGTGTCTCTTTTTGGGGATGAGTGATTGTGCAAATCACTGCAAGAATCCAGAATATCACTGGGAGAGCAGACTAGGACATGAAAGACGTGAAAAATGAAGGCAACAAAAGATGGAGGGAGTGAAAAAATGAAAGAGATGGAAAATGGAAGTGATCCTACACTACTATACATGGAAAGGAAACAAATATTTCCAAAAGGGAATGTTTGAGAATGTCCATGTACTGGAAAACCCAGACCCTTCGAAATTCCTACACTATTGTGCATGAAAAAGAACATTTAAAGAGGTTTGCTAAGAATTGTCCATGCACTGGAAATCCTTAATCCTCTATTACTTAAGAAAAGAAATGCTTCAGGAACTGCCCATGTACAGGCAACTCCTGCTCCTCTCCAGACATATTCCATAGGAAATAGGAATCCTCATCACCTTTATTAGTTATCACAAAGGGGCCCAACCATAAAGCTTCAAACTTGCCATGCTTCCCCTTCTCCTGACACTGAGCATTTCACATCAACACTAGGTCATTTTCTTCAAATTTTCTCTCCTTGGCCTTTTTATCAAAAAGATATTTCATCTATGAATGTAACTTCACATTCTTCTTCTGAGCCACTCTTCTTATTTCATCAATTTCTACAAGCTTCTCCATTCTTTCCTCCATTGGATCATAAATATCCAGGTCTTCTCACAAAATAAAGTTATAAACTGTCAAAAGGTTCTACAATGGCATCCTGGCATGTATCCCATACACCAATTCAAATGGAGACTTTCCAATTGCCTTCTTTACTGTGATCCTATCTACCCATACAACCAATCTTAACTTTGAATCCCATGCCTTTTTATTTGTATCAAGTATCCTCCTCATTATCTTCAAGAGACTTTTATTACTTGATTCTGCCTAACCATTTTCTTGTGGATGATATGGGATAGAATAAGAAATATCGATGCCATATGTTTTACAAAAATCTCTGAACTCATCAGATCTAAAACACATCCCATTATCTATGATCAATCTGACCAGGTTGCCAAATTTGCTTATAACATTCTCCATCAGAAAGTTCACCACTACCTTGCTTATTACTTGCTTAGTTGGGACAACATCCACTAATAATTTGTGGCCACTAATATCGACCTATGTCCTCCACTTGATCTTTCCCTGTATTTCTCCAATAAAATCCACTCCCCATTAGTGAAAAGGTGCTTCTACCTGCAAGGGTCTAAGTGGCAATGCTCCTTGATACTTCAACCTCCCTGAATTTTTTTGAAAAGCCTCACATTTCCTCACATGTGCAAAAGAATCATTGAACCTCTTAGGCCAATAATAACCAGCCCTGAGAATTTTCAGTTAGGGAATTGTACGGCCAGTTGTGGCCCAAGACCCCAAAAATCATTGAGAGGTGGGCATATGAACTAGGAATCCCAAGAAAAGATTGGGGTTTTATTTGGAGGGACTTTGAAAAAAAACCTGATTTCTCGGAGAAGGAGACCTAATAGGGCTAGTAGCCTTCTAGGCCTAGTGAAGGAGTTTGGTGAAAGCGACCTGCATATGGAGCTAGGTGGATCCCTAATCCCCCTAGTAGGATAGATTGAAGCTTTTGGAAGCACCTCCACACCTCTATAAAACCATTTCAAGAAATTGGAGGTTAGTAGCCTTTAAGGTAGTTTAAGGGCTAATGGCTAGTGCTACAAGATTGAACCAAGTTTTGACTTGGGAGAAGGAGCTTTGTTGATAGTTGGGTTGGCAAGGAGAACCAGGGGATCCTAAGAGGAAAAGATCCTATAGGTTCCAAGTGGTGGAGAAAGACACCCTAGAGGTCTTCCAAGAAAGACTTAGAGCATGAATCAGTGAGTGATTCATCCAACCTCCCTATCAGATTGGTATTAGAGCCCCAAAAAGATTTGGGATTGATTATTGTATGTCAGAGATTGAGTCCAGTGGTTCTAAAATCATGGTGACAAATATAGAATTGGCCAAGAAGGTCGAAAACCAGGAGGAAGACAATAGGCTATTGAGGGAAAGAATAGCCCAACTTGACCAAGTAATGAGTAACGTATAGACAAGGACTGATGATGTCAGTGATAAATTGGAAGGAAGAGTACCCAAGAGTGAAGAGGTTGTAGAGGAAGACAAGACCCTTGAACTTGACCTTGTTTTTCAAGAAGAGCCTTTCTTGAAGGCATTGAAGGCCATGAGTGGAAAAGAACTTGAAGGCATACCATTGTTTAGTGGAAAACTGGAATCAGATCTAGTCATGGACTGGATAGAGGGAATGGAAAACCATTTTGAGTGTGATGGAGTCACTGAAGCACAGAAGGTAAAAGTGGCCAAATCAAGATTGAGAGGTTCTTCTTTGACATGGTGGAAGTTCATCCAGACATAAAGAGAAAAGGAAGGCAAGAAAACTATTTCCACTTGGAAGGGAATGGTTGTGAAAGTGATAGAGGCATACATGCCAGATGACTATGAAATTCAATTGCATAAGAAAAGACAGAGCTTGAGACAAAGAGACCAAGATGTAAATTACTATACAGAGGAGTTTCAAAAACTTTGCATGAGGTCTAATGTACCTGAGGATGAAAGCCTTAAGGTGGCTAGATACCTTAATGGTTTGAAGTGGAACATACAACAAGAGATGACTCTTGTAAGTCCCAAAAAAGTGCACCAATGTTATCAATTGGCTATAAATATGGAGGATAAAAGTAAAAGGAAACAAGATCAAACTTCCAAGAGAAGAGGAAAAGGCAGAGATCAAATAGGACATAGAGGTGGATACCAAGCTAGAGGGACTAAACAAAGAAGTCAAGGAGAGTCTAAAATCATAGAGCATGAGAGTGAAAAAACTTCTAGAGGAGGTTATGGAAGAGGTAGAGGATCTCAAGGAGGTTCTAACAGAGGAAGAGGTGCGGGCAGAAGTAAATCTTACTTTGCTAGCATGAAATTTTATAACTGTGGCCAAGTGGGACATCCTGCTTATAGGTGCCCGAAGAAAGCATCTTCTTCTAACAAAAAGAAGAGAATAACATATGCTCAAGAAGACACTATGAGTGTCAAATCACCAGAGGTTAGCCATATTGAGTTTGAAATGGGGGAGAACTTGATGTTTAGAAGGGTTCTAATCAGGCAACTAGTCAAGGAGGAGCCAAAGAAAAGGAGAGCCTTATTCAGAGTGAGATGAAAAATACTTGGGAAGGTGTGCAAACCTATAGTGGATTCAGGGTTCACTAATAACATCATCTTAGAGGAAGCAGTAAAGAAGCTAAAATTGGAGAAGATACCCCATACTAATCCGTATAAGGTGACATGGCTGAATAAAGGGTAGAGTGTCCTTGTGAATGAGTAGACATCAGTGGAATTATCCATTGGAGGATACAAAGACAAATTGGTTTGTAATGTGTTGCATATGGATGCATGCCATCTTCTATTGGGCAAGCCATGGAAATATGACAGAGGAGCCATCTATGATGGAAAGGAGAACACCATCTCATTCAAGAAGGATCGTAAAACATTTAAGATACAGTCAGTGTTGGATGAAGAAGAAGTATAGACAAAGACCCCTAGTGTCTTGTTAAGAAATGGCAAGGAGTTTATCAACACTCTTCAGCAAGGAGGTGAAGGATATGTAATTATGGTGCAACCCAAGGAAGAAGAAAAGACTAAGCAGACACCTATACCAGAAGAAATCTAGAAATTACTTGAGAAGTTCGAGGACATACTCACTGATGGGACACCAGTAACATTACCTCCAAAGAGAGCTATAAGTCATTAGATTGATTTCATACCAGGGTCTTCATTTCCGAACAAAGCAACCTATAAAATCACACCAGATCAGAACCTAGAAGTGGCTAGGAAAGTGCAGGATTTATTAGACCAAGGACTAATAAGGAAGAGAATCATTGCATGTGCAGTACCAGTGGTCTTAGAAACCAAGAAAGGTGGTAAGTGGAGACTTTGCACTAACTCTAGGGCTATCAATAGGATTGCAATCAGATATAGATTTCCTATTCCTAGGATAGAGGATTTGATGGACTATCTTGGAGGGGAAAAGTACTTTACTAAGTTGGACCTCAAAAGTGGGTACCACCAGATTAGAATCAAAGATGGGAATGAATGGAAGACAACTTTTAAGACAACTGATGGGTTGTATGAGTGGAGAGTTATGACATTTGGCCTCTCAAATGCCCCTAGCACATTCATGAGGCTCATGAATGAAGTGCTTAAGGATTTCACAGGAATATTTATGGTAGTGTATCTAGATGATATACTCATCTTTAGTAAGACAATAGAGGAAAATTTGAAACATGTAAAGATGGTACTTAAAAGGTTGCAGGAGGAGAGGTTATCGATCAATCTAGAAAAGTGTGAGTTCTTTAAGCAAGAGCTTGTGTATTTGGGGTTTGTAGTATCCCAAGGGTCATTGAAGATGAACCCAAGCAAGGTGGAAGCTATTTTAAATTGGCCTACACCAACCACAGGGACAAAGGTAAGGATTTTTCATGGGTTTGCTTAGTTTTATAGAAAGTTTATAAGAAACTTCAGTGGCATTTGTGCACCAGTGCTTGATACTATCAAGGGTGGTCTAAAGACTAAATTTAAGTGGACTCTTAAAGTAGAGAAAAGTTTTGAGAAGTTGAAGCAAGAAGTGGAAACTCAACCCATCCTTTTGTTACCTAGCTTTGATAAGCTATTCACAGTGGAATGTGATGCCAGTGGAATTGTAGTAGGAGGAGTACTTAGCCAAGAAGGCAGGCCTATAGCTTTCTTTAGTGAAAAGCTCAATGAGGCTAAAAAGAAGTACTCTACTTATGACTTAGAGCTATATGCTCTAGTGCAGTCTCTTAGAAAGTGGAGACATTATCTCCTACCTAAGGAGTTTTTAGTGTTCACGGATAACCAGGCACTTAATTACATCAACACACAAGAAAAGCTAAGTAATAGGCACTTGAAATGGATGGAGCACCTCCAAGCCTTCACGTTTACTATCAAACACAAGAAAGGATAGTTGAACAAGGTGGCAAATGCACAAAGTAGGAGGTTGCTGACAGTGCAATAGATTCAATTCCAAATCATTTGTATAGAGAGTTTCAAGGATCTCTATGGAGAAGATGAATACTTCTCTGAAGCATATAAGGTATGTTCTGATTTTGATAATCATTTTCATAGTCAATTCTTAGAGTATACACTACAGAGTGGACTTTTGTTCAAGGGGAATCAGTTGTGTGTTCCCAAAGGTTCCATCAGAGAGAATCTCATTCAGGAAAAGCACAATGGTAGTCTCAGTGGCCATTTCAGTATCAACAAGACAATGGAATTGGTACAAAGGTTCTATTATTGGCCCAAGTTTCCAAGGGATGTCAGAAGATATGTGGAGCAGTGTGTAGTTTGTATGAAAGCCAAGGGGGGATCTAGAAATGTAGGTTTGTATCAACCTCTACCTATTCCCAAAAGACCATGGGAATGCATTAGTATAGTATGGATTTTGTTGTAGGACTCCCTAAAACATAGACAGGGTTTGATTGTGCTTATGTGGTGGTAGATAGGTTCAGTAAAATGAATCATTTTGTTCCTTGCAAGACCACCCATGATGCTAGTTATATTGCTCATCTCTTCTTCAAAGAGATTGTGAGGATCCATGGATTACCATTGAGCATAGTATTAGACAGAGATGTGAAGTTTATGAGTCATTTTTGGAAAACTCTATGGAGCAGACTGGGTACTAACTTTTCTTTTGGTTCAGCTCACCATCCTCAGACAAATGGACAAACTGCGGTGATAAAAAGAGTGTTAGGTAACCTTCTAAGATTCCTAACCAAGGATTATGGTCAGACATGGGACTTGGTCATATCACAAGCTGAATATGCATACAATGACAGCGTGAACAGGACCACAGGTAGGAGTCCTTTTGAGATAGTATATGGTATGCACCCAAGAGGTGTGTGTGAGCTCAGAGATCTAGGAGCTATGGAGTATAGAAGTGGCCATGCAGAGGATTTCTCTTAGACCATGAAGGAGATTCAGGAGAAAGTGAAGAAATAAATCACAGAGGCTACTCATAAGTTGAAAACTAAGGTGGATATGTCGAGGAAAGATATCCAATTTACGGTAGGTGACTATGTCATGGTCCATCTCAACAAATCAGGATTGTAGAAAGGAGTACCAACAAAGTTGCAGATGAAGAGAGTGGGACCATGTAAAGTATTAGCTAAGTATGGAAAGAATGCTTACAAGGTGGAGCTTCCTACAGAATTAATTATTTCACCAGTGTTTAATGTAGTTGACTTGATCAAGTATAAAGGACTCTTGACTAATATGAATGTGACAAGTATGGATGTATTGGGGGTTGTGAGTACTGTAGTCTTACCTCTCAAGGACAAGCTGCAAGCAGATAGGATCTTGGAATCTAGAGTGAATAAGTCTACTCGGCACAAGGTGTACATGGAACACCTCATATAGTGGAAAGACAAACCAAAGTCTGAGGCTACATGGGTGGAAGAAGCTCATTTAAATAAGTATAGCATTTATTTGTCTCTGATATCTCCCCACATTCCTTAGTGTTTGTGTAGAGGGGGGAGAATGGTGCAGGAGCACCCATAGGTTGTCTACAAAAACTAAGCAATCTGTCTTAGTGGCATTTTTGTTGTGATTAGATGAAGGTAATGTTGACCACAGAGTAGGTGTAATAGGGTTTTAGATCAATAGGAGGCTTAGGACTTTTGCAAGGTGCAAATAGGGCTAGGAAGTTGTATTGCAACTGTGCAACATTTGAAATGTTGCTCAACAACATTGATAGTTGGAGCTACAAATGACCAAGAAGATCCCAAGGGAGAGGATAACTGTTTGGTGACCCTATTTATGGGAAGCCTCGGCATTGGAGTAAGGTTGGATGCCTATTATACATTCCAAATTTTGAATTCAAGGAAAGCATATGTGATTTCTGGTTTTTGTATTGCAGTGATACTTTAATGGATTAGTTTTGGCATTGTAACTTATGCATGATATAGGGTAGTTGTTCTTTGAATCATGTGTGGCATTAGATAGTTTTTTTGTGTAGCTTAAAGCATGTCTTGTACATAGTTTTTTTTCTACACTGTTGCTGGTCTGAACCAGACAGTTTGTAAAGAAGGGAGTGTTAGTTCATTTTCCCATCGTACAAATTGTACCACCCTTTGGGCTTAGTGACTACACTCCATGGCTATACATATAGTTGGAGTTGGGGCCTTTGAAAGCATAGCAGCTATTGTGGGAGTCTTATCCTAGATGAGCCAGAGAAGAGCCCGGTTAGGAAAGACCATAGTGCAAAGCATTTAATTTGCAGAGGTGTTAACTTAGAGACAAATTTCCTTTTGGAGAAGGAAGATATGAGTCTTACCAAGATATGGTAAAGAGGGAGAGACTCTACCAATCCATTTGTGAATGGAGAACTTAGGAAGTTGCGGAGTGTTGTGATCTATTTCACACATCGCCCCATTGCAAATGGGGACCCCCTTCTTTTTGCTTTTGGTTTCTTGCCTTGGCATCGCAACTACTTATCATCTTTTTATTTACAATGAGGAGTTTGAGTTTTTGAGAGTCATCCCAGTCAAGTTGAGATTTCGAACCCATTTATGTGTCTTAATGTCATTGAAGTGCTTAGAAGACCCGGTAGACGAAGATCGCCATTGCTTTCAGTCATTTCTGACAGTTCCTATTTTTTAGGGATTCTACTTTTTTGCTTTTTGCTTTTTTGATTTTTGGAATTTTTAGGCCATTCTAGAGTTCCTATTTTTTTAGGGATGCTTTTTGCTTTTTCTATTTTTGTAAAGTTTCTATTTTGGGAAAAAGTTTCTATTTTTGGATCCTACAGAGCAAAAAATCAACATGTCTCCAGAAATCAAGAGAATCAAGGTAAAAATGGCAAATGGCTAAGTCTGAGAAGGGCACCCATAAGGAAAGAATGGCAGACAGAGCATGAAGTCCACCCTACCACCGGCATGCCAAAGGTAGGCACCGGCATGCCAAAGGTAGGCACTGGCAAGCCAAGGCTCAAGTCTGCCATGGCATGAGAGGCCTCCAAGTCCGCCCATGGCACAAGAAGCATGAAGTCCGCCCAAGGAAGGAGGAAGTGGATGGCAAGCCAAGGCTGAAGTCCACCCATGGCACAAGAAGGCTGAAGTCCGCCCTTGGCAAGGTGAGGTCAAAGTCCACCCAAAAATGTCAATGGCAAGAAGGCTAGCAAGTCCACCCAGCAACATGCAAGGAAAAAAATGGCATGAACATGATGAAGCCCGCCCAGCACAAAGAAAAAAATGTCTAGCCAAGCAGGAAGTCCGGCCAAGCAGGAAGTCCGCCAACAAAAACTCAAAAATTGGCTAAGTGTTGATACCTTGGGGAGAAAAAACTTCAAAAATTGGCTAAGTGTTGAGAATAAATTTTCAAAATTTGGTTAAGTGTCAAGAAAATTCTCTAAGCAATGAGCAGCTCCACCCAACATGGCCAACCAATCATGAAGTTCACCAAGGCTAAATTGAAGATGTCCAAGTCTACCCTTGGACAAGGCAAGGCTAAAGTGCGTCAATGTCAAGGAGAGGCTGAAGTCCGCCCAACTTTGGGAGAGGAAATTTTTCTAAGGCATGGATAAAAAATATGCCTATAGAGAGAGGGGATCAAGCTAGCATGAAATTCACTCCTCGGCATGACGGAATAAAATTATTTGGCACGAAAGGAAGAGTGTATGGCAAGGCAAACACAAAGTCCGCCCAACTCAACATGAAATAAATTTCTAAGGCATGGACATAAATGCAAAATGGCAGAGAAACCTCCAAGTCCGTCCAACCCAGAAGGGGAGAGAAAATTTGAAAATTTTGACTAAGTCGGATGTTTGGTTAAGTATAAAGTACGCCATAGGAAAGGAAGTGTCTAAGCATTGGCATAGTTCACCCAAAGCAATGGCAGGCACAAGGCAAAGTCCGCCTTCCAACAGGGAAGCATGTCCAAGCATTGGTGAAGTCTTCCATGAAGATGTCCAGCCACAAGATCAAGTACTCTTAGAGGAAAATGCATCTTGTCCAGCCAGCTTCAAAGTTTTCCTAAGAGCAAGATGGGAATAGCACAAGGAATACAAACTCCACCTTAACAAATGAGCAAAGTGGCGCAACAACTATGAAGTCCGCCAAAGAAAACTCATAAAATTGGCTAAGTGTGGAATTTTCCTACAATAAAGGGATCAAATTTTGACTAAGTGTTGGAAAGAAAACAAGAAAAATGAAGAGGAATAAGGAGGAAATGAATAAAATTCTTTCCCAAGGATGGATTCTGCCCTACTTAGCAGAAGCCAAACTCGAAATTAAAGATAAATCCACAAGCAAAGTTCATTCGAGCATAAAGATGGCCAAAATCTTGGCTAAGTGTTGAATGGTCCACATGAAGGTGTTACAAGACGAAATTGAATAGCCAAAATTTGGCTAAGTATGGGAACTACTTCATAGAGAAAGTTCCAATTTCCTCCATTTTGACGAAAGCACAGGAGAGCTCTTCTCCAAATTCAAAGCACTTGAAGGAATTTCAAAGCAATCAGGAAGGAAAAGTTCAATAACTGCTTCAAGGGAAGACTTCCAGATTCTGATGCAAGTGAGAAGAAGAAATCAAAATCCCAAAGGAAATCCAAGATCATAGCTAGGAAGGAACAAACACAAAGGACAAAGTCATCGGCAAAGGAAGATAAATCTATGGGAAAAGAACAAGGAGACCAAGGAGGACATCCAGCACGTTGAGGTGGCACCTCGTCATCTTCGAAACCAATCAAATTGTTCCAAGTCAACATGTCTACGTTCAATGAACCTGACTTATCCATGGAATTGTTTTATATTTAGCAAAAAGGACAAGTGTCCCAAAATGTAATTTTCTTATTGGTCGAGAGGTAGTTAATTGTGACAAGCCCTAATTAGGGTTTTATTTTGTAATCTCGACCGTTGATTCGAAATCAATCTTGGCCATTGAATTGTAATCGAGGAGCCTATAAATTGAGCTCGCCCCCTCATTTGTAATTGGTGAAGTGAGTAATAAAAAATTGTTGCGACGAAACTATTTCCATTTATAAAAGCTCTTGTGCATGATTTGCTAAGAACAACTTTTATTTTCAAGTAGTATGCAAGGTTTAATATTTCTCGTTCAACACTTAGAGTAGAATTAGAATAGCATTTCATTTACATGTTGGTTAGATGAATGATAGATTTGATCACAGTGGTGGATAAAATTTTGCTCATACTTTTGTCGAGTGGATGATTTGCACTCGATGTGTAAAGTTAGTCTGAGCCATTAAATCGTGGATGCTTAACTTCTGTTTGTTTTGATTATCAATTCGAACATGAAAACCATTATCACCTCCATTGAAGATTGCATCCGCTTCACGTAGTTGTCCGAAGGAGGCGAAACGAAGTGTGGTTACCCATTTTGTCTAATCGCTGCTGTCTCTTGAATTCTTAGGCGTAGTTTAGATCTCTAAACCCTTATCCTTTTTGCCTTTTTTTTTTGAAAATTTGAAATACCCATCAAAAGGAGCTTCAATGATAAAACTGTATAAGTCCTCAACTCGCGAAATGAATTTTATGTAAGTTCCCTTGTGATTACTAGCAAATCACAACGCCCACTGACCTTGTCCATATGTCATAACCTGGCCAAAACAAACATTGGAGTCATTGTATTATCTTCTAGGTATTTGCAATTACTTTTCAAGAGAGGATAAAGTGTCCTTGGGCATTTTATTCTATGTATGGTGGCGTATTCAAAACACACACCAACACGAATGAGCCAAGAAGGGCCTGAAAAGCCGTAATTTTGCTCATTTTCAGTTAGGGAATTGTACGGCCAGTTGTGGCCCAAGACCCCAAAAATCATTGAGAGGTGGGCATATAAACTAGGAATCCCAAGAAAAGATTGGGGTTTTCTTTGGAGGGACTTTGGAAAAAAACCTGATTTCTCGGAGAAGGAGACCTAATAGGGCTAGTATCCTTCTAGGCCTAGTGAAGGAGTTTGGTGAAAGCGACCTGTAGATGGAGCTAGGTGGATCCCTAATGCCCCTAGTAGGATGGATTGAAGCTTTTGGAAGCACCTCCACACCTCTATAAAACCATTTCAGGAAATTGGAGGTTAGTAGCCTTTAAGGTAGTTTAAGGGCTAATGGCTAGTGCTACAAGATTGCACCAAGTTTTGACTTGGGAGAAGGAACTTTGTTGATAGTTGGGTTGGCAAGTCGAACCAGGGGATCCTAAGAGGAAAAGATCCTATAGGTTGCAAGTGGTGGAGAAAGACACCCTAGAGGTCTTCCAAGAAAGACTTAGAGCATGAATCAGTGAGTGATTCATCCAACCTCCCTATCAGATTGGTATTAGAGCCCCAAAAAGATTTGGGATTGATTATTGTATGTCAGAGATTGAGCCCAGTGGTTCTACAATCATGGTGACGAATATAGAATTGACCAAGAAGGTCGAAGACCAGGAGGAAGACAATAGGCTATTGAGGGAAAGAATAGCCCAACTTGACCAAGCAATGAGTAATGTATAGACCAAGACTGATGATATCAGTGATAAATTGGAAGGAAGAGTACCCAAGAGTGAAGAGGTTGTAGAGGAAGACAAGACTCCTGATCCTGACCCTATTTTGCAAGAAGAGCCTTTCTTGAAGGCATTGAAGGCTATCAGTGGAAAAGCACTTGAAGGCATAGCATTGTTTAGTAGAAAATTGGAAGCAGATCTAGTCATGGATTGGATAGAGGGAATGGAAAACCATTTTGAGTGTGATGGAATCACCGAAGCACAGAAGGTAAAAGTGGAAAATAAGAGATTGAGAGGGTCTGCATTGACATGGTGGAAGTTCATCCAGACAGAGATAGAAAAGGAAGGAAAAAAACCTATTTCCACTTGGAAGGGAATGGTTGTCAAAATGAGAGAGGCATACATGCTAGATGACTATGAAATTCAATTGCATAAGAAAAGACAAAGCTTGAGCCAAAGGGACCAAGATGTAAATTCCTATACAGAGGAGTTTCAAAAACTTTGCATGAGGTCTAATGTATCTGAGGATGAAAGCCTTAAGGTGGATAGATACGTTAATGGTTTGAAGTGGAACATACAACAGGAGATGACTCTTGTAAGTCCCAAAAAAGTGCACCAATGTTATCAATTGGCTATAAAGATTGAAGAGAAATGTAAAAGGAAACAAGATCAAACTTCCAAGAGCAGAGGAAAAGGCAGAGATCAAAGAGGACATAGCGGTGGATACCAAGGTAGAGGATCTCAAGGAGGTTCTAACAGAGGAAGAGGTGCGGGCAGAAGTAACTCTTACTTTGCTAGCATGAAATTTTATAACTATGGCCATGTGGGACATCTTGCTTATATGTGCCTGGTGAAAGCATCTTCTTCTAACACAAAGAAGAGAATAGCATATGCTCAAGAAGACACTATGAGTGTCAAATCACCAAAGGTTAGCCATATTGAGTCAGAAATGGGAGAGAACTTGATGTTTAGAAGGGTTCTAATCAGGCAACCAGTCAAGGAGGAGCCAAAGCAAAGGAAAGCCTTATTCAAAGTGATATGAAAAATACTTGGCAAGGTGTGCAAAGTTATAGTGGATTTAGGGTCCACTGATAACATCATCTCAGAGGAAGCAGTAAAGAAGCTAAAATCAAAGAAGATACACCATACTAATCCTTACAAGGTGACATAGCTGAATAAAGGGCAGAGTGTCCTTGTGAATGAGAAGACATCAATGGAATTCTCAATTGGAAGATACAAACAAAAATTGGTTTATGATGTGTTGCCTATGGACGCATGCCATCTTCTATTGGGTAGGCCATGGTAATATGACAGAGGAGCCATCTATGATGGAAAGGAGAACACCATCTCATTCAAGAAGGATGGTAAAACATTTAAGATACAATCACTGTTGGATGAAGAATTATAGGCAAAGACCCCTAGTGTCTTGTTAAGCAGTGGAAATGATTTTAACACTCTTCAGCAAGGAGGTGAAGGATATGTAATTATGGTGCAACCCAAGGAAGAAGAAAAGACTAAGCAGACACCTATACCAAAAAAGTCTAGAAGTTACTTAAGAAGTTCAAGGACATAGTCACTGATGGGACACCAACAACAATTCCTCCAAAGAGAGCTATCAGTCATTAGATTTATTTCATACCAGGGGCTTCATTGCTAAAGAAAGCAGCCTATAAAATCACACCAAATCAGAAACTAGAAGTCGCTAGGAAAGTGTAGGAGTTATTAGACCAAGGACTAATAAGGAAGAGCATCAAACCATGTTTAGTACCAGTGGTCTTAGCAACCAAGAAAGGTGATAAGTGGATAATTTGCACTGACTCTAGGGCTATCAATAGGATTACAATCAGATATAGATTTCCTATTCCTAGGATAGATGATTTGATGGACTGTCTTGGAGGGGCAAAGTAATTCACTAAGTTGGACCTCAAAAGTGGGTACCACCAAATTAGAATCAAATATGGGAATGAATGGAAGACAACTGATGGTTTGTATGAGTGGAGAGTTATGCCATTTGGCCTCTTGAATGCCACTAGCACATTCATGAGGCTCATGAATGAAGTGCTTAAGGATTTCACAGGAATATTTGTGGTAGTGTATCTAGATGATATACTCATCTTTAGTAAGACAATAGAGGAACATTTGAAACATGTAAAGATTGTACTTAAAACTAAAACTAAAACCATGGGAATGCATTAGTATGGATTTTGTTGTAGGACTCCCTAAAACTAAGACAGGGTTTGATAGTGCTTATGTGGTGGTAGATAGGTTCAGTAAAATGAATCATTTTGTTCCTTGCAAGACCACCCATGATGCTAGTTATATTGCTCATGTCTTCTTCAAAGAGATTGTGAGGATCCATGGATTACCGTTGAGCATAGTATTAGACAGAGATGTGAAGTTTATGAGTCATTTTTGGAAAACTCTATGGAGCAGACTGGGTACTAACTTTTCTTTTGGTTCAGCTCACCATCCTCAGACAAATGGACAAACTGAGGTGATAAATAGAGTGTTAGGTAACCTTCTAAGATGCCTAACCAAGGAGTATGGTCAGACATGGGACTTGGTCATATCATAAGATGAATATGCATACAATGATAGCATGAACAGGACCACAAGTAGGAGTCCTTTTGAGATAGTATATGGTATGCACCCAAGAGGTGTGTGTGAACTCAGAGATCTAGGAGCTATGGAGCATAGAAGTGGCCATGCAGAGGATTTCTCTTAGACCATGAAGGAGATTCAGGAGCAAGCAAAGAAAATAATCAGAGAGGCTACTCATAAGTTGAAAACTAAGGTGGAGATTTCTAGGAAAGATATCCAATTTACGGTAGGTGACTATGTCATGGTGCATCTCAACAGATCCAGATTACAGAAAGGAGTACCAACAAAGTTGCAGATGAAGAGAGTGGGACCATGTAAAGTATTAGCTAAATATGGAAAGAATGCTTACATGGTGGCGCTTCCTGCAGAATTAAATATTTCACCAGTGTTTAATGTAGCTGACTTGATCAAGTATAAAGGACCAGTGACTGATATGAATCTGACAAGTATGGATGTCTTGGGGGATGTGAGTTCTGTAGTATTACCTCCTAAGGACAAGCTACAAGTAGATAGGATCTTGTAATCCAGAGTGAAGAAGTCTACTCAGCACAAGGTGTACATGGAACACCTCATACAGTGGAAAGACAAACCAGAGTCTGAGGCTACATGGGTGGAAGAAGCTCATTTCAAGAAGTATGGGATTGATTTGTCTCTGATATCTCCCCACATTCCTTAGTGTTTGTGTAGAGGGGGGAGAATGGTGAAGGAGCATCCATAGGTTGTCTAGGAAAATGAAGCAATCTGTCTTAGTGGAATTTTTGTTGTGATTAGATGAAGGTCATGTTGACCACATAGTTGGTGTAATAGGGTTTTAGATCAATAGGAGGCTTAGGACTTTTGCAATTTGCAAATAGGGCTAGGAAGTTGTATTGCAACTATGCAACATTTGAAATGTTGCTCAACAACATTGACAATTGGAGCTACAAATGACCAAGGAGAGCCCAAGGGAGAGCATAACTATTTGGTGACCCTATTTATGGGATGCCTCAGCATTGGAGTATGGTTGGATGCCTATTATACATTCTAAGTTTTGAATTCAAGGAAAGCATTTATGATTTCTGGTTTTTGTATTGCAATGATTCTTTAATGGATTAGTTTTGGCACTATAGCTTGTGCATGATGTAGGGTAGTTGTTCTTTGAATTATGTGTGGCATTCGATAGTTTGTTTGTGTAGCTTAAAGCACTTCTTGTAAATATTTTGTTTTCTACACTATTGCTGGTCTGAACTAGACAGTTTGTAAAGAATAGAGTGTTAGTTCATTTTCCCATCGTACAAATTGTACGGCCCTTTGGGATTAGTGACTAGACTCAATGGCTGTACATATAGTAGGAGTTGGGGCCTTTGAAAGCACAGGAGCTATTGTGGGAGTCTTATCCTAGGTGAGCTAGAGAAGAGCCCGATTAGGAAAGACCATAGTGCAGAGCACTTAATTTGAAGAGGTGTTAACTTAGAGACAAATTTCCTTTTGGAGAAGGAAGATATGAGTCTTACCAAGATATGGTAAAGAGGGAGAGACTCTACCAATCCATTTCTAAGGGGAGAACTTAGGAATTTGTAGAGGAGCCAGGAAGGGCCTAAAAAGCCTTAATTTTTCTCATTTTTGGTTAGGGAATTGTATGTCCAGTTGTGGCCCAAGACCCCAAAAATCATTGAGAGGTGGGCATATGAAGTAGGAATCCCATGAAAAGATCAGTGTTTTCTTTGGAGGGACTTTGGATAAACACCTGATTTCTCAGAGAAGGAGACCTAATAGGGCTAGTAGCCTTTTAGGCCTAGTGGAGGAGTTTGTTGAAAGCAACCTATAGATGGAGCTAGGTGGATCCTTAATGCCCCTAGTAGGATGGATTGAAGCTTTTGGAAGCATCTCCACACCTCTATAAAACCATTTCAAGAAATTGGAGGTTAGTAGCCTTTAAGGTAGTTTGAGGGCTAATGGCTAGTGCTACAAGATTGCGCCAAGTTTTGACTTGGGAGAAGGAACTTTGTTGATAGTTGGGTTGACAAGGAGAACCAGGGGATCCTAAGAGGAAAAGATCCTATAGGTTATGAGTGGTGGAGAAAGACACCCTAGAGGTCTTCCAAGAAAGACTTAGAGCATGAATCAATGAGTGATTCATCCAACCTCCCTATTAGATTGGTATCAGAGTCCCAAAAAGATTTGGGATTGATTATTGTATGTCAGAGATTGAGTCTAGTGGTTCTACAATCATGGTGATGAATATAGAATTGGCCAAGAAGGTCGAAGACCAAGAGGAATACAATAGGCCATTGAGTTAAAGAATATCCCAACTTGAGCAACCAATGAGTAACGTACAGACCAAGACTGATGAGGTTAGTGATAAATTGGAAGGAAGAGTACCTGAGAGTGAAGAGGTTGTAGAGGAAGACAAGACCCCTGAACCTTACCCTATTTTTCAAGAAGAGCCTTTCTTGAAGGCATTGAAGGCTATGAGTGGAAAAGCACTTGAAGCCATACCACTGTTATGTTTAAAATTGGAAGCAGATCTAGTCATGGACTAGATAGAGGGAATGGAAAACCATTTTGAGTTTGATGGAGTCACTAAAGCGCAAAAGGTAAAAGCGGAAAAATCAAGATTGAGAGGTTCTACTTTGAGATGGTGGAAATTCATCTAGACAGATAGAGAAAAGGAAGGCAAGAAACCTATTTCCACTTGGACGGGAATGGTTCTCAAAGTGAGAGAGGCATACCTGCCAGATGACTATGAAATTCAATTGCATAAGAAAAGATAGAGCTTGAGACAAAGAGACCAAGATTTAAATTTCTATATAGAGGAGTTTCAAAAACTTTGCATGAGGTCTAATGTATCTGAGGATGAAATCCTTAAGGTGGATAGATACCTTAATGGTTTGAAGTGGAACATACAACAGGAGATGACTCTTCTAAGTCCCAAAAAAATGCACCAATGTTATCAATTGGCTATAAAGATTGAAGAGAAAAGTAAAAGGAAACAAGATCAAACTTCCAAGAGAAGAGGAAAAGGCAGACATCAAAGAGGACATAGAGGTGGATACCAAGGTAGAGGGACTGAACAAAGAAGTCAAGGAGAGTCTAAAATCATAGATCATGGGAGTGAAACAACTTCTAGAGGAGGTTATGGAAGAGGTAGAGGATCTCAAGGATGTTCTAACAGAGGAAGAGGTGCGGGCAGAAGTAACTCTTACTTTGCTAGCATGAAATGTTATAACTGTGGCCAAGTGGGACATCTTGCTTATAGGTGCCCGAAGAAAGAATCTTCTTCTAACACAAAAAAGAGAATAGAATATGCTCAAGAAGACACTATGAGTGTCAAATCACCAGAGGTTGGCCATATTGAGTCGGAAATGGGTGAGAACTTGATGTTTAGAACTGTTCTAATTAGGCAACCAGTCAAGGAGGAGCCGATGCAAAGCAGAGCCTTATTCAGAGTGAGATGTATAATACTTGGGAAGGTGTGCAAAGTTATAGTGGATTCAGGGTCCACTGATAACATTATCTTAGAGGAAGCAGTAAAGAAGCTAAAATTGGAGAAGATACCTCATACTAATCCTTACAAGGTGACATGGCTGAATAAAGGGCAGAGGGTCATTGTGAATGAGAAGACATTAGTGGAATTCTCCATTGGAGGATGCAAAGAGAAATTGGTTTATGATGTGTTGCCTATGGACGCATGCCATCTTCTATTGGGCAGGCCATGGCAATATGACAGAGGAGCCATCTATGATGGAAAGGCGGTGAAATGATTTTTTATAAAAATATAGTGAAAGATTATGTTTTAATGGGTAAAAGACCTTGGAATTTTAATGGAAATTTTTAATTCTAACAACTAGATGTGGATGAAGGCACAGGGGGATAGCTCATAGGAGTGGTTAGATTTTGGCAGGGGATAAGAAGAAGCTTGCTAGCAATGAAAAAATCAAGGGAATTTATATTATATTCATCTTGATCAACAATAATTTTGTTATCATCATCAACATAGTTGGGATTCCCCTTGACTACTATTTTTGTTTGCATTGATGAAGGATAAGGATTCATGATGTTAGATGGAACAAATACAGTTGGAAAATATGGGAATAGATGATTAGAAGAAAATGATAGATGATGAAAAGATAAATAGGATGGAAGAAGAGATCTTAAGATTTGTTTTAGTATAAGAAGATCTTGGATGTGGATGGACTAAAAACTGAGATTTGGATTCAAGTTAAGCTCATATTAGGATTGGTTAAAAGCTCATATTTGGATTAGATTGAAGCTCAGATTCAGATGATGGGATTAAATCTCTGATTAGAATTGGGTTGGAGCTTAGATTTGGATGAGATTAAAGCTCAGGTTATGGTCTAGAATAGTCTAGGGGTGATAGGATTGTGAATAAAAAAAAAACAAAATTTTCAATTTTTTTGATTTTTTCTATGTCGTAGTAAATCACGTTTTCAGAGGTCTTGAGAGCAGAATTCGGGGTTTAAACTTGTGTTAGAACCTAAAATTGGATTTCCAAAGGCACTCTATTTTAGGGAAAGAATTATTACTCTTGGAGACCTTTCCGATGGTGTAAATGGTTTTGAATTCTGAGCACCCGGTAGAAAGTTATGACCTCGACAAGTCAGGGTAAACAAATTCCTAGTTTTTTTTTTAAATTGGATGGTTTGGGGATGAACAGGAAGAGGAGGAATGATTGGATTATTATTTTGGACTAAGGAAGATGTAGACTAATTGTGGCATGAAGGATTGACTCTCTATATTTTGTATGGGAAGTAGATTCGCCTCTAAATGTAACAAATTCGCCTATCTAGGGAGAGAAAATTCACCCCAAAACAGAAGTCAAGATCACCTAAAACAATAGATTCACCAAAATAGAAAAGCAAGATCGCCCCTAGGAGTAAATTCACCCCAAAACAACTGCAAGTTCACCTAAACAACTGGAAAATTTTCCCAAATAACTAACAAGTTTTCCTAAACAGCTAACCTAGAGTGGACTAAGAAGCAAAACCACCTCTAAAGGCAAGGGGGATTGCGACAAAGGATGACAAGCATGAAAAACAATAGACAAAAGGATGAACTGACTCAACTAAAATGGAAAGCACTGGTATCACATAGAGAAAACATGCCAGGCAACACGATCCTAAGATTAGTGATAAGGATCTCTATCTAGGATGGAAAAGGCTATCTCGTGAGTCCTTGATATATGCACGATACATGAGGCACAACCCTGAACACTAGTCTGTCACAAGCGTGAGTCAGGAGCCCCAATGAGGTACTAAAAAATTGGACCAACTCTTCACATCTTATCTAGATATCAGCCTAGCTTCGACGCTCTGTCAAACATGACGTGATTGGATTGAGGTATAACTTTTGATCTCCCCCCTTTATATACCCCACTGGTAACACATGCTTGGGATCATCCCCCGGGTGATGAAATTCCACACAGGTCCCGCTAAGGGAAGAAGGTACTAGATGTTTCGGCTGGTCCCCAGGCTCACATGTAGCGCAAGGGAAGAGCTTAGACGCACTAGCACCTCCTAGGTGGACTCAACTGGACAAGAGTGGACTGTGATTTATCATCACCCAGGATTGCCAAGTGGCGTAATGGGAGGGGATACATCAACATACCACTCACAAGCACAATAAACAAGTGTAAATTGAACCTCTAATTAAGGCTACATGTGCCTAGCTAGTATAGAAAAGCAATAAACAAACCACCTAAAGGTCTGGGACTGATCATTCTACAGAAAATGCATTAGTAGTTTCGAACCACTAGTCTTCGATGGATGAAGAATGAATACACAAATTTTTAGGTGGAAGCAAGGACACTTGCAAACAACCGAGTTAGCGGATTAGTATATGAAAACAAAAGAAAAATGACAAAAAATGGAAGAGTAGAGTTTCAGATTCACCTCAAATTCGAAACTGTGTGAGGCAAGTTCACTCGTTTTGCTAAGAAAATTCACCCCTTTGTAAAGTCAACTTCGCCCTTCTGTAAAGGCAAGTTCACCCCTCTATTAAAGTAGGTTCACCCCTATGTAAAGATAGGTTCTCCCCTTTGTAAAGGTAGGTTCACCCCTCTATAAAGGTAGGTTCGCCCCTCTGAGTAGATCCGCCTCTCTTTAAAGGTAGGTTTGCCCCTCTGAGCATATTTTCCTCTCTATAAAGGTAGGTTCACCCCTCTGAGTAGATTCACCTCTTTGTAAAGGCAAGTTCGCCCCTCTAATCAGTTTTGCCTCTGTAACTGCAATCTAGACCTGTAAAAAGTCAAACAACAAAGAACGTGAAAGAAAAGACCCATGATGTGGGTCCCTTCAGGTGTGCCATAAATGTTTGCTATTATTTTAACCAAGTCTTAAATATAATACTAGAAGAAATGCAAACAAGGAAAACACAAACAACACCTTGAGATTAGTCCTAAGTTGAACTTGAACAAAATATAAGAAAATGAGTGGTATTACCTTGTCCAAGTTGATTGGTTGGTTGGCCCTATTGATTGTTCAATTTTGTGTGCTCCTAGACCAATTTTGACAACATAACAACTTGTAAATGCTTGATTTGGGTTCAAGAAGATGGTGGATTGAGTGCAAGATGATGGCTTCAGAGATTGAGATGGTGAGAGCTTGGATGTAGTAGATTGTGAATGAGAATGAGTGTTTTTTTTTTTTTTGGTTAGGGTTGTAAAATGACTAAGTATTTTATTAATGTCCTAGATTCATTCTTGGCCAAGGACAAAAGATCAAGGGTGGAGATCAAAAGTTGACCAAAAGGAATTAAAAATTCCTTTTTAATATGCATGGGGAAGACAAAAGGAATAAAATATTCCCTGGGAAATCTTGGGTGAATAAATGGAATTTAAAATTCCATTGGAAAGTACATAGGGATTGTAAATGGAATTAAAAATTCCATTAAGGGTGTTGGAAGAATAAAATGGAATTAAAAATTCCATTGGGATGGGGGAAGAGTTGACTAAAGGGGAATGATTAGACTAGCTAATCAATGATTAGAAGAGGTTTAGGTGTTTAATGATGATTAGGATCCAACTTGCAAAAGTTGGAGGATGTGACACATCCTAATCATGGATTAGAGATGTGCACATCCCTAATGACGAGGTTAGGAGATGAATTAGGATTAAGTGTGGATGAGACATAAACAAAATTAAATAAGTGGGTGATTTATTTAATTCTTTGGAAGAAATGGATAAAGGGGTAAGGTATTTAATTATTTAACTAAATACCTTAGGGATTTAGAGGACTTTAAGGATGTTAATTAAATAATAGTAAAATTATTTAACTAATGTGGATAAAAGGATATTTAGATGAAAAAGGATAGATTGGACTAAATGTAAGTGGTCAAATTTAGGTGTCTACAATCCCAATAGGACTGTTGAGGAGCATATTAGGATTTTCTAGACTTCCCTAAAAGACAAACTGATTAACCATGAAGATGTGACATGCATAATCTTTCCTTATTCACTGGGAGAGGAGACATTCTATTGGTACAATCATTTATCGACTAGTTTTGTCACTAGTTAGATAAATTGGAGACTACCTTCTTGCAAAAGTTTAGAATTCCAGTTAGTCCCAATGAATTGTACCTCTAGTTCATATCAATCAAGAGGGAAGTCAATGAACCCATAGGCTCATTTAACAAGAGGTTTCACCATGCCTACTCCTGATTGGAGCCACCTTATGTTGTAGATGATGCATCAACTAAATAGGTCTGTTATGAAGCACTAGATAGCCTCACCTCTACTCTCATTAAGTGGAAACATGAACCCCCAAATTCACTAATAGATGCATATGTTGAGGCAGTCAAGGCTAGCATAGATTTAAGGCAACATGTTTCTAGACCACTGCCTTCACTAGAGACGTTGGGGTTATCTCTTGAGGCTTGCTAATTGAGATTTACCTTTCAAGAGAGATATGATACTTGTATTTTGTCTGTGTTGTTACTGTGCTAAAAGAACCATCAGTAGTTACCACTTCTTATTCAAGATTTGTACAATCATTAATTTAGTTTTGGATCTCAATTTTTAGAAACTCCTCAATTTGCTTATTTTCTTCTATTTCTGCTTTCATTCAAGTAATAACCTCATTAGCCTTCTTCAACTGATCACTAAAATATTTATGCCTATCCTTGAAATTTTTTATTTCCTCTCTTAGCTTCCTAATGTAATCATTTGCTTCCATCAAATTTCCTTTTAGAGTTTCCTTCTCATCCTCACTTTTGTTCAATTCCTCAAGGGAAACATTGATCTCCTCATATACATATTTTTCTTCTAGAGGAATAGAATGATATTTTCTAGCCATGTATTCAATTTTCGGGACCTTCCTCAAGCTATAAGACTTTTTCAGAGGAACCAAGCTCTGATACCAATTGTTGAATATGCCAAATACTAAGAGGGGGGTGAATCAATATTTTGCTAGCCAAATTAATTATTAACCATCCAATTATCAATCCACATCTAAATGAAATACTGAACCAAAACATAAAAGAGATCATAACACATTGACACTAGGATTTTTACGTGGAAAACTCAAAATGGGAAAAACCACGGTGAAGATTAGCTCACAATATATTATAACCAATTATAAGATATTACAGGGCTCACTTCTAGGACTCACTTTCATTAAAAAGGTTCATAGCCTAAATAAAAAAATAGATTATTGCTAGAATGAACCGAAGAAGTGCACCTACAAAGTGTTGAAAATTATTTTGGTTATGCTCTAGTAATATCAAAATTCTACTCTAGTTGCTAGTATACAAACACTATCAATACCTTCAAACTATTACACTTGCCACATTACTTGCATATCATCTCTTCTTACTTTCATCATTTTGACCATCATAAATATATGCACAAGAATAAATTCCTTTATCAATTAGGTCAACCTAATTGAGGGTATACTCAAAATACAAAGGTCTTATCAGCTTAATACAAAATTTATTTTGACACAGAGAACTAAATTTGTTAACCAAGTGTTAGATCGACCTGAACCTAAAGAGGAACACACAAAAGATAAACCTTTTCGGCCAAAAGAACATAAGAGTTATATCATCAAGATAGTTTAGCTGGATCACAAAAACATGTTGAAAACTTGTTTATACTTGTAACTGACATTCCTGATCAACATATCAAAGACTCATTGAATTCCATTTTACTACAAAGATTTATGGATCAAGATACTAGATCGGTATGGATGTATTAATTACATAGTCAGTTACCAACCAATGTTGGCATTGATGACAACAAATTCAGAGGGAACCGTCTTCATTCTTCCAACAACACCTATTGGTCATCATCCCATGGATGGGCATGTTGGTGATATTTTATGGGAACCAAAATTAATATTCTCACTTACCTATGAATCTACCAGAATTCAATGGTTGGCAAGGGTAAGGATTGGCCAACGAACAAGTAAAAGCTACAGAAAAATTCACTCTATGTGAAACTTGGTAGGGTGATCCCTAGTAGTTCTTTCATAATGATACTCCTATGTCATTTACATCAATAACACTATAATATGTGCATATGATTCTCTTATACATGCTTAATTAACAACTATGTCAAAGTAATTGGTTGCTTCTCAAACATAATTCATGCTTAGAGCATGAGAATAACAAAACCTCATAACTTTGTAACTTTTTATAGAATTTAATTGAAATGAGTGGGTGATGGCCGAATCAATCAACACAATAAACATAACTACTTAACCTAGTCTAGTGCCTCATCCATGGGATGGAGTTAACATCAATAATACAACATAGCAGTAATTTTCACACCTGACCATATATGAAGCTCTAAAAGGATGCATTACAGTGTTTCATCATTGTACTCTAACCCTTACTTCTTACTACCATCCTAACAATTATTTTGATACAAATTTACAACTATATTCAAGCATCTACATTAATTATTTGAATCAATAAAAAAGAATAGAGCCATACATCCATTTGAAATTGATAGAGACAAATAAGATAACCTTGATTATATTATTCATAATTTGGAAAACTGATACATAGGATAGTAAAATGATGCTGAAATTGTGCTAATACTATTCTATATTTTTAGTATTACTATTAAGATTACATATGTGTATGTGACATACCTAAACCTAAGACATATTATCAGACTATTCAATAACCCTTTTAACCCTTGTATGAACAAAAATCAAAATAACTCACCACCTAACCTCTTTACTTCAGGCCCTAAAATGCCATTTATAAAGACATGGGAGATAACAAGAGACTGGCCCAAATATAAATATATTTTCATTTGGGAGAAAATTTCACCCTAATTTCAAAGATATCCTCCAAACGGCTACACTTAATCATCTCAGAATGAGGGGAAGCAAAAGATAACAAACTTCATACAGTCAATTGAAGAAGATGAGCCAACCTTCCAAAAGGAACCATTCTTTGATGCAACATCGCTGAAAACCAACATCCATGTAGTCCAAAGAAGAATCTCCACAAGTACGAGAGGCAAAAACTTACACACTTCTTCGAAATAGAATATTTTCCATTGAGGATATGGAGTCCAACACTTCGCGATCACACCAAGCCAAAAGATCTACACATCAACACCAAAGATAAAAAGTGACATGCATGCTGAAGAGGGAAACCCTAATTTAGTGTTAATGGTCTCATCAAAAACAAAAACTGGGTCAAGACACTACTTTGACTTGTCATCATCAGAGTATGCTCGCCCTCTATGTGATCAACCTAAAATTGGAGGAGCAACTATTCCTCCCTCGCCAGGATCCTCATATGGTACTAGAGAAAGTAGATAATGACTATACTATAGGTCAGTATCTCCCCCATCACTTGAAGGGCTATTAGAAATCTCAATGGGACAATCATGCCTCCCCAGATAAGCTTTGTGATACTTGTTTCTTTTCTTTGTGTTCTTATTAGGCTTAACCAACTCCTTCCCCTTAACTTTGATCAACTCTTCATAATTAATTCAGCTCCTCAGATTGTAGGTGCTCATAACACCATCCTTCTTATTTTTTCCACAGGATTTTTTCTTTCCCTTTGGTGGTGTGGAAGCCCTAGGTGCCTCATGCTCAGTAACATAAATGCCTTCTTGACCTCCTAATGGGTTGAACCGGGACACCCAACTTACCCATCTTTTTTGAAGACACAAGAAAACTAGCCAACCACCAACTATGAAAAGAAACACCAGCCAAAAACCCTCAAACCCAAGCAATTTCAAGTAGACCCAGAGAACGAAATTCTCACACCAAGAAATTCATGATAAAAAATATATCTCATATGAAAACCAACTTACCACAGATAAATACTTGAATACTGCTACAATTGAAGATCAAAAACTCGCACGCTACCTCGTTCTAGCTTACACATCACAATTCATGAAGGCTGAAAATGGTGAAAGAAATCGACAAAAAATCTACATTAAGTAGAAAAATTAGGAGCATGTAGCCATTAATGATCAAATGGTGTCTCGTGTGAGCGAGCTAACAAATTAGCCGGACAACTTTTAATTTGGGTCGTCGATCCTTTCAGATTTAAAACATCATCAATGGCGATCTTCAAGCATGATTTTTTGATTTTACAACCTGTGCCTCAAAAACAACGATATCACCATAGAAAGTTTCCACATTTTACTTTTAACTTCATTAGTCACCTATAATCTATAAATTAACATGCATTGCCAACCTGGTCTATGCTCATTCATTCATATCGATGAAGTACAAAGAGCTGACAAATGAAAGAACAAATATCCCATTGCCCATTGCAAATCTTCCCCAACCCTTTAGGGTTCGATTAGTGACAAGATAACCAGTGTGATGGAATCACAACCATCAGATTACTATCCTTCATAGAGATCTTTATCTCACATCACACATCATTGATATATTTCACCTTCCGCAAGTTTTAATAGTGATGTGAGCATCCTCGTATAAGATCTCAACCATTGGATATAAGACCTATCCTTGATCATGTTCCCCTTTCATCGTGCATCACTAATCCATGCTTCATTTTCCAAATCACATCAGTGATGGGAGATAAGGTAATGGAGCAAGATTAAGACACGTGCACCTGCATGAAATTAAAAAGTCACAAGATACATTGCTCACAAGAGAAACTCAGATAAGAGAAAGAGAGCTTGAACAAATGACCTCATCGCTCATCACACATTTGAATCTCAAATCTTAAAATGGATCTGTGATGAGCAATATGACAAATAGAAAGAGTATTGAGGTCATCGTGTATTGCTAATCCACATTACAAAACTCATGAGCAATTAGCGATACAAGAGAAGTCAATGATAACATATAGAACAAGCACATCGTGCATCATTAATACAACACCAAATATTCAAAACCTATCTGTGATGCATGAATTAAAAGAGACACCGCTCATCGCTCATCACACATTTGAATATATATTTCTAAAGCTATTAGTGATGAGCGATAAAGGAGACGGTGAACATGACCTCAATGAAAAGATTTAGCGTGTTCCCGCAAGTTGTTTTCAAAAGGGGAACTATCTAGGAAAATGAATAAAAGGCCTTAGTGTACATTAAACATATTTTTCAAACGATGTGAAGGCCAAACAAGGTCAATCACTTAACCTTGTAAACTAAAATAATTTTAGACCTAGGCACAAGGGGCCAGTAATTTCACGAGCTCAAATGACATAACTATGTTTTAGGATGACCGAGGATAGGCAATATAAGTTCAATAAGAGAACATAACATCAACTAGGCTTAAGACATAGGGTTTCAAAAGAGAGAGATCCAGACAAAAAAGTCCCAATGCAAGAGCCATGAGCGAAGCCCTTAGTCTAGGCACACTACAACTGGCTGATTTTTACAAAGTGGAAAATGGAACCAAATTTTTTAGGGGTTCCATCAATGGCTCTAATTGGGGACATATATTCCTCAAGAATAGAGCAAGATTCCAGAATCTCAGGTGATGTTGACCAGACACAGAGGATCAAAAAGCCAGAACTAGCCTAGGTCAGGCAAGAAAGCTAGAGCACAGAAAACCACATATGTACAATATTTACATAAGTTACAAGGCCATACCAAGAGATCCAATTTCCACTTTCATTGAAGCCTCATCTAATATGCAAGATTGCACTCTTCATCCTACAATTTCACCATACTTCAACTTTATTTGGTGGCCCCAAGCCACCACACTTAAGACTAATATTTGCCTTTGTGAAAAACTTTATTTTTCATTGTCTATACCATGCCAAGGCTAAGAAAATTCTCATGAATTACCCATTTGCTGATCACACTGTAGATATTGAAATCAACCATTATAGACATATGTTTGAATTAATTTTTACCCTTTCCATTCATATCCAAATGAGAACTATAGTCAAGCATTAATTGGAACACATGATCAATGTAGCACTCTATTTGATTTAGCTTACAACCATATTCCATCAAATTCCCATCTAACTAGATAGGAAACATGAAACATTCATACTCCATCATATCAATATAATTGCATGAGCTGACATCAAATTCATTTTTATTTCTAAAATGAAAACCCTTATACATACTCCTTTCAAGAATTCCATCCAGGGGCACATACTCTGACCCTTTGAAATGATACTACAATTCAATTTCAAGTATTCTAGGGTCATAATCATCTGATTTCTGCCCCACACCAAACACACATTCACTTTGTGTAATGAATAAGAAATGTTCATATGTACAAGATTCTTTTCAAAAGTCTACATATTCATTGGAGCAATATAAACCAATTATGCTACCATCTATTCTATTTTATTGGGAAATTGATTCATTAGACTCCATATCAATCTTGTTCTCATTTGATCATGGATGTCCCCACAAGTAGGTTTATCCAAACCATCCCAAGTGTCAAAGAATATCTCCATTTCAGGTACATTAATATTCTTTAGTTTACCTCTTGTATTAGCAACCATTTCAAAGCATGATGTCTTATAAGATGAGCTAAACAGTTTAGGATTGATAAGGTCTATAAAAACATGCCCAAATGTTTCTTCAATTGGTGAATGCACTGGCTCTGGTATGAAATTTTTTTTAACATCTAAATTCTTCTCATTTTCAACCATACATGTCCCTTGATACACCTCCCTATCAAATACAACCTTGTCCATATTTTCTAAGACACTCACATATTCCTTTTTTGTTTTATATGGATAGTCATAAATAACTGGGGCCTGATCCTATTTGTTAGTAACACAACTCTCATCATTCTTAGTATTATGCTTAGGCTCAAGATGTTGAACACACACAATCTTATCTTAAAATTCATCACCAACCACACCATTAGCACTTTCCAATTTTCGTACAACCAAATTGCATCCCAAGAATTCTTTACATGTATTTTTTTCATTCATTGGTAAGGACAAATCATTGTGATCAATGATGTTTTTGCACTCTTCAATTATGTAGAATGCCTCCAAATTATCTTCACAAATAGATTCACATTCCTCATAAGAATAATCATAACTCTCATTTTCATTATCCAGGTTATCAATTTTCAAAGGTACACCAATAATACTTGCAAATCTACCAATATCTTCTTGAGATCTCAATTTTTGTATATGACCATACTTGGCCACCTTGGCAATTTTGATCCAATCAATTATCTGATCAAAGTCTTGGGGTTTCAATTCCTTGGATAAAGTACTAAGACCTAGCTCATAAATGTCATAGAATAAGTCAATACATATTAGATATTTAGGTCTCAACTTCTTAGGAATTTCTAACAAGGCATCCAAGAACCTTGCTAACAATTCATATGGCGATTTTCCCATATGTCTTTTCATGCTAGACATTTTTTTAACAAAGAAAATATGATCAACATTGCTTAAAATTTGTTGAGATTCATCATAGATCTATCTATGATTATTATGTTGTAATGTTGAAGGATTTTCAAGAGCATCATCACCCTGATCGCCTCTTTTATTCTTGTGAATTTCATTTATATGATGTGCTTTAGGTCAACTAATACTTGCAACCATATATCCCTTCACCATTGAATATCTCATATTATTTTCAATATCCATTACTATTTTATATGCATTTTGAAATGTTAATGGCTCTTTATATCTTAATAGATATCCCATATTACTATCAAAGGCACCCAGATACACAATTAAACATTATGCATCATTGGGCCTCACATTTTCTGCAATATTTCTTAATTCCTTTGTAAATATGAGGTTGAAGGCAGGAATCAATTCCTCTTCATCCTTTTGGATTTCCCTAAAAAAATTCCTTATTTCATTTGGATTAATATTTTCACCAAATTTTTCTATGAATGCCACCATTAACTCACTCCATGAAGGGATAGAAAATACTGGGAAATATGAAAACCGGTCTCTAGCATCTTCCTTCAGAGACTGAACAAATAATTTCATGACAACATCTTAATGATCAATCTCACAACCCTCCATCAAGTATGAAAAATCCTTCAAATGGTGAAATGATGATTTTGAGCCTTGACCCTTGAAGTTTGGCAAATTTTCCCTAGCTCCATTAGGAACATGATTTGGGAAACCTTGAATACCATTGAAGGTTAATGTTGTATAAACTCCTAAAGAAAAACTTATTTGAGAACATGACAAGGGTTGCATACTCTTCATGTTTACATTATGCTCCCAACAAGGATGTACAAGTGGATGATACATTTGCTTACACACCCTTACAAACTTTAAACATAAACCCTATAGTTGATCACTGCCCTATTTCTTGATTTTAAAATATTACAATGCACAATATCAAATACATCCTTATTTACACTTTTCTCTAATGGCCATATTTTAAGGACAAACATACTTCTTCATTAAAACTTAAAATTATAGCTCAGAAGTATGAAAATATTACTACTACCATTCCCTTTCTTAGTGCATAACTCACTTAATAGGGAATCAACATTCTTTAAAACTATTACATGCGATTTTCATAACAAGTCTATGAAAATATTGTGCATGGTTGATCTAGACCTGCTCAAACATCATTAACCAACACAATCTTAGTCATTAAACAAGTCCAAAACAATCATTCCCCATGGAATTCATTCAAACACAATGAACAAGAAACAAAGTAAAATGATTAAATGAAAGCTAATGAATCTTATTCAAATGCTCAAACCAACATCGCATGGGGGAATTGGTGCTATTTTGATGTGGAAAATAGCCATTTCCCAATTCCTTGCAAAACTTTGATGAAGATTTATTGATGATTGTGTGCTCCTTGATGAAATTTGAACATAACCTAACTAAGATGGATGAAATGCTATGAAGACTTGATGAACAATGGATGAACTTGCCTAAAATCTGAAGATAATGACTTTGCATAAAGTTGTGGATCCAAAATCAATAGACTTGTAAGAGGCTTAAATGCCATGTTTGGAGAACAAGTCCTTTTGGCAGGGAGATTTCAAATTGGAGGAATATTCCAATGAGATGCCCTTTTAAATGAAAATAGAAGAATTTATAAATCAATTAAATTGATTTACAAGTGAAAGTTGCAAAATCTAGAGGATTTGATGGATTAGAGTTAGAGTTAATTAGGATTTAATTAACTTAGATGGAGATTAGTTGATTTGACATTTTGACTTAGATTTTTAGATTTATTTAAATCAAAATGAGAGGAATTAAATAAAGTTTGATTTATTTAATTAAAAGGGGTGATGTTAGATTTAATCAAATAAGGGTGATTTATTTAATCAAAAAGAGGAAATATGATTTAACCAAATAAAATGAATTATTTAATTAACAGAGAAACATTAGGATTAAATAAAATTGATTTATTTAATCAAAGAGGAAATATTAGGATTCATTAAATAAAATGATTTATTTAATTAAAAGAAGAAATATGATTTATTTAATTAAAAGAGGAATTATGATGAATTAATTAAATAAATACTATTTAATTAAGTGGTTAGTAAAGAAGTGATTCAAGAAGAAATGATGTTAGTAAATCAGGATTAGGTGCACGATATCAATTAGAATAATTTGAACATCTACATTTTTCCCCTCTTTGAAGCAAGGTACCTGTTGTGTTGCTTCAAAGAATAGCCTTGCCGAGATCAAAGTTAAAAAAAATCTGATTTTTTCGGACGCCCTAGCAGAAAGTACACTAGTACACTGCCCCTCGAGAGATCAGGCAAAAAGTTTGATTTAAGGGTCGATCTCACGACAAAGAGGTTCAAGATGATGTATGGGTGGTATAGATCTATATGATAATGATGATGAAAATGAGATGTTTTTAAGATGCTTAGAATAATAAATCTATATCATCCTAAACAACTTAAATGATTATGCAATGAATGTGAGATGGATGTTGTTTTCTATTATGATGATATGTATGAATTTTTAGGATGCAGGCGGTTTGTGGATTACATGATATCATGTTAGTGCTGAGTGGAGAAAGAAGAAATAAGATGATGAAAGGAGGATCCAACAAGTCCATGATCTACGAGACTTTATTAGAGATGATCATGAATGATGATGATGTATTGCTTATCAGGAATTGGGATTTTAAAAGGGCTTACTTGCCTTATGTTTGACAAAACACATAGATACGATGCATCAAGGTAATGATAACCATGATGGTGAGGTATCTAGTGTGATGGACTCTGACCTGACAAACAAATAGGAGTATTCTTGTTCACACCTGACATATGGAAACCTCACTAGGATGTACTTCATATTTTTCAAACATCTCAGAACAAAACACGGAAAGGAATAACCTTCCAATTTAATAGTCAACAAGCTATTCAAAACACCCTCCATACATACCTAACAAAGCAAGTATTTGCCAAGGTTATATATTACAAGAACGTCCAAAAAGCACAACAAATGAAAGATAATGATCAATTCCCCATTCCTTTCTCTCTAAATCATTTTGATTAGATATCATGGAGAGTTCATTGGAATGAGCATAATAAGACAAGTCAAAGAAAAGTTCAAGTGAACATACAAGCCAATGTTCTTCACACCTCTAGCCAAGGGGATGTGTTTTGCTTAAGATAAGTATCCAAGGTGATTTGCCAAAGATAATGCCCATTTTAGGAAGGATGCATCCTAGGACATGTTAGTGGATGATGGCCAATTGATATTTTGTTTGAAAGGCTATTAATATAAGGCCAACTTACATGTTTGCAAATGATCAAGAGTTTGATTTTGCATTTAAAAGTTTGTTGTTTCAATTTTGATTTTGTGTTTGAATTTTTCTATTTCTGATTGTTATAGTTGTTTCTTTTTGTTTTGCCAAATGATGAAGGTGACGATTGATTTATTATGGATGATATTATTGCAGGTGAAAACGAAATGGGATGGATGGATTTTTCCAAATATTTGGATTTTTTTGATGTTTTTGAAATGTTATGAGGTTGTTTTTGGGTTTTTTTTTGAGATATTTAAATATATTTGTGTTTTTTGTGTTTTTTGAATGTGTAGACATGGAAAATGTACAATTTCGGTTTGACACACTTGATCTTGATTATTAACAACATTCCTTCCTGAATCATACTCTCAACTTTTCATCATATTTTGCCTCTTAATTTAATGAGTCATAATTCACTTAATTAAGTCATTCTCCTCCAGTGATTAAATTAATCAATTTAATCTAATTAACCTAACATTTCTGTTTAATGAAATAATTCATTAAATTCTCTAAAGTCCTCTTATTAAATTAAATAAACTAAATCTTATTTGAGTTAATCCAACATATTCCTCCTTGGTTAAATAAATCAAAACCATTTATTTAGTTAATCATTTCTTCTCAATTCTAATTTAAATTAATTCATCTATTTAAGTCAAAATTGCCAAATCATTTAATTATTCATTAAATTAATCAAATCCTTGATTAAGTTAATCCATCTCATTAAAATCCTCTAGAGAATGCAACTTGCACGATAAATCAATGACTTTGATTTATTTAATTCTCCATTTTCCCTCACATAGCATCAAAAGGGAATATTCCTTTGTTTGAATTCAAAAAGTCCAAGTAGACTTGTACATCCAACAAGGCATTCATTCCTCTTACATGTCCTTGTGCATTGAGCCAAGTGGCATTTATTTCATTCCTTTTTCCCTCTCATATGTCATTTCTCAAATTTGAAATTCCACCTAATGGCATTTATCATGCACATTGACCAAAATGTGCTCATTCCTCAACCATTCACATCTTGACAAGTGGCACTTGGCCATTGGATGTTGAATGATCCCACATTGCTCTATTTCATTCTCTCTTCCATTTTGGAAATCTATAAATTGGAGACTCCTCTCCTCATTTAATAACACACAACTTTGAGTAAACTTACTATGCTCAAATTCACCTTCACTTCACAAATTTCAAGCAAGGTTATTCTCTTCATTTGAGAATTAATCTTGCCCATAACATCATTCAGCTTGTTCAAGGATTGGGAAAGGGCCGCTTACTACACAACAAGGTGACACCAATCCACTATGAGATAAAAATTTAATTATGTTTCTTATATGCTTCTATTTAACTTATTTTTCTACTCATTGGTTGCATATTTAGACATGGTTAAATATTTCATAGGGATGTCTAAGTTTGTTGGTTTAAACTAACTTTCGTGCTAACAACGTGAAATTGTTTAAGTCATCTCTTGCAGATTTTAGCAATCCACATTCTGGCACTAGAAGGAGGGCCATCTGACTAATATGTCGATAATTTAGTGCAGATACAAATGTATCTAAATCTGATTGATGTATCATTTGTTTGAATTTATAATTATGAATCGATATGTTACTGTTTTAGTACAGATCTAGGTTCAATACTTACATAATACATTATTGGTATCTCTAAATCAGACTGATATTTTCATTGTTTCTAAAAGTTATCATCACTGTAATTTTCTAGTCGGGACACAGTTACCTTCCCTTTGCAGATATCTTGGAGTCATTGTTCGGCCAAATAATAATAAAAAAAAATGGGCCTTGTCTAAGTGAACACCTTATTGCTCCTGCCTATTAGTGTAGCTACAGCTCCGACATCTGGCAAACCTATTTTCCTATTTGTTGGATTGGCACCCATACTCTGTTCCAACATGCTTTCATATTCACCAATCTCCCGCGCAGCCGAGTTGACCATCTCCCTCATTACTGTGCCTCTCAGTCTGTTCACCCACGGTACAATGGTGTCGAGTGTTTCCTCAGGCCTTAGCTCTTTCTTTTTACCATGTTACCACCACCTCGTCCGTCTCCATCCACAGTAGAGCAGTGTTAACCGCGTTACCGCCACCTCGACCGTCTCTGTCATGGTAGAGCGGTGTCCAGCGCGTCACCGCTGGTTAACCCTCCCATGCTTGTGGTAGCACAATAACCATCCACCATCCTCATTGCATTACCACGGTGTACCTGCTAACCCCTGCGGTATCATGGTTAGCTGCCACTTCCCTCACCGCATTACCGCAGTCTACCACCTAACCTTTCACGGTATTGCAATTAACCACCACGGTCTTCACTACATCACCGTGGTCTATCACTTAACCCTTCACGGTAGTGCGGTAATCACTTCTCTGCCTTTCTTGACTGTCACCACATCATCGTGGTCTATCACTCAACCATCTGCGGTAGCGTGGTAAACCTATTAACTGTTTCTCGACTGTCACTGCATTACCGCGGTCTACTGCCTCACCGCTAGTGGTAGCGCGGTAAACATGCTAACCACCGCCTGACTATTATTGCTAACCACCACCGTACCCCTACGGTCTTCCATCCGACCACCCGCGGTATAGTGGTAGCGGTCTTGCCCAATTGCATGAATCTGCCAACCACAATACTACAACTTGCGGTAAAACAACAGAGGGGATTAATTCGAGAAATAATCAGTGAGGAAGAAATTTTTTTGCGTTCATAAGGGGGTTAAATAATTTTTTTTTAAATAACTTATGATTAGGACATTAATACATGAGATATTTTTATGAAATATTTTATTAACTTTGTATTTTATTTTGAAGTTTGAACATCGGAATCAAGCCAAGACAAAACAAGATTGGAGAAAATCACAAAAGCATTTTTTAATGCTTGTTGAGCTAGATTTTTATTTTAATTCAAAACCATCTCACATCTATTTTGGGGGCTTAAAATTAACCATCTTGACTTGATCTTTTGGTTAAAATTGAACTTTAGAAACTTACTAGATTTCAATTTGGGTCTAAAATTGAACAAGGCAATCTCACATTTCTTTTGGGGCTTAAAAAGAATTCATTATTGCTTTGAGGAATTTAAAATGAATATGTGTTCTTTGTGTCTTGTAATATTTTTTGCATAGTAGTGTCATTTGAAAAGGCGTATGCGCTTCTCTCGTGCCTCACGACGATCTTGAGAATCAAAAGTCTTTTTGGTGACACTAACTTGCATAAAATATTGCCTCCACGTTTCAATTAGGGTACATAAAAATTGAACAAAACATGTGAGTGTGAGTAAAATTATTGCGAGTGTTCTCCTTTTGTTTCTAAACGAAGGTTGATCAGACTACGAATATGTTTACTCACTTTTTTTTATCTAAGAGGGCCTACCTTGTGGAAAAAAGTAATCACCCAAGGGAATGACCCAACCGGGAACACGCTAAAGCCAAGTGACTTCCAACTGGTATATAAGTGTGGATTCTTGAGGAAAGTTCAAGAATCACGAGGACTATTCCAATGAGATGGACATAAATGGACTCTCACCGATGTTGGATAATCCCCCACAAACATAATGCTCGAATTAGAACCCTTTGTTTAGAAAAAAGGCCAAAACCTTATCTATTTTGTTGGTGCAAAAGGTCATGTCCTTTGAATCCGCCCCACGTTATACATGCGGTTTTGCTGTGGAAATGGAAAGTATGCCATGGGAGATTCATGGGTACTAATGCTTGGCTAACCCAAGAAGTGTGTGTCCTGGAGAGGAGCCAGTGTAGTCAAGCATTTAGCCATTCGCACAAAATATGCACAGCTAGATTTATCCAAGTGGGAACCCAATAAAATATTGTCTCATCATCCTAGGGTTGTACAAAGTTCTTGGAAGTGGAAAAGACATTGCTTGGTTCTTGAAAATGTTTGCAAAACAAACATTCACAAGACCTCAAAATTTCAAACTCCTTTTAGGAAACAAATACCTTTGATGAATTTAAGCACACTTGCTTTCCCTAAGGATCATATCCCTAGAGGTTTCTAAGTGTTTGGATTCTATCATCATTTGTTTTCGATAAGGTTAAACATAGGTAACTTTTTCCCTATTTTCCTTGATTTCCACACAATAGACCTTGTGGGATGAGAAAGAAAGTGGGACATTAGACATATAGTTTGAAACATAAGCAAGCAAGTGCCTTTGATAAAAAGAATTCATTAAGCTAAGATAAAGGACAAATTGAACCTCATATGTGTTGTTCCAAATGATTTCCCGAAAAGTCAAGATTCCAAAACCAAGGTTCAAAAGGATAAGTCTAAAGCCCATGAACAACGCCTTGAAATGCTCCTTGAAGTTAGAGAGAGACTAGTATACAACTTATACAAAAAGGATTCAAGGAATAATCCAACTTTGTATGCATTCTACTATCAACAAAATCTCAAACTTTTTGAAAGGTTTGCTTTCCTCTCATAGGAAGTCTAGCGTGTTCTTCAACACTAAGGTCCTGTAAAAAGAGTTGTGTCTAGGTTCAAGTCTAGATCAAATTTTTCATCCTCATCCATCCCTCCATGAAACCAAATCTCATCCCATCATCAAAATTATTGAGAACTCTAGAAAAATCACTCATGCTAAACTTAAAGGGCTAAAACCAACATCACCCTATCTTGGCTTAACACACCCAACAAAAATAGTCAAAGCTTTTGGATGAATTTATCTCTAGGATAACACAACTTCCTGAGGTCTACTAGTTCACAATCACATTGGATTAACACACTTAGCCAATTCATCCATTTGTGCAAGTTCCCCTAGGATAACACAACTTCCTAGGGACTACAACTTCACTACAACCTTGTTGACTCAATACACATAGTAAAACCATCATAATCAATCTAATTCCTAAACAAGTTTAGCATAACCATTCAAAAGTTCTCCAAAAGGTTTCACTCACTCACTCCATCCATTACCCCATCTTCATTACCACCCTCTTTGATCTTTGGCTTCCCTAGTTCTTCCCTTTTGAGGCTAAAAGATTAGGATCAAATTATCCCTATTTTTTATGGTTCAAACAAGATCACAATACAAGAAGAACATGGAAAATATTAGCGAAATATCAACTTCTGTTGACATGAGTCAAGTAACCTCCGAAATAAACCTTGCAGGATCAAGCAATCCCCCAAGTAACTCTTCTTTTCCATCACAAAATCCTCAAGAGGAGAGTTATGAAGAGGACATCACAAATGAAGACATGGGGATGACAAAATCTGAAATGATAAAAATGGTTCAAAAGCTAGAGAACCACAAAATTGTTAGTGCCATGTTCAAGTACTTAAACACGTTAGCGGAAGGAGGGGTCCAGTTCCCTTCCGACCTTGACGCAAGTACTAGTATAGATATGCCTCTTACAAATACATCCCCAATGTCAAATGTCCATCAAGAAATACCTCACATCACGTCAGCCATCACACCAACCTCACCAATCGGGAACAAAGGAAGTGCTATGTTTCGAGAGTTACAGCAGCATCGCCTTGTGACCAACAAAGAGGTGGTTGTCACCACCACACCGGATAATTTTGTCCCTTTAAACCCATTACACCCATACATTCCACTCACATTCCACAATCTCACTGGTTCATCTTCATTCCATGCCTCACTAGCCTGTCAACCAAACATGCAAACTTCTCTACCACAAGGAGAAGGTGGTTTGTTTGGAACAATCAATGTTGCTAATCCTTTTTCTTTCCAAAGCAACATACTATCTCTTCCCCCATTTCCATTCATGACCACATCACCTCTCGGAATGGGGTTCCCTCCCCTAACCATCGATAGTTTCTCATAATATGGCAATGTGAACATCACATTGAATTCCTTTTTTTTTCTAGCAACATCACAACAAGTGGCGACCATCCAAGTGACTACGACAAGCACATCAATCGGTCCTCAAATATCCCAAAGCATACCCTCTCAAGGATCGAGCATCTCCACCACCCATCCAATTACCCAAATCCCAACCACCACCATAACCCTCTCACCCGTCACAACAGTTGGCATGATTCTTGTTCCACCACCAATCCCACCAAAAGCCAACATGGTAAATTCATTCACCACTCTAATCCAAACCCTTCAAAAGGCCAACCAACAAAGAGTACTCAAGAAAAAGTAGCAAGTTGAAGCACAAGCTCAAGGTCAATCTCAAGCACAAGCTCAAGCTCAAGCCCAAGCCCAAGCACAAGCCCAATCTCAAGCCCAAGCTCAAGCTCTAGCTCAAGCACAAGCACGCACAAGCCCAACAACAGGTGCAAGCACAATACCAAGCGCAATTGAAAGCAATCCATTTGCAAGCATACCAACAAGCCTTGCAAGACTTTCAGGCACAACAACAAGCTAGACAATAAGCTTTGTTGGCACAACAACAACTTGACCAAAAAAATATTTGTTGGCGCAACAACAGCTAGACCAACAACAAGCTTTGCTAGTGCAACAACAAATTGAGCAACAAAAGGCTTCATGGGAACACCAACAGATGGACCAACAATAAATGTTATTGGAACAACAGCAGCAGGATCAACAACAAGCGTTGTTGACAGAAATGCAACCATACCAACAGGCTTTGAACGCACAACAGAGCTTGCAACAAATGCCCACTAGTACTCTTCCCACCCATCAAACACCTCAAACACCTCACAACTCATTCATTCCACCTCTCGACCCAAGCAAAGATGTCGCAGCACAAATCAAACTACTCTCATAGTAAGTGTTGGACTTATAGGAAGGAAAAACAACAAGGACACTATGCAACTTGTTCCCTTATCCTTTCAATAGAAGTCTCACCATGATACTATTCCCAAAGGGATTCGAGATCCCCAAATTTGACAAGTATAATGGAATGGGTAACCCTGAAAACCACGTCAGGGAATTTCAGGTGCATTGCATGGAGGTCGCATACGATGAAACATATCTAATGTGACTTTTCCCCTATAGTCTGACTGGTCTAGCCATGGAATGGTTTTCTCGCCTACCCACGGGCATTAAAACATTTGAGGAAATCATGGAAGCTTTCCTTAAAAATTATGCTTTCAATATGGGTGCAGATGTTAGTTTAGAAGAACTATCCACACTCAAATAGAGAAAAGGAGAGCTATTTGCATCCTTCTTGCAAAGATGGCGATCCAAGGCCAATTAGAGCAAGTGGACCATGCCAAAAGAACAAAAATTTTGCACCATCATATCCAATCTAGATGAAAAATTTGCGCTCTACTTGAAAGTGCAGTGCATCACATCCTATGATCAACTGATCCCAAAGGCTCTCAACATCAAAAGAACCCTTACTGCATGAGGAGGCACATCAACATTCACTCCACCACAAGATAACCACCTGTCTAACAACTATACTGATAAACCTTAGACATGGTCGAGGAACAAAAATATCACAAAAGATGGCGTGGTCGATGCTAAAGTGGTCATCAGTGCCCCTAAACAGAACATCCAAACCCATCAAATGCAAAATCATAATCGCAACAATGTGCAGACTAATGTGGTAGTAGTACAACAATAACCAACTCCCACCAATCAAATCAATAACTTGGGTAATCAAGGAGGACCACCTCCCTGAGCCAAGTATCCCCCCAAGAGGAAGTTCACGGCTCTTGGTGAATCTATTGAATCCATCATGAAGAAATTGGTCAAGGAAAACCTTATCAAAATCTCTAACTCCGAGCAATACGTGAAACCCATGACCAAACCGCCATGGTATAACAAAAATCTCCTTTGTGGCTCTCACAAGATCAAAGGACATATCACCACCAATTGCATGAGGCTAAAATAAATCATCCAAGACCTCATTGAGGATAAGATCATCAATATCGAACAGCAAGCCGGAAACCAAGACTTGAAAATATACACGAATCCGATGTCGAACCACAACCAGGGGAACAATCAAGGAAATAATCAAGGGACAATAAGGGCAAGCAAAATTATGCTAGTGCTAATCTAGTGTATGAGGAGATAGTCGGATGTGTCAATGAGATGGTCACCATCATAAATTTCAAAGGATCCAACAATGACTGTGGAGTCACCACACGTGGTAGAAAGGTTACCATTGTCGGGGCACCAACTAAGACCCCCATTTTTAATACAAGAGCCATCCCCTATGACTACAACATCATTGACTAGCTGAAAAGAACCCCTACCCAAATCTCCATCATGGAGCTATTGAAAATTTATGCCACCCATAAGAAGATCCTTGATGAAGCATTAGTTGCATCCACCATCTTTTCCACCCTTGACACAGAGTAGTTCCAGGCTATGGTGGTTAACCTCGCTACCCCAAATCTCATTACATTCTCTAACCAAGATTTCCTCCCGCAACCATCTCATAACCACACACTCCACCTTCAAGTGCTCTTCCATAAAAATAAAGTCAAACAAGTCCTGGTGGATGGAGGTGTAGGCCTTAACATCTGTTCTCTAAAGCTCATAAGGAAATTGGGATTCACCGAGGATTCCATTAATAAAAACAAAAGCATCATGATAAGGGCGTATGATGACCAAGAAAGAGTGTCTCAGGGCACTATCAAAATCCCCATCCAAGTGGGACCAAGAACTATGGAGACCACCTATCAGGTCCTTGACCTAGACCTACCATATAATATCCTCCTTGGATGCCCTGGATCCATGGAATGAAGGCAGTGACCTCGACATATCACCAATGTATCAAGTTCTCACATCAGAATGAGGAGGTCACTATATATGGGGATCCCAAACCTTTCTCCTAATGTAAAAACTTGGAAGCCAAGTTTTATAAGATCCCCCAAGTACCAAAAAATGATGAAGGCTCGTCCACATCATACATCAACCCAACCAACCTCGCTTCCACTTCTCCAACAGAGACACCCACCATCCCTGACATATCCGAAATCAAAAACATGATCTAGGAAAATGGATGTGGTGACTATAGAATGAAAAGGAATGCATTTGTTGTAGGAGAGTTACCACAATCTCCTAAGTCACATGGACAACCTCAGCTAGCTAAAACACCTGTCCACGTTGTTAGGGAAAACCCCTCTGGTTTCCACCGTTGGGGGGATCTCAGTAGAGAAAATGTGGATGAGGGAGATATCTCAAATACATTGTACCAAGATGAAAGGCCCACCCCCACCCTATCCATGGATGAAACTAACAGAGGGTTGGAAATGATGTTTGGTATGGGCTATAAAAGGAATGAAATCCTTGGAAGAAACGGTGATGGACGGTTGTAGCCCATCATTGTAGAAAGAAGAATACAGAACCTTGGCCTTGGGTATACTCCTCCGAGTATAACCGTACATGGCAGAGGTATTCCCTAAAGGGCAACCAAGTCCTCTCCTTAGGTAACAGTAACCACTCCTAGACCACCTGTATGCCTAGGCATCCCACTGGATAACTTCACCTTTCACATCACCGATGTTTGTGCCAGTAGTGATGATGATACCATAGCAGGACTCCCTAGGCTCTTTGAAGATTCCACCCAGTTAATGATTAGTGCCTCACTAGTTGAGTCAAGCCAACAAACCCACCAAATCAACTCATCGATCACGACCAACGTGGACCACCAATTCTAGACTCATTCGAAAATGATGAGGCACTCTCAAAATTCATGGGACTAAGGGATACAATTCTATGTGGAGATTATAAGGTAGGCTTCAACATGACATTAGACACCTAGGCATACTATGGGGAGACGATTGAATCCTTCAGTCGCAAAATGAAAATATCGAGAATAAGCTCGACATTATTGAGTGAAAACCACATTGTGGCGCTCTCTAACCACAAAAAAGTAAAAATAAAGGAGGCATCCAATGGTGAAAACCTCTCTCAGGCACTGGAGGATGAAGGATTCAATCTCCCTCCTATTGCTTTACATCAAGAAAAGTTGGCAGTTCTAGCAGAGCAGTGCAACCCTGTCAACTTGGGAATAGAAACTGAACTACAAATCACTTTCTATGCCGAGTCGCTCTTAACAAAGGAACAAGAACTGTTAGCAGCATTCCTGAAAGAAAGAAAGGTAAAATTTGCATGGACTTATGCTGACATGCTAGGTCTGGATCCTGAGGTGGTGGTTCATCATTTGGTTGTTTACCCTGGAGCAAAACTAGTCAGACAAAAGTTAAGGAAAATGCACCCGCAAATAGCCTTGCTCATTAAGATTGAATTACAAAAGCTTTTGGATGTTGGATTCATACACCCAATTGACTATCTAGAGTGGGTTTCTAACCTTTCACCAGTCTCAAAACCGAATGGGGGAATCTGCATCTACATAGACTTTAGAGATCTAAACAAAGCATGTCCTAAGGAAGATTTTCCAATACCCAAAATTGACATGATAGTGGACATGACGGTCGGGCATGAGATGCTGTCCCTAATGGACAGTTTCTTGGGATACAATCAGATAATGATAGCAAAGGAAGACTAACATAAGACAACCTTTACATGTCCTTGGGGCACTTACTATTGTAATGTGATGCCATTTGGGCTAAAGAATGTAGGATCTACATACCAAAGAGCCATGACACTGATTTTCCACGACATGATCCACAAAACTGTTGAAGACTATCTGGATGACATATTGGCTAAATCAAAGAAAAGGCAAGACCACATAGTGACTCTAAGTGCAATTTTTGATAGGTTGGAGAAATACAAGGTCAGACTCAACCCAAAGAAATGTGTCTTTGGGATACAATCAGGAAAGTTGCTAGGGTACATAGTTTCAATGAGAGGGATAGAAGTGGATCTCGCAAAGGTAAAAGAAATCCTTGATATGGAAGCACCAAGAACACTAAAGCAACTCAAAGGATTACAAGGTAGGTTTCATTCCATCAAAAGATTCATAGCACAATTGGCAGATAAGCAGATCACCTATTCACATCTGCTCCACAAGGGAGTAGCATTCAGGTGGGATGACAAGTGTGAACAAGCACTCAAAAAAATCAAAGAATATCTACTTACACCACCTTCGTTGATGCCACCGATCATAGGGAAACCATTGATTCTATACATATCAGCAAAGACAGCCACCCTTGAGGCCCTTTTAGCCCAACGTGATGAAAAGGGAACCAAGTGGGCCATTTACTATATCAACAGAACAATGATGGGGCACAAACTCAACTATACATAAATAGAAAAAGCTTGCCTAGCAGTGGTGTTTGCAGCCCAAAAACTCATACACTACATGCTAGCTCATCAAATTAAGCTAATTTCCAAGATAGACCCCTTCAAATATTTATTGTCAAAAGCAATGCTTATAGGTAGAATGGCTAAGTGGGTAATGATACTATCTGAACATGATATTGAGTATGTCAAGCGAAAGGTGATCAAAGGACAAGTTATCATGGACCAGCTAGTTGAAGCTCCCCTCTACACAGACAACCTGTTTGTATCAGAATTTCCAGATGAGTCCCTTTTCAATCTCAGTACAACCGACCACTGAAAACTGTATTTCAATGGCTCCCACACACAACATGGATCAGGAGCCGATGTATTCTTCATCATCCCCTAGGGGGACTATATACCAAGATCTTACAAGTTGGCATTCCCCTGTACAAACAACATTGTAGAATACAAGGCTTTAACCATAGGTCTCAAAATTGTTTCACAATGGCGAATCATGGCATTAAAGGTCTATAGGGATTCACAGCTTATCATTAACCATGTCAATGGTGAATACCAAACCAAAGATGATAAGCTCACAGCATACAAAAGGGTGATAGAAAGCCTCAAGGAATCATTCATCGACATCACCATTGAGCAAATACCAAGGGAAAACAACATAGTAGCAGATGCAATGGCAATAATCAAATCCTTGCTAGATATCCCTCGCAACGTCTCGAAACACGAATTTCTGGTAGAGCAGCTTCTCATACCCACTTTCAAGGTACCAGAATCAAAATATGCGTGTGAACTTGTTGGTCTCGGTGATCTTTGGTACCATGACATTTACACCTACCTAAGATTAGGAATCCTCCCAGCTGACATTACTCTGAACCTCAATCAAACCTTTGTCAAAAGGTCCTTACGATTTGTCATCCTAGGAGAAACCCTCTTTCGTAGAAGCATCGATGGAACCCTGTTACATTGCTTAAAACCTGAGGAAGCCCTGACTGCTTTGACTGAGGTACACAATGACACATGTGGTTCACACTCAAGTGGTATGACCTTGGCTAAGAAGTTACTGAGAACCAGGTACTACTGGCCGACAATGGAAAGAGAAGCACATGACTTTGTCTAGAGGTGTCTACAATGCCAACAACATGGAGATCTCATTCACGCACCAGCTCAAGAATTACATCTTATTGTTACACCTTGGCCATTTTCCCAATGGGGGCTCAATCTCATAGGTAAAATCTCACCCACCTCATCCAATGGCCATAAGTTCATTATCACCACCACCGAATATTTCACAAAGTGGGTCGAAGAAATTCCCATGACCTACATCTCGGGTAAACATATATCCAAGTTCATCCTGAACTACCTCATCTACCGATACGGTGTTCCCCAATCCATTGTCTCTGATAACGGGACACCCTTCAAGAATCAGGATGTCCATGACTTGTGTGAGAAATTCAAAATCCAACATTGCTTTTCCACCCCATACTACCCACAAGGCAATGGCCAAGAATAAGCTACTAAGAAAACCATTATGAAGATCCTTAAGAAAACAGTCAATGACTCTAGTCATGACTGACATCTACAACTAAATCCTTCCTTATGGGCTTACCGCACCAGCATCCGCACGCCAACAGGCACCACCCCTTTCTCCCTAGTCTACGGATCAAAATCCATCCTCCCTATTGAGATCAAGCTTCCGTCACTGAGGATATCATTGTAGAACCTCATCACAGATGATGAATATAGGGTTACAAGATTGAATGAGCTGGAGTTACTGGATGAACAACGCATGGACACCCTCAATAATCTATAGGTCTATCAGAATTGCCTGAAATGGAGCTACAACAAGAAGATTAGGCAACACACCTTCCAATTCGGTGACCTTGTGGTAAAAGAGAACCAAAAGAATGTACCAAACCTAGATAGCAAAGGAAAATTTGAACCCAACTAGCTAGGACCTTTCATCATCACTGCAAGATATAAATTAGGGGCATATCAGTTGTCGACACCAGAGGGTGAGCCTCTATAGGAACCCATGAATAGTTGTCATCTCAAACAGTTTTATGCCTAAGAACTTGCAAGGTATAGAAACAAAAAATACAAAAACAATCAGAAAAAGTCCTGAAAAAATGGTTACCTTGATGAAAACCTAGAAAACAGGCATCTTGGCGACAATTTTTTTTTCAAAAACTACAAAAAAACCCAAAAACAAATAAAAATTAGAAAAAGGATTGAAAACAGTAAAGAAAAAAATTGTCCTCTAGTGAAAACCACTTCGGTGGCGCTTTGGACAAGTACCTTGGTGAAAACCTGGCAAACAGGTGCCAAGCATAAATAAAGCACTCTCTATCCACCAGGATCTGCATGACTCACTCATCCATTCCATCACATTTCATTAATCATCCATACACCCATCCGCTCGCATCCATACCATAGCCTGAGTTGGTGTCCATATCATATTCCACCATAGTACTACTTGGCATATTCCTAAGGTCAATTTATCCTACCTTTATCAAAGTAGTTTATTGCCTAAATGCTAGGGGCATGTCTTGGAAACTGGCAGTGGATCGGATTTGTGTATATCTTTTCTGCTCTTCCCGAAATTCATCAAAAACCAAAAACATTAAAAAATTCATCGAAAATCCAAAAACATCCAAATCATTCAAAAATCCAAAAACATGTCTAAATATCAGAAAATCTTCAAAAAATTCATCATTGAGTCTTGTCAGTCTTTCACCTTGTCCATACTACGTGGTCTTTGAGCTTGAACGTAGGCAAGGTTGATCTTTGATCATCCCCCGAGATAGTTAGGTCAGTCCTTTAGGCGTCCATCACAATGGTAATCCATTTGCCCATCTATTTACAATAAGGTTAGTCCTTTAGGCATCCATTGCATTGGCAATCTGTTTGCCCATCTAGTCTACATCATAGGTCAGTCCTTTAAGAAATAAAAGGGGCAATCCGTTTGTCCATCTTATCATCAAGTCAGTCGTCGTCAATCGAACTACATGGTCTCTGCGTGTATAACGTAGGCAAGGCTAATCAATGGATCAGCTCCCGAGACCCCTAGGATAGGTCTTTAAGTTATTCTGTTCGTCACAAATCTCGAAAATACCAAAAAAATTTGTAAAAAATCTCAAAATACCAAAAACAGCCTCAAAATATCTAAAAAATCCAAAATGGTGCATCCATTTCATCTCACTTTCACCCGTGATTGTCATCACCCATAATAAAATCAATCGTTGCCTTCACACTTTGGTAAGTTAGTCAGAAGCAAGTCTAGCAAGTTTCAAAGTGAACACTCTAATCATTAGAGTCGTGAAAGTCTAGATCAGTGAGTCAGCAAGTTGGTCAACTCGAAATATCAATAGCTTATCACCCAAATCAGTCCCATCAAAACCATGATTACAACATGTCCTAGGATGAAGCTTTTCTAGGATGGACATAAGCATTAGGTACCCCATAGTAATTAGTCTTGGCTAGCAGTATGAAGAACATTAGCTTGTTTGGTTTTCTTTATTGGGTCTTTTATTGACTTATCTTATTTTGTGCTCATTCCAAGGACCTCTCGATGATGCCAAAACAAAACAGGTTTAGAGAGAAAGGAATGGGGCAACGATCATTATCTTTTTTATCTACTGTGCTTGTGGTATACACTTGTAAAATAACTTAGTCATACGTCCTTTGTTTGGTTTGTAGGGAGGGTGTTTTAGGTATCTTGTTCACCACATAGGAAGGCTTTCTTTTCTATGTTTTGGTCCGAGATGTTTAGAATGTATAAACTACATCCTGAATGAAGTATGCATGCTAAGTGTGAACAAGAATGCTCCTATCTGATTGACGAGTCAAAATCCATCACACTAGGTACAACGCCATCCTGGTCCTTTATACCTTGATGCATCATACGTATGTGTGTTATCAAACATAACGTAATTAGCCCTTTGAAAATCCCAACTCCTGATAAGCAATATATCATCATCATCGCTAATAATGTGAACTTGTGTGGATCCTCCTTCCATCCATCTTATTCTTCTTATTCTTCTATCTTTACTAAGATTTCTATCTAAAATCGGTGTGTTAAATCAAGGTATACATGAGACTACCCATAGTAGATGACTATCTATACATCGTCAGATCTATCTACATCAAAGAATTATCTTTCATCCTTTGATCAACAGAGCCACTCCTCTCGCATCTTTATCCCAATCTCGATCGGAAAACCATCCATTTCCATTCGATCTCTCGAGGGGGTAGTATATCAGCATAATCCTTCTGTTGGGGCAACAATGGGGTATTTGAAAAAAAAAAATTGAGAAATTTTGAACTTTGATCACAATAGTTTATTCTTTGAATCAATGCAACAAGTACATTGCTTCAAAGAGGGGCAAAATGTAGACATGGAAAATGTACAATTTCGGTTTGACACACTTGATCTTGATTATTAACAAAATTCCTTCCTGAATCATACTCTCAACTTTGCATCATATTCTGCCTCTTAATTTAATGAGTCATAATTCATTTAATTAAGTCTTTCTCCTCCAATGATTAAATAAATCAATTTAATCTAATTATCCTAACATTTCTGTTTAATGAAATAATTCATTAAATTGTCTAAATTCCTCTTATTAAATTAAATAAATTAAACCTTATTTGAGTTAATCTAACATATTCCTCCTTGGTTAAATAAATCAAAACCATTTATTTAGTTAATCATTTCTTCTCAATTCTAATTTAAATTAATTCATCTATTTAAGTCAAAATTGTCAAATCATCTAATTCTTCATTAAATTAATCAAATCCTTGATTAAGTTAATCCTTCTCATTAAAATCCTCTAGAGAATGCAACTTGCACAATAAATCAATTACTTTGATTTATTTAATTCTCCAAGTAGACTTGTACATCCAACAAGGCATTCATTCCTCTTACATGTCCTTGTGCATTGAGCCAAGTGGCATTTATTTCATTCCTTTTTCCCTCTCATATGTCATTTCTCAAATTTGAAATTCCACCTAATGGCATTTATCATGCACATTGACCAAAATGTGCTCATTCTTCAACCATTCACATCTTGACAAGTGGCACTTGGCCATTGGATGTTGAATGATCCCACATTGCTCTATTTCATTCTCTCTTCCATTTTGGAAATCTATAAATTGGAGATTCCTCTCCTCATTTAATAACACACAACTTTGAGTAAACTTACTATGCTCAAATTCACCTTCACTTCACAGATTTCAAGCAAGGTTATTCTCTTCATTTGAGAATTAATATTTCCCATAACATCGTTTAGCTTGTTCAAGGATTGGGAAAGGGCTGCTTACTAGACAACAAAGTGGCACCAATCCACTATGAGATAAAGCTTTAATTATGTTTCTTATATGCTTTTGTTTAACTTATTTTTCTACTCATTGGTTGCATATTTAGACATGGTTAAATATTTCATAGGGATGTCTAAGTTTGCTGGTTTAAACTAACTTTTGTGCTAACAACGTGAAATTATTTAAGTCATCTCTTGTAGATTTTAGCAATCCACAGAAGGTGTTTGTGTTTTTGTGTCTCGGGGGCCGATCAAGGATTAGCCTTGCCTACATTTAAGCTCAGAGATGATGTAGTTTGGATATCATATTTTTGACCTGTTTTGGGATTTTGACATGTTTTGGATATTTTTGGATTTTCGCATGATTTTGACGATTTGGACATGGATATGATATTAGTGCTCTATTTAGGGATTTTTTTGAAAACCAAGCTAGGGTTGATCGATCAGATTGACAGATTGGTGATAACATTTTTGAGGATACACAACAATGCAATGATAGTGTTAAGAAACACAAAGATTGGGAAGGATATCCCAAGATGATGATGGATTGGTTGGATTTGATTGATCAAGATTTTGAAGCTTGATTTGGAAAAAAATTGTTTTGATGATTTGATACGACATTGAAGTACCAATTAGATGCAAATGATATTGACTATTTGGATTAATGTTCTATGAAAGATAAAGTTTTATAAGGAACATATTCTTGTCAAAATATGCCATGGGCTAGTGATTTGGATTTTTTGCTCACAAATGATTTGACCAATTTGATTTTACGTTTGTCAATTTTCGAATCACCACATAAGTTGGAGGATATAGATCAAGATTTATTCCTGAAGCAAGATGTAAATATCTGCCCCCAGTGTCTAGCAATGTTTGAAAGGCCATGAGTGGATTCTTGGGTAGGTGGATGGATGGATGGATATGGTAAGCATGCAAAGGATGTCAAGGATTATCTTGTGATAAGATAAGGTGTTCAAATAGAGGATGCTCATTTGGATAATGCTTCAAGGCTCAGATAATGTTAGGTAGGATAGGATCAATGAAAATGACCCATGTCAATATGTCTACCATAATCAAGTGTAAAGTGTGCACCAAAATTTGTTAAGATCAAGATAATTTGGAAGATGGATGGAGATGGATTGGATAAATGGTTTGTGGATGAATGGATTTATTATGAATGAAATGGATGGAATGTTGGATTTATTATGGATGAGATAAGATGTTTTCACCTAAATGGGTGCATGCAAATGCTTGACTCTACACATGATGCCTATTTTCTACGTTTTCATCATGGTACTTGTCCTAAGTGCCACCATAGTGGTTTTCATTAGAGGATGATTTTTCTCTTTACTGTTTTCAATCATTTTTCTTTTTTTTTTATATTTTTGGATTTTTTTCAAAATATTTAAGTTCATGCCGAACCATGTGGTATTGTTGATGTTGATGATTTTTTCATAATGTTCCATCGATATCCTGCTTGAAGAAGCTACTTTGCTAAAATACGTTCACTTGAATGCAACTTTTGAGAATTTTGTTCTGCTTTGATGATACCAAGGTTGACTTTGTCTTTGTGTGCACATCGTGATAGAGTTCCTTCTAAATCCTTATGATAAAGGGTCATTACCAATACATGGTCAATTTGAGAATTGGATATCATGTGTGGAGGTGGGGATGGTGTTGTGTGTTTAGGAATAAAAGATGGCTTGGTTGATAGCTTGGAACCTTTGACTCTCCAAACTTGACAAGATGAGCAATAATGGGTGGATACAAAAGTGTGCATGGAATTAGGACCAACTACTTGATATACTTTATACGTTGCTTGAGAAGTCTGCTTTTTCCTTTGTGGACATCTTTGATGGATACTTTTCCCTTGTTTATTTTTCCCCATAGTTTCTTTGACTAATGCGGTTTGATAGGGATAATCATTCTTTGTATTCTTTGGTATCCACTTGTATTTGATTTGTCTTTTATGCTTCACTACTTCTTTTGCTTTGATAAAATTCTTTGTTCTTTGAATCAAATCTTTCTTTTGATGTTAGTCCAACTTCGTAGATGGGGTTATCGGTGGATAAAGATTCATGGCATGGATGGTTGTAGTATTGGCATCGGTTTCATCATAAGTATCCTTCGTGCTCCCTATGTTCACGTTTGTTTGAGATGAAGTTGCCCCCAATTTTATAGAGGTATCATTGATTTTTTTAGATCCCTTAATTTTCAAATAACCAAGACCTTGATACTTAGGATTTCCAATAATCTACATTGGTTCTAGGATACCCTATTCGTGTAGGCCTAATCGTTATCCTTGATAATTCATCTATTGAAATTTTGTATTTGTAATAGGATATGATTTACCTTGGAAACAAGATGCTAATCCTTCTCTACTCTGTCGTGGATCTCCAAAGGTGATAGCTTCTTCATTGATAAGATAGCTTGCTCTAAAAAAGGTAAGTGATCCAAGTTTATAAGTGATAGGATCCTTCATATGTGGGATGACTTCCTAATTGATATCTTTGGCTTGATCTTCTGAAATATCAGATTTTAATGCTTTTTCAAGACGTGTTGATGATTCACTATCCAAATAAAAGTCTTCCTCATGATTCATTTTTGATATGCCTTCATAGGATGTTTTTGATTCACCACTTCTATAGGAGCCTTCTTCATGACCCATTTTTTTTATGTCTCTAGATTTTTCTATATCTTGATCATGTGTACAAATTTTAAGAGTAGGCAATTCTTGTTCTTTGGTAATGATATCAAGAGTATGAGACTCTTGTTTTGAGTGAAGATCGTCTACATATCTATTAGGAGTAAGCATCTCATGGGTAGATTGGAGAGTATCCATTAGATAATTGTAGTATCTTGGAGATATAAATTCTTGATCTTGACTGATTTTGGAAAGACTTTTGACATGCTTTGGATCAAGTTCTTGACATGGGTCAATTTCACAGGATGGATTGCTTACAAAGGGTTCTTGGATATCATCATTAGGCATGGGAAGTGGCTCAATATCCTGTTGATCTTTGAGTGGATTTGGATCAAGTGTTGAATTGAGGATTCCTTCAATATCTACAACCATGAGGTTGAAGGATGTCAATATGTTTTGGAAAGGACCATTGCTAGAATTTGGTGAAAGATGATGATCATGCTTTGTAATAATTTCTTGAGATATGTCCTCTAATTCATTAGGTGATGTGAAGACATTTTCAACATGATCATTGATCGATGGATCATGGATTATGTCAATGAGATCAAATAATTCTAACACTGCTTGAAATATATCATTATTTGAGGGGTTTTGATCATGATTAAAAAGTGACTCTTGATGTATGTTTCTTTGATCTTTGGATGGGGTAAAAAAAAATTCAAGGTTCTCATTGATGGATAGATCTTGATCATTTTTTTCAACATTTGGGTGGAGAGATTGTCAATGTTGTCAACCATAGGATCAAATGATGTTAACATTTCTTGGATTGGATCATTGTTCAGTATTGTTGGTGGATTTTGATCATGATTGAAAAGTGACTCTTGATAAATGTTGATTTGATCGTTGGATGAGGTAGAAACATCTTCAAGGTGCTCATTGATGGATAGTCATGATCTTGGAGATGTGATGACTGATCTTAAAGATGGGGTGATTGGGTTTGTTGTTGATGTTGTTGATCTTGGTATCCAACCTCTTGACATTGGAGATATTATTCTTGATGTGGTTGTGGACACAACTCAATGCTTTGATGACATGGTTTAACCAATGGAAGAGTGTATTGATTTTTGGGTGGAGATGTCTCTCTGTGATATGAATCAATGATTTTTCTATGTATAGCAATTTGATCTCACAAAATTTGATCTTGATTCTGATCTCGACACCCTTGATATAGTTGATTTTATTTTTTTTCAAGAAAAATTGGAATGTATACTTATGGTGTTTGTATGATCTCATGGAAAAATTGATTTTGGACAATGTTATGATTTGGGATGATGTTTAGATTTTGTATTATAGGTTGACATGGAACATTGTTGTGGTTGGAAAACAAATTGATTTGATTTGGGTAACTTTGATTTTGCATGAGGTTACCTTGGCTTGGATCAATGCATGAGTTGCTAACATATTGTTTGGACTTTTAACAACATTGGTTTGATGCACAAACATATCTATCCCAAATTTTACCAAGTGTGGATTTGATATTTTCATGTTTGGTAAGCTTGTATTTGGTGGAATAATTTTGTTTGGAAGAAGAATCGTGGATTGATTATTTGGTTGATAGATTTGTAGGTTTTGACTTTGATTTAAATCTACCATAGGGAAAGGTGGTCCAAAATTTAGATTGGGAAAACTCACATTTTTTGTATCATTAAGGTTTGTAGGAGATAATGATCCTATGTATGGATTTTATAATTGTGAGTTTTGATAATCAATTGGTATTGTAAGGCCTTGATAGTTTGGTTGAATTGGATTACTCATTATGTATGAATCGATTTTATATTCCATTTTTTTCTTGTGTTTTGACCTTGTTGCAAAAGTGAACTTCTAAGGTGTTTATGACCAATGATGAGATGAAAGATGAAAGGGTGAGTGATATGGGTGTTCAAACTTTTGAGAACTTTGGATCAATGTTAGACTTTGGGATTTTTGGATTTTGATTTTAATTTGGTTTGATTTTATTTGGATGATGGAGTTGTAAATCCCAAGATGTTGGATGTTACCTTGGGATAAACTTTTCCAAAAGGATGAAAATTTAACTAAATGTGTGGGGAAGGATTCATCCCTACACACTTAGCCAAACAAAGGGTATTTTTATTTTTATTGAGAGATTTACCAAAAGTCTAATATGAATGATTTTTCCAATGGTTCAAAAGTTGTTTGTGAAATGAGATTCGATTGATGTTTGAGATGGATGAAATGATTGGTTGTTTTTATCCTAAATGAGCCTAAGAGGAACTTGTTTACAAGACCAAGGTTTTGAAGAACATGTTTTTCCCTAAGCGTACTTCAAACCAAAAGATCAATGTTTTCTCAAAAGACCATAAGACAAAATATAAACAAGCACATGTGTGCGGTTCAATTGATTTCATCTTGATTAATGAATTGCTTTTACCACATCCAATGTCCTTCTTAAGTTTCAAACTGAATGTCTATTTCTTAACTCTTTTTCATCCCACAAGATTCATTATGTGGAAATTGAAGAATCAAGGCAATAGTTCCCTATGTTGACTTTAGTGAGAGAAAATTAAGATGTAATCCAAATACCTAGAAGCCTCTAAGAATGGAGTCCTTAGGGAAAGCAATAACATGTGGATTTTTCAAAGGTATTTTCTACCCCTAAAGGGTTTAAAATTTTGAGGATTTTGTGGTATGTTTGTTTTCCAATGTTTTAATTCCAAAATGATGCACAACCCTAGGATGAAAGGAGACAATATTTATTGAATTCCCACTTGGATAAATCTAGCTATGCTTATTCAAAGAAGATGATTAAAAGCTTGACCACACTATCTCCCCTCCATGACACACACTTCTCGAGTCAACCAAGCTTTAGTTCTCATGAATCTCCCATGATGAAGTTTTCATCTCTACTTTGAACCATAAGTAAGTGGGATGACTTCAGAATGATCGTTGTTACACCAACAAATAGATAGGGATTTGGCTCACTGTAACAAAAGGTTCTAGTATAGGCATTCCATTCATGGGGATCATCCATACAGAAAGAGACCATTGTTTCCCTTTTTCTTAGAACAATCCTTGTGATACTTGAACTTTCCTCAAGTACCCACACTTATATACCAGGTGAAAGTCACTTGGCTTTAGCATGTTCCCGGTTGGGTCGCTCCTTGGGGTGATTACTTTTTCCCACCAGGAAGGCCCTCTAAAGGTGAACAATAGTGAGTAATCACATCCGTAGTTTGATCAATCTTTGTTTGCGTAAACAAAGAGAGAACACACACAATATACCTAACTCGCACTAGCAAGATTTATTCAATTTTAAGAAACCCAAATTGAAGTGTGGAGGCAATCTTTTATACAACTTAATATCACCAAAAGACTTTTGATTCTCAAGATTGTCATGAAGCATGAGAGAAGTGCATATGCCTTTTAAATGATATTAATTTGTAAAAGATATTACAAAACACAAAAGACAGATATTCATTTTAAACCTCAAAAGCAGTAATGGATTCTTTTTAAAGCACCAAATTTGAGTGTGAAAGTTGATTGTTCAATTTTTAAAACCCAAATTCAAATCTAGTGAGTTTCTAATGTTCTTTTAACCAACTTTGAGAAAAAGAAAGCTTTTGTATGCTCCTTTTAAAACCCACACAAAATGTAGTTAAGTTCCAAACTGAAAGTCAACAAGATTCCAAAGGTTGGGTTATAGGTGTCCCCAAAGTGTTAAAAAACACTTATTAAAATGGATATCAAATGATTTTTCTTTCACTTCAATGCTCCATGTTCCTCTTAGAACCTAAAATAAATACTCAAAATGTTAGATGAGATCAAGAAACAAGAAAATATGAGGGTTAGATGAATGGTTAAGCATAGAAACCCTAAAACTTAGACCAAGTTACAATGTGATTTGACTTTAGGTGAAAATTTGAAAATTTTAACCCTATCAAAGTTGAGAAACACCTACACCAATGGATAGATTATGAAATTATATCCCATTTCAAAAAAAAAAGCTGTAAAAAAGACCAAAATATGACCAAGATACGACCATTTTAAGATTGAGTGCAAAAGCAAGAAATCAAATGTGTCGCCATTTGAACATGATCACATCGCTATTTGAGACTTCAGTGTCATTGTTTGAGGATTTGAGAATTTCTCTAGGTAAAGATAGATATGGAAATGGCATCACTATTTGGCCCAACGTCGCTCTATGTCCTGGAAAGATAAAAAAAGAGAGAAAAACGATCAAAATGGCCAAAAACGTGTTAATTTTGAGATTAGTGCCCTCCTTCTAGCACCAAAATTTGAATGGTTGATCTAGACCTGCTCAAACAACATTAAACAACACAATCTTAGTCATTAAACAAGTCCAAAACAATCATTCCCCATGGAATTCATTCAAACACAATGAACAAGAAACAAAGTAAAATGATTAAATGAAAGCTAATGAATCTTATTCAAATGCTCAAACCAACATCCCATGGGGGAATTGGTGTTGTTTTGATGTGGAAAATAACCCTTTCCCAATTCCTTGCAAAGATTTGATCAATATTTGTTGATGATTGTGTGCTCCTTGATGAAATTTGGCCATAACCAAAACTAAGATGGATGAAATGCTATGAAGACTTGATGAACAATGGATGAACTTGCCTAAAATCTGAAGATAATGACTTTGCATAAAGTTGTAGATCAAAATTCCTAAGATTGTGGATCCAAAATCAATAGAGAATACCTCTATTTATAATGAAGAAGTTTGGAAGAATGAAGAATAGGATGAATGTGGGATAAAAGAAAGGACCATTGACAATGTGCCACTTGCCAACATGCTATTGAAGGGAGGTTGTGCACATTTTGGTCAATGTGCAAATAAATGCAATTAGGTGGAAATTTGAAATTTGAAAGTTTGCTTGTGGAAGAGGAGTTAATGCCACTTGGATCAAGAAAAAGGACTTGTAAGAGGCTTAAATGCCATGTTTGGAGGACAAGTCCTTTTGGGAGGGAGATTTCAAATTTGAGGAATATTCCAATGAGATTCCTTTTTGAATAAAAATAAAATAATTTATAAATTAATTAAATTGATTTACATGTGCAAGTTGCAAAATCTAGAAGATTTGATGAATTAGAGTTAGAGTTAATTAAGATATAATTAACTTAGATGGAGATTAGTTGATTTGATATTTCGACTTAGATTTTTAGATTTACTTAAATCAAAATGAGAGGAATTAAATAAAGTTTGATTTATTTAATTAAAATGGGTGATGTTAGATTTAATCAAAAAGAGGAAATATGATTTAACGAAATAAAATGAATTATTTAATTAATAGAGGAACATTAGCATTAAATAAAATTAATTTATTTAATCAAAGTTAAAATATTAGGATTAATTAAATAAATGATTTATTTAATTAAAAGAAGAAATATGATTTAATCAAATAAAATGATTTATTTAATTAAAAGAGGAATTATGATGAATTAATTAAATAAAGATTATTTAATTAACTAGTTAGTAAAAAAGTGATTCAGGAAGAAATGATGTTAGTAAATCAAGATGAGGTGCACGATATCAATCAGGATAATTTGAACGTCTACAAATCTAAATAGGGAAAAATACCTAGACGTGTTGTAACTGCCTTGAAGAATGCTTCTGAATGGAAAAGTTTTATAGATATGAAGCCTTCATCACATCTTCATCACGTTTTTCATAGAGTCGCCACCTCTCTTTGTAGAGGACCGAGCTTTAAGCAATATGAAGCTCATTCAAAGATGAATTTCATTCTAGGTCTCCTTGAACAACACAAGTCACATAGAGATTTCTTATCCTTTCTCAACAAATTTTCATTATACCTCAAAAATTTCACACTGGTGCAAAGATCTTGGAGTTTCCACCCATAGTTAGTGAGATTATGAAAATACTCTGGAGTTATAGTTGGTCTCCAAAAGGATTTATTGTTTCAAAAGAACACAAAAAGTTCATTAAATATTTATGTGATTCAACTTATTGACATCACTACTATAGAACTCAGGGGATAAAATACTTAGCAAAACATTTGACTCTCACTACTTGCAATCTTTGGTTACAAATTGTTTTGAAGCTTTAATGACTCTTAAGGCTAGATGATCTTGTACCAAAATTCTCTAGAATTGTCCCTAGCAGAATCACCATTCTGCTAGTGATTTTTTTATGGGAACAAAACTTAATCTCACCACTTACCTATGAATCTTCTAGAATTCAATGGTTGGCAAGGGTAAAAATTGGCCAACGAATGAGTAAAAGCTGCAAAAACTTTCACTCCTGCACTTTGAGCTCTGTGAAACCTAGGAGGGTGATTCCTAGCAGTGCTTTCATAATGATACTCCTATGTTGATTATATCAATCACACTACAATATGCACAGTTGATTCTCATATAAATGCTTAATTATTAACTATGTCAAAGAAGTTGGCTACTTCTCAAACATAATTCACGCTTAGAGCATGAGAATAACAAAACCTCATAACTTTGTAACTTTTTGTAGAATTTTATTAAAATGAGTGGGTGACGACTGAATTAATCAACACAATAAACATAATTAGTTAACCTAGTCTAGTGTCTCATCCTTGGAATGGAGTCAACATCAATACTTATACAACATAATAGTAATTTTCACACTTGGTCATATATGAAGCTCTGAAAGGCTGCATTACAGTGTTTCAACATTATACTCTAACTCTTACTTCTTACTACCATCCTAGAATTTAGTTTGATACAAATTCATAGCCATTTCAGGCATCTTCATTAATTATATGAATTAATAAACAAGCATAGAGCCATATATCCATCTAAAATTGATAGAGACAAATTAGATAACCTTGATTATATTATTCATAATTTGTGAAACTGATACATAGGAGATTAAAATGGTATTGAACTTGCGCTAATACTATTCTATATGTCTAGTATTACTGTTAACATTACATATGTGTATGTGAAAAACCTGAACCTAAGACATATTACTAGACTATTTAGTAACCCTTTTAACCCATGTGCGAACCAAAATCAGAATAACTCTCCACCCAACCTCTTTACTTCAGGCATTGAAATATCATTTATAAAGACATGGGAGCCAACAAGAGACATGCCGAAATACAATTACATTTCTATTTAGGGGAAAATTTCACCCTAATTTCAAAGATATTCTCCAGACAGTTACACAATCATTTTAGAATGAGGGGAAGCAAAAGATAACAAACTCCATGCAGTCGATTGAAGAAGATGATCTATCCTTCCAAAAGGCACCATTCGTTGATGTAGCATCATCAAAAACCTGTGTGCACATAGACCAAAGAAGATTCTCCACAAGTACCAGAGGCAAAAACTTACACACTTCCTTGAAAAAGCATATTTTCCATTGAGGATATGAAGTCCAACACTTCGCCATCACACCAGCCCAAAAGATCTCCATGTCAACACCAAAGATAAAAAGTGGCATGCATGCTAAAGAGGATGACACTAATGCAGTGGCAATGGTCTCATAAAAAAAAACTGGGCCGAGACACTACTCTGAATCGTCAGCATTAGAGTATACTCACCCTCTATGTGCTCGTGCTAAAACTGGAGGAGTAACTACTCCTCCCTCATAAAAATCTTCATATGGTACTAGAGAAAGTAGATAATGGCTATACTCTAGGTTAGTATCTCCCCCATCACCCAAAGGGATATCAAAAATATCAATGGGAGAGTCATGCCTCCCTAGATAAGCCTTGTGATACTTTTTTATTTTCTTTGTATTCTTCTTAGGCTTAACCAACTTCTTCCTCTTAACTTTGATCAATTCTTCAAAAACAATTCAGCTCCTCAGGTTGTAGGTTCTCACAACACCATCCTTCTCATTTTTTTCCATGGGCTTTGTTCTTGCCCTTTGGTGGTGTGGAAGCCCTGGGTTCCTCATGATCAGTAACATAAATTTCTTCTTGAAATTTAAACACATTGATCCTTCTTGACGTCCTAATGGGTTGAACCGAGATACCTAACTTACCCATCTTTTTTGAAGACATAGGAAAACTAGCCAACCACCAACTATGAAAAGACACACTGGCCAAAAACACTTATAGAACACAAACCCCTCAAACCCACGTAATTTAAAGTAGACCTAGAGAATGAAACTCTCACACCAAGAAATGAATGATGCAGAATAGAGCTCATATGAAAACCAACTTACAAAGGATAAACACTTCAATACTTCTGCAATTGAAGATTAAAAAACTCACACGCTACCTCGTTCTAGCTTACAGATCACAATTCCTGAAGGCTACAAATGATGATAGAAATTGGTAGGAAATATTTATTAAGTAGAAAAATTAGGAGCATGTAGCCATTAATGATCAAGTGGTGCCTCACATGAGCAAGATGACAACTTATTTGAACATCTTTGAATCTGCATTGTCGATCCTTTTGGATTTAAAACATCATCAATTGCGATCTTCAAGCGTCATTTCTAGATTTTACAACCTGTACCTAAAAAATGGTGATATCACCACAGAAAGTTGCCACATTTTAATTTTAACTTCATTAGTCACCTCTAATCTAATAATTACCATGCATCACCACCCTTATCCATTCTCATTCATTCATATTAGTGAAGTACAAAGAGTCAAAAAATGAAAGAAAAAATGTTCAACATCCCATCACCCGTCGCGGATCTACCCCAACCCTTCATGGTTCAATCAACAACAAGAGAACCAATGTGATGGAATCATGACCATTAGATTACTGTCCTTCATGGATATCTTCATGTCACGTTGCACATCGTTGATACATTTCACCTTTTGCAAGTTTTAATAGCAATGTGAGCATTCTCGCAATAAGATCCCAACTGTTGGATCTAAGGTTCATCCTTGATCATGCTCTCCTTTCATCATGCATTGCTAATACATGCTTCATTTTCTAGATCACATCATGATGAGAGATAAGGTGATGTAGCAAGATTAAGACGTGTGCACCTACGTGAAAATCAAAGGCACAAGATACATCGCTCACAAGAGCAACTCAGATAGACGAAAGAGAGCTTGAGAAAATGACCTCATCACTCATCACACATTTGAATCTCAAATCTTAAAATGGATTCGTGATGAGTGATAGGATCAAATACAAAGAGTACCAAGGCCATCATGTATCACTAATCCACATTACAAAACTCATGAGAAATTAGTGTAAAAGAGAATTCAACGTTAACATATAGAACAAGCACATCACGCATCGCTAATACAACACTGAACATTCAAAACCTATTTGCAATGCATGAAATAAAGGAGACACTTCTCATCACTCATCATCCATTTTAATTTACATTTCTAAATCTATCAACAATGAGCGATAAAGGAGATGGTGAATGGGACTTAAGTGAAGAGATTTAGCATGTGCCTACAAGTTGTTTTGAAAAGGGTAATTGCTTATGATGATGAATAAAAGGCCTTAGTTGACATTAAAAATTATTTTTCAAAGGATGTAAAGACCAAACAAGGATAATCACTTAACCTTGTAAAATAAAAGAATTTCAGACCTAGGCACAAGGGGCTAGTAATTTCACGAGCTCAAATGACATAAGATGTTTCAGGATGACCAAGGATGGGCAATAGAAGGTTAACGAGAGAACATAACATTGATTAGGAAAAAGACATAGGGTTTTGAAAGAGAGAGAGATCCAGACAACAAAGTCCCAAGGAAAGAGCCATGAGAAAAGCCCTTAGTCTAGGCACACTGCACCTGGCTTATTTTAATAGATTTAAAAATGAAACCAAAATTTTAGGGGTTCCATCAAGGCTAGGAGCCAAGGTCTCTGCCCGAATGATGCCATATCATCAATAACTCATCACAAGTATGCAATCATAATAACACCACTATGATAAAAGGTGATCATAGCTTTGTATCTATAAACCACCGACTCATCCACATCTGTAGCTACCAAGGTGATAGTAGCCCTCAGCATGAAAATGTGCTCCCATGCCCAGATATGCAACAAAGTAACTTTGGATAATAAACTATGTCCTTGCATATATACCAAATAGTGTATATCATGATATAGAGAGGTAATAATCATTTGTCCCCAAGCATACACTATCATATCCTCAACCATTCCCCCCAACACTAAATGCTAGCCAAAACTAAAGCCTTAGATGCACCTATCTGGAACCAAAACTCCCATGATTAACCCAATTATGACCAAGATCATATCACTGAAATGTCCTTGTTGTTGTTATAGGTCGATCTAATAGCTCTCCACCTATAATGAGTTGACATGAAAAACTTGGAAAAGGGCCTCTAAGTCAAGATTTGTATCATGAATGACCCTTGCACCATGGATTAGTACTCGAAGGATGCATCAAACATCCTCAATGATGATGATCACCTCCCCTATCAGAAGATGGAAGCATGATATCCCTAAATGCCACCACTCAACCAACATGATCATCATAGAAAGGTGGGTTCAAATCTCTAGCATGTGGGAATTAAATCCTAAACTGATAGCTCCTAGGAAAAAGTTTTGATCATCTCCAAAATGTGCCAACTGCGATAAAACACTAGGTCTCCTCTCCCAAGAATGCAAGGGATGGATAGTCTCCTACACACATCACACACATAGCATCAAATTTGCTACAAATAGAAAAAATTATAACTTTCAAATCCTAAACAAGCAAGTACGCCACTTTTTGAGATGTGTGTTGTTTTATCAAACCAACAAGTGTGTTGCCCTTTTCTAAGTGCACGACTATCTTGCAAGTGAATCACTTTGCACTAGTGTGTTGTACTATTCAAATTTATAACTACACCGCTCAAACGCAAGTGCATCGATCTTTCCAAACTTGTGTAGTGTGAGCCTATTTTGCAAATGCACCACCCTTTTTCAAGTGTGTGACTATCCTACAAGTGTGTTGTAACAAGTGCATCACTCTAGCAGAAGGCATCTACTTGGGTATTTAATAGGTTCATTACACTTTTACAAGTGCATCACTAGTATCACAAGTGCACTATCAATCATAACAAGTGCACTATTTAAATTGTAGCACACTTGTTGACCTTATTTGTCCTAAAAAATTAATGCATAAAAAACTGTGCAAAGAAAATTTTTTGGGGTATGTACTGAGGGTCCTATGTTGGTTGAATGTTGGAACTCATGGACTCGATCTATGACATGCAAGGGAATCTCATGGTTAGCCATCACATCAGGTTCTCTGAGGGGTCTCTCTCACAAGCTCTCAAAATTTCAAACTCAAAGTGTGCAAATGAATTGGAAAATGACCCATAGCCCCTATTTAAGCATGAAAATTAAAGATTTTCACATAGTAACATGGTGGGAACATGGGGTTCAGTCCTTTTTTCTTTTTTTTTTAGCCTAGTAGCCTACTTGATGTGTTTTTATGTGTCCTAGAGCTTATTTTCATATCCTCTTCACAACTGAACCTATTTGATATTTTTTTCGTGATCTCAACCTAAAAATTAGAATTTTTGCTCGATCTCTCAAGGGGGCAATATACCAACGTAAATTTCTTCCACTTGGGCATAGTGGGGCATCCCAAAAAATCATGAATTTTTAATTCCTTCCATTGGGGCATAGTGGGGCATCCTAAAAAATCATGAATTTGTAAATTTTTGATCTAAGTAGTAATATTGATCTGAGAAGCATTAGTTCTTTGAACCAATGTAGCAAGTACCTCAGTTCAAATAGGGGAAAAATATAGACACTTAATATTTTCCTAGTCAATATCGCACATTCGAACTCGATTACTAACACCATTTTCATCCTGACTCGACCCTTTTTGACTATTTAATTAAATAATCTTGATTGTTTAATAATAAAAAAATATTTTATTTTATTAATCAAATAATCAACATGATTAGGTTAATCCACCTCTTTCAGGCTAATTTTCATCTTATTTGATTAAATAATACGAATTATTTAATTAAATCCCCTAGTTCCTCTCATTTGATTAAATAATCTTAATTATTTAATTAAATGTCATTAGTTCCCCTTTTTGATTAAATGAGCTAATTGTTTAATTAAATCTTTAAATTCTCCCATATTTCATAATTAAATAATATCCTAATTATTTGATTGGCTAATATCTTTTATTCCCTCTAATTTTTCCCACTTTCAAAGGAATATTTCTATGGAATATTCATCCAATTCAAATTCAAACCATTTCCCTCCAACATGGAAATATCTTGCACATTCCTTCTAAAATTAAGGATTTGTGTTTGTTTGAATCAATTTCAACCCTTGATTAAGTTCATAAATCCATGTGATCTTTCAATGACCTCCATGGATTTGATTCTGGATCCATGTCAATTCTTCTCATCCATTTCTATCCCTTGATCAACCAAATTGATCCTAGTCATTGATTCACCTAAAATTCATATAAATAACCTCCATTTCATGAGAAGTTGATCCAAAAGCATTGAGAGTAATTGCAATATAGCCATTTTTAGAGAAATATTTGAGATCATTTAATCTTTTTGCATCTATTTCATCCATTTATCCATTAAAGAATCACTTTAAAGCTTGTTTCATCAATCAGATTGGGGAAGGGTTGATCATTCCACATCAATTCAACAATAGTCCCCTAATGAGATTAGGTTTGCAAGTATAATTAGGATTTATTTTATCAAACTATTATCAATTTAATTTTAATGGCTTCCTAGTTAGTATTTTCAAATATTTCATTAGGATTATGAGTTAAGTAGGCCAATTTATTGATTTAAGAGTGTATTTCAATCATGTGTTTAGATTTCTCATAATTCATGTTCACAACTAGTTTGGGCATTATGGGGATTTTATAAAAGAATTTTCTTGTACATGTACAATCATGCAAAAATTTGTATGGTGTTGTAGACACTTAAAAAAAAATTAATGGTATTACACACTTGAATCTGATAAACTAAGATCGTTTTGTCTAAAATTCATCCTTTTTTCACCTATTTAATTAAATAATCCTAGTTATTTAATTAAATGCATCATTTCCATCTATTAATCTAATTAGGTTAATTCCTACCCTCTCACACTAACATTTCATCTAGTTTAATTGAATAATATAAATTATTTAATTTAAAGCCCCCCTTATCTCCACTCATTTAATTAAATGTCATTTGCATCCCCTTTTCATTAAATAAATCAATTATCTAATGATGATCCTCATATTCCTCAAATTTCACAATTAAAACTTAGTTTTAATTAACTAATTACTAATTCTCCTCACCCATCCACTTGCATAGGGAATATTCCAAAGGAATATTTTTCTATTTGGCTCCAAAAATGGAATATTCTTTCCTTAAAAACTTTGTAACAAAGTTTCAAAGTTGTTACAAAGCATGTTTGTTTGAATCATTATGAGCCCTTTATGGTTTCTTTAATCCATGTGATCTTGGATTCTCATCCATTGATGAGAATCCTTGATCCATGCCTTCACCCTTGATTCTATATTGACCATTTATTGATCCTTTTAATCTTGACCATTGATTCTTCATTTACTCTCCCATAAATACTTCACCATTTGGAGAGAAATGGATCCACTTCCATCAAAGAAAATTTATGCACCTTTTTTGAATACTATCTCTATTCATGCTTGCACCATTATCAAGCTTTCTCATCCTTTTCATCCACCCATAGCATTGTTTTATAAAATTTAGCTTAGTTTTTCAACAATGGAGTTCGGTTAATTGCTCATTTTATCCATAGGATTGGGAAAGGGTCATTATTCCATATCAATACGACACCACTCCCCCCATGAGATAAGGTTTGGAGTTCTAGATTAGGTTTCTTTTAAGCTTTCATTTTTATTTCATGTTTAGTTTAATGGTTTCTTAGTTTTTGAAGCTTTTGAACATCTCATTGGTATTGTAGCTTAGAGGGTTAAATAATGCTTAAATTCATTAGGATCTGGTGTATTTAACTTATACTATGATTAAAATCATAGGTGCAAGAAGAAAAAACTTTTTTTTTTTGCATCAAAGAAGATAAAATAATAGGAAATTTTAGCTTTCTCATGCCTTCTAAACTCAACAATGATGTTTTTTTGACTATACAATGCACTGATGATAGGGTTAAGTGTGGGATTCAATAGAAATGGGAAGAGACTTACTACTTATGGATTTGACACCATGTTGGAGTAAAATAAATATAAAATCTAATAACTTCCACAAATAAACTTGCAAAAATAAAATCCAAAAATAACATAAAAATGAATCAAATAATATAATGAGCCCCTTCTATATGTAAGTCAAGGAGAAAGAAGGAAAATAGGAGTAGATAATTGACTAACTCTTCAAAAGGTGTGGCACATGTGAAACACTTTATAGAAGTGTGAGGATATATGTAATGCCCTTATAAGGAAAGACAAAAATATAAAAATATCTAAATGAGCTTTAAGTATAACATGAATAGGTTTACTAGTTAAAAGTAAACTAGGTAGATAAAAACACTTTTCACACTAACAAATAATATATTTAGTTTAATATTATCAATTTTTTTTATGGAAATCATCAAATTTAATTCACTTATATAAACATACATAAACACCCCTAAAATGTAACAACCCAATCCATTACCCAAAAAAAAATGTACCAATTTTTTTTTGTGTTATTATTATTTACCTTTATTTGTTAAGTTTTTAATCACTTTTATACTCAAGAACTCATCTATCTATCAAACAAGATAGGCATCCATCCATCAAATAGAATGGGCATCTAACCATAAAACATGATAGGAATCCATCTACCAAACAAGATGGGAATACATGTATCCATCAAACTGGATAGGCATCCATCCATCAAACAAGAGAGGTACGATGCTCTAGCCAGATACTTTAGATTCATATGAATTACTCTCTAAAGACTACGTTTCTTAATGGAAGTACACTAAGGTCCATCTTTAGGATTAAAAAATAATAATAACATAAGAACTTGAATGCCACCTAAAAATTTTGGTCGAAGCCTCACAAGGAAATCAAGCATTCTATTCGAGTATACAAGGAATATATTTTATCTTGTTATTAGATTAGGATATTCTTCCCTTCCCTTGAATTGATAATTTATTTGATTGATTAAATGATGTGTAGTTAATTAAGTTATCATTATCTCTATTATACATTCCCCAAAACCCATCCCTGAATGCTTGAGGTATTGGGAGCATTCTTTGTTTTCCAGATTTCCTACATATCCTACTTCCAAATGGGATCAAGGTGCAAAATATGTAGTTCTATTTTCTAATATAAGTTTGATGTGAACTGTTATGTGGGTATGCAACCCTTTCTAGGGCCCCTTTTCTCCATACAATTCCTCTATGATTGCTACCCATGAAAGAAAGCAATAAAATATAAGTAAATAGTCACCATGACTATTACTTGTTTTCTAGAAACAAATAATTCCTAGTCCTAAAATAACATCACCCTTGAAACCATTGAACTAAATTTTTATTCCCTAATTAAATATCCAATAAAATATAAATAACATGAATGAACAAATAAAATTCTACCAAATCTTATAAGAAGGTTTACTAAGTTTGAACTAGCGGAATTGAGTTTATTAGATTAATCTTTTTAGATTATCGATCTAAGAGAGATTACCTCTCTCTTGGATTATATTACCAAGATGTACCTTGTTTCTCCCTAGTGATTTAAAGGGATGATGACACAAATTTCATTTTTTTATATGTGTTAGGCTATAGATGCATTAGCTCAAGCGTGACAACATTAGCTATAAATATGAGTCAAAGGCACCATTGATACCAAATGCTGCAGGTTTTAGTTTCAAAATCTTGTTTAGAATTTTCTATTTAAAATAAGATAAGAATCATGAAAAAAATGCTAAAAGTAAATTTTGCTAATGCTAAGCACCTTGCATAGATAAACTTATATAATTCTAATTTCCTTAAAAAAAATAATTACTTTTGAAAGTAAGTTTGACTAATTATTGAAATAAAACATATGCTAATCCTTGAAAGTAAACTTATCTAATACTAATTGCTTGAAAAATAGCTATACTAATTATTTGAAGATTTACCTCTTTAAATTTTTTTCCTAAATTAACTATACTAAATATGAAGTTAACTAATACTATTTATCTTTATAAATAGCTTAAACTATTTTAAACACTTCAAGAATTGCTTGCAAATATAACTTGAACAAACTTAAACTATTTAAAGTACTTTGAGAGTTACTTTTGAAAATATGACTTAAATAAATGATCATTTCCTTTCGAAGTAAACTTAAGCTATTTGAATTATTTCAAAAATTACCATTGTATTATAACTTAAATAAATACGTATTTCTTTACTTGAACTATTTAAAAACAATCACTCTTAGAAGTTGCACATCAATGCCAAAGGGGGAGATTGTTGGAAAAATGGACAAGATCAGTTTGTATGTTGTCATTGATGTCACCATGTTGTTTATGGTATCAGATTGGGCTGGTACCCTGAACCGGTGTGTAGAATAGGTTTACACCCTTTGGTGTTTGATCTGGTATTTTTGTCCTCATATTCTCTCTGGTAACCATTGTGGTTTAAGGTTTTGGGAAAAGGCTTATGACCACTAGAAGCATGTATGTATGTATTCCAGAATGATCATATGATTGGATGGTGTGCTGGCATCATCTTTGGTGATTGCATTTCATTATTAGGTTAATCATGGTCGACCTAATAATCAGTTAATAGCTCAATATGAAATGCGGTTATATGTGCGACCTAGCTTTGGTCCCAACCAACATAATATTGCATGACACGGTTGAATTACTTGTAGAGAAGCTTTATATGAAGTCGATAATTATCTTTTTGAAAATATATATTGCATTCAATTAGGTCGACCTAATTGATGTGTGTGGATATATCAAGTATATATACAAGATGGTTTGTAGATAGATGGATGAAGAAGTGAGAATGTATGAGTGTTGGCATGTGAAGAGTGTGAATAGAAGATTAGTCTACTATCATGTGAGTGAAAACTCTGAGCATCAAAGGAACTGAATTTGCACTTGTGGTGTAATTCCATCAGTTCATATTTTGGTTGTAAGACATTTTGTTTCTATAATTTATATAAGCAGTGAGCCTCCATGTTTGGACAGTGAGTCCTTGTAAGCAGTGAGCCTTTGTATCTGGGCAGTGAGCCCTCTGGAAATGAGCCTCTTTTGTAACCGGTATTGAAATAACTATATATATTGTGAGCTAATCCTCACTGTGGTTTTTCCCTCATTGGGTTTTCCACGTAAAAATATGGTGTTCTTGTGTTGTGTGATTTCATGCTTGGTTTTTGCTCTTCTCTATTTTATAAATTAAGGAAAATGATGAGGTTTGCTCAATAAGTGAAAGAAGATACTGATTCACTCCTCCCCGCTCAGTATCTTGAATATTCAATAATAATGTGGGTGTTAACCCAGAATATCTCTTAGCTCACCAAAAAATCCTTTCCTAGAATCATCTTTATAGCTACCATCACATGAGGATTGATTCTGAGCAATATCCTTTTCAATTGTTGGTTGGTAATGTTTTTGAATGTAGTCTACCAATATTTGCAGTTGATTTGGATGGGGCCGTCATGCCTTATACTCACCACCACCTCAGGTGAAACCTCAAAAATGAATTTGAGTGCTCTACCATAACTACCATATAGAGTGCACCAGAAAATTAAACCAAAGATGGAAAAAAACATTCCAAATTGCTAACATTTAAAGGACTTACTCCACCAAGCTTTCCAAACTTACCATGTTGTGCAACTGCAATTTTTCCCTACCAAAATCCCTTAGCACCCTCCACCTATTTGTGATCGTGCATTATGCTTCGTCATGATGCACCAACTGGGAGATGGGTCGTATCAAACCCTGATCGCCTGTAAAACAGCTCATCATTACTTGTAGCCACCATCACCAAAGGCATGAAACAACATAAAAATATTTTATTATGTGTCCTTTCACCACCCTGGGGACTCGAACGAAGTGTAAATTGAATAATCAATAAAAATACTATTGATCACCCACTCATTGCCAACTCACTTTGTTTGCCAACTCAAATTTCCATACAGACCTTGACCATCAAAATAGACCATAAATGAGAGCCAACTAACCACAAACTAAGCCATTTTGCAAGCTGCAAGTGAAGAGTTGATAGTCACAGTCTCTCCACATCCTTGTTGTGGAGAGACACACCCCAACCACCCATGATCTTGAATGATTTTTTGATGTTCCTAACTTAAACAATTATTTAAGGAAATTATTCACTACAAATCCAACTTGTGAATGAAAATCAAGTTGTTTATTTTATGGAGATTTTTTTAACTTCTAATTTTAATAGTTGATTCCAAGCTTTAACCTTATATAATACTTTTTGAAAATCCTTATTAGAAACTTCTAATCTTAAATATTTATAAAACTAAATTCAATAACTAATCTTCCAATTTTGAAGGATTAAAAACATTAAAAGACATAATCATCCCAATCTTATTCATGAATAACTATATTATTGCTTACTGTAGACACCTAAAAATGTCTCGATGGATCACATTGACTAACTAACATCATTTCATCATAAAACCCATCCTCTTTTTGCTTAATTGGTTAAATTAGCCTAGCTATTTAATTAATTATGTCATTTCATCTATTAATCTAATTAATTTAATTAGGCTAATTCATCCCCTTTCATGCTAAAATTTCATCTTATTAAATTAAAGGGTATGTCTAGGATCATCATGGAAAAAATAGGCCCTTAAGTAGCGATGAAAATTCAAAAAATCAGAGTTAGGCAACTTGACGTAAAAAATTGAATAAGTTGTCTATATTATTTCAAAATATGTTAGAATAGAATATGTATCAAATTGAATGTAGTTTCTAAACTACTAGGTTCATTTTTATTTTTAAAGCTATTTGGTGAAAAATTGAAATTTCAATGCAGTAGTATTTAAATTTCAGGGAAAAAATAAGAAGTAGGTGTCTGTTTGACCACCCTAATCACAATAAAATGATAATATCTGTTATAATATTTTAGATATAAGTAGAGGATTCATGTCCCGATGTGATGCATATTTTTTTGTAATTTTTTTCCAAGTAAATAATTAATTATAATTTTTTTATTACAACTTTTAAAAAATATAAAAACTCGTATGTCTGACCACCTTAACTTGGTCAAAACTTCATGAAATTCAATTTTGTTTTTTTTAATCCTATAGTATGTGAAACATAGAATGTGACACATATTTCAAATTCAAAAAATGTGATACTGTTTGAAATCTATAGATGTTTTTCAATCAGCTTATCAATCAAGATTTTAGTCATGATTCAAATAGAAAATGAATAATAATAATTTATTAAATTCAAAGTAAAACATAATTTATATTGGTGGAAAGATGAGAATATCCTTTAAAAACCCTTTTTTTTTTATCAATTTTGGGTTAAAAAAAGTCGCTAGTCACATGGGCCATCGTATCACTTACATATCGCCACTTTTTGGACCATCATGATCCTACACATACCCTAAATACATCAAGTTATTTAATTTAAATCCCTAAAGTCCTCTTATTTAATTAAATAACCCTAAATTATTTAATTAAATGCCATATCACCTTCCCCTTTTCATTAGATCATTTTATTTAATGAATATTGTCTAAATCCCCTAATTTTTATGATTAAAACTTTATTTAATTATCAAATTAATCTAATCCCCCCACTTGTAAAGGAGTATTCCAAGAGAATATTCATCCTTTGCACAATCTTCCAAAAGAAATATCCTTCCCCTTTTGCACATTAAAACTTTTTGTTAATTTGCTAAAATATCTATTTCTCTCACCCATGAGAATATCCCAAAGAATATTCTCTTTTCTCACTTATTTAAAAAATGGAATATTCTTACAAAGCTTCATGTGCAAGTTAAGTCAAAACTTCTTGTGCTAGTTAACATGTGACCTCTTGTACACTTCAAAAGTGTGTTTGTTTAAAGGAATGAGAACCTTTGATTAAATCTCATCATTGATTCTCATCCCTTAATGAGAATCCATGATCCATGCCTCCATCTTCTTTCCTTTTTGACCATTGATTAACTATTTCAATCTTAGCCCTTCATTTTTTATTTGCTTTCTGATAAATAGGTCACTATTTAGAGACAAATGGATCCATCTTTTAACAAAAAACTTATGTTGTTAAAATCATTTGCACTTGCACTCACATTTAACATCATTTTAGCTTTATTTACTTGCATATTATCTTAACTTCCATTAATGGCTTCCATGATAACATAGATGCATACATTTAACTTATTTTTTAATTAGGATGTTAATCTTTGAAAGCTTGCATACATTTAGAGTAGATTTTCATACACCCATATCGATCATCTTAGCATAAATCATGTTGAAATAGTTTGCATCATGTTCGTTTAGCTTTAAATCATGTTTTCATACACATCTATCAACGGTTTCATTAGTTTTCGTCATTAAAACTTATTGAAACAAGCTCATTATCCAAGGGATTGGGAAAGAGTTGTCATTCCATGTCAATGCGACACCACTCCCCCAATAGGATAAGTTTCAATGTCTTAGATTAAAGGTTTGTCAAGCTTTCATGATTTAGAATGTTAGTTTTAATGGCTTCTTTTTCGTTTTTTACAATGAATGATCTTATTGTGATTAATGCTTAGTGGGTTAAATATGCCTCGAATTTGTATGGATTGGGTGTAGTTAGTCCATACTTTGTCATTGGTCACACTTACATTTGTTATATTAAGAAAATATTCTATATTTATTTATTTTGAAGTTAGAATGATCTTTCAAAAACTTTAAATATAATGTATTTATTATCTATCATATTAATGAATATACTATTTACAAGAAATATAATTTCTAGAATTCTTAAAATAAAGATTTTTTGTTAAAATATATATACATATTATCTATAATATATATATATTTACAAAACTAATATTTAATATTTTTGAAAAGTTAAGCAGCATTTACAGGGCATCGTACCCTTCACAACGAGCCACAAGGGCCAAAACGAAACAAGTTTAAACAACAAACATTAAGGAAACAAAAAGCATAAACAACCCACAGGGAGCACAAAGACTGTAGAGAGTCAGCCGACAGATAGGAATAGGGAGCATCTAATTGGCGTTGTCCCAGTTTTTAATCAAGAGGTCCATTGCCTCATCACCCACCCACTCTTTGTTCTCCTAACTGTTATTCCCCTCCAGCTCCTCCTTATAGCATTAGACAGAGTGCTCGTGACGAAGTGGCCCAACTTCATGGTGAAGTGGATCAACCCCCAGAACCTTTTATTGAGTGTGTCCCATTATCTTCACCACATCACAAGGCTCCACCCCAATGTCCATGGTCCCTAGACCTCTCCAGGCTCTTCAAACAAAGGATGCAGAGAGTGAGAGGCAGAGCCATCATTAGGAACCTTGCTGTCCTCAGGGGTAAACCAGGGCCCCTCCACATTTTCTTCCTCATCATCTTCAGTTTCTTCTTCCTTGTAACCTTTGATGTCAGACTACTCCTCCTCCAAATCTTCAATAATCAGGATCTTTTTTTTGTTCTTTGCCAGCCTCCCAGATCTCCTTCTGGTATTTTCCCCGCCCGTCATCGCAGTGGTCCCCACAACCATGTCACCTCTGGATTCTTTCCTTATATCATTCTTGCCAGTTCCATCCTTAACAGTCGGGGTCGACATGCCTTTCTCCTTTCATTTTTTTGCAGTGGTGGCCTTGAAGGCTGAGTCTACCTGAGTGGATTTCAATTCATAGAGACCCTTCACCGTGCTAGCATGAGCCTTACCCAGACTACCCTTAAGCTTCTTGGTTGTTATCTCGGCTTTGGGATTCCCTGCAATGCCTGTATTGGATTTTTGGGGAGGGCTTTTAGACTCGACTAGGGAAATATTTACAATCAACAGTGGTTCAATGTTCTCAATGCGAGTAGTCGTGATGGTTTTAGGAGGGAAGAGGGCCAGATGAAAGTGATAAAGTCTCAGAATTAGCCCTTGATGGAGCGGGAATGCCGGGAGATCATTGGGGTTAAGGCTGGCCGACTCTTTGCATTTTTCAACCGAGTTTTCCAAGTCCATTAAAAGAAAGAATGGGAAACTAAGCAGCATCTTGTGTCTTAAATGATTTAATAGGGAGAAGTGATAAAAGAAGCAGGTTTTAAACCTACCTTCCAAAGTGATGTACTTCACCAGTGCTAGGCACACTTGATCCCAGGGCATCGGGAGAGCATCTCTCTCAAATCCTGACTGGTTCAGCACTGGGGCCTCCTCACCTCTAAAAAAAGTTTTTAATCTTTCATGATCTAGTTTCTTGGTGTGTTTGGGGTATTTTTTCCTAGTACACAGTAATCTCGTGGCTTGCACAATGACTTCCTCACTGATTTCAAACAAGATTCTTCCAATGGAGACCTGACGATCCTTCCACAAGTTGGAAAACTGACCCAACAAGTTAGGATCATGACCGACCAATGTCTCCATAAGAGAAGCAATGCCACCTTCCACACAGATGTGCCAGACTAAAGGGTTGTTATGAAACTCCTCGTAGTTGTCTAGTTCAGTCCTCACCCGCTCACCACCGATATTGCCAACCTGCATAGGAAACCCACAAATTTGCAAAAAATACCAAATGCAGCAGCCACGAATGATAATCAAATTATGATTGTTAAGTCAAGGTATATAGTAAAGGCTAATAACACTTGCGTACAGGTCGCATGCGCTAAAGGGAAAATCACCACAGGGTGATTTGACAATGAATTTAATGAAGTTCTTGGGATGATTGTGGCCAACAAGGCAAGAATTGGCGGGTATGTAGGGAATGCACAAAAAACAATGCGGAATGGCTGTATAACTAAAATTAGAAACCATCCAAAAGGTGCCAAAGGAGACCCACGCTAAACTATCAAGCTCGAAGACCCTAGAAGGAGGCAAATTTCCATAATGAAGAGTCAAAACATTATAAATACTCTCACACAACCTGATGCCTGAATGAGATAGATCAAGATATCCCACAATCCCCAAGAGCATAGATTGCATAGTACGGCTCCTCAGATTTAATGAAGTCACGTCCTTCCAACTTATCTTCATTAAGCTGACAATTTTAATCATGCTACCATCCATCAAGTTTAAACCCCACCACCTTTACGTTCCCTTAGAACCCAACCCCATCCACCATGTCCAAAGGAAAGACACGTGGATCCTCCAATACGTGCCCCACACACGAAAATATCTACTAGAAACCCTCCACCTGTACACCATCTCAATGTTGACACTTATCCACCAGACCCCCAAAACAATCAGGTGGACCTCCAATTCAGCTCCCATCATCCAAGGATTTGAAATCATAGAAAAACATGGTTGCTTTGTTCCTGCACAATTAAAGCTTGATTTTTTGGTATTAACCTTTCCTTTTTCCTCCAACATTTAGCGGAATCCTATCTAGAGCCAAGATTAGCCAAGACATCCGCCACTTGATTGCCTTCTCTAAAGATATGAGCCACCTTTTTATCCCTAAATTTGGATAAAAGGAAACTAGCATCCAATAGTATATCCTTAGTATTCCAGGCAATTAGTCTATCTTTATTCACAGCATCCGTAATAGACTTGGAGTCTCCTTCAATGTGGAGATAAGCAATCCCCAGAGAAACAACAATTTTGAGGCCCATTAGCAGAGTACGAGCCTCCACCACTAATGAAGACTGAAACCCAATACCTCTCATAAATCCTACCACCAAAGCCTCCACAGGATCTTTGATAACTCCACCAATACTTGCCCATCCTGGGTTGCCCTTAGCAGCCCCATAAAAATTTAGTTTAAACCATCCTCTATCCAGAGGCTCCCATTTAGTATTTTTCCTAGCTAAGAGTTTCGAATTATCAAAAGAGTTAGCCTTTAAATCCTAGTGCCACTCCTTGGCCATTTTTATTTCGTAATCCAATGGCCCCATCTCCAAGAGTTTCCCATTCAAGAGAGAGATATTCTTCTCAATGAGACGAGCACCAATGCCAAAAACATCCTTGGGGCTCCTCTCAACATTCCTGAAAACCCTGTTATTCCTCTTCTTCCACAAACACCATCCCAAAACAAGAGGGACCTAATTCCAAATTTCACCCGATAGAGGGTGGGAGTATGGACCATACCAACCTAGAATGAATGGTAAGAGATCCTTGCTCATAACCCAAGGGACATAAATTTTCTCGAGAGCCAGCCCCCAAACTTCGACAGCAAACAGGAAGTGTAATAAAAGGTGACTGATAGTTTCCTCCCCATTCTTGCAAAGAAAACATCTATTGGGAAAACAAAAACCCCGTTTCCTCAAATTGTCCTAGGTAAGAATCCTGTTATGACAGGCCATCCACCAGAAGAAATTAATTTTAGGGATCATGTGGCGATTCCAAACCTTCTTCTAGGGTTCCTCAACAGAATTTTCATTTGCCAGCAGTCTGTAAGCTGACCGCATAGAGAGATCCCCCTATTTTTCTAAAGTCCAAAAAAACTCATCCTCCCTATCATAGGATGGAAACCTAGTGCTAGAAAGAATCACCTGAAGGGACCAAACCAGACAACAAAGGTCATGGGATTGGAGGCAACAGATGGTAAGGTCACTCCAAATCCTAGCACCAGGGGGTCCAGAAACATAGTCACTAATATGGATGCCAAAGAATCTTTGGGCCACACCCATCATAGTCCTAAAGTCAGAGCAAGCCAGAGGGGATTCAATTAGCCAAGTATCTTCCCAGAATCTGATTCTAATCCCTTTCTTTAATAGGCTTTGTGTGCTGCAAATGCTCCTCTAGGCAATAGAGCCCTGGGGGTGAGATTCTGAGAGACAATCAATCAAGGGCCTATCCTGGAGATATTTGGAATTTAGAATTTTATACCAGCCCTTAGTGTTCCTTAACTGATCCCAACCAACCTTGGCCATCAGAGCCTTGTTAGAGTTGACAATTGTCTTAATTCCAAGACCACCACAATTTTTGGCCTGGTAGACCCTTTCCCATTTCACCAAAGCAAGTTTCTTCTTTTCCTCAATCCTGGGCCAAAGGAAATTCCTTTGAATTTCTTCAAATTTATCAACAATATACTTAGGCATCTTAAAAATGGAGAGGAAGTAAGTGGGGATACCTTGGAGAGCCGCAGTGAGAAGTTGGAGTTTTCCAGCATGGCTTAGGATAGAGCCCTTCCACCTAGCCAATTTCCTTTGGATCCTTTCTAGGATTGAGTTCCATAAATTAGTGGGAACCTCCTTAACCGTGAGAGGGAGCCCAAGGTAAACCGACGGGAGAGATCCACTGACACATCCTAGGACCGCAGTCACCCTGTTTTGCAAATTAGGTGTGTAGTTAAAGAAATAAATCACACTTTTATTGTAATTGATGCATTGACCAGAACAAGAGGCATAGTTGTTAAGACAATATTCCATTTTCTAGCTTCCACCACAGAGGCTTTCCCAAATAGAAAGGTGTCATCCACAAATTGTTGCACAAGAATTGGATCCAGGGAGGAAGCCGCTCTAATTATATTATATATTATTAATGAAATTATATTTAATATAAATAATGCATATATTTTAATTTATTAATAAAGGGGAAGGAGGGGTACACAGCCCCCTCCCCACCTTTAATGATGCTCTCGACTTGCATGTACAGGTCATAGCTTGCTAACAAGTCCGCGACCTGTGCATGCAAGTCACATCTCCCTTTTTTTATTATTTTATTTTTAATTTAGAAAAAAATACAAATTAAATATATTTAAATATTTAAAATTCTAAAACATTAATAGTATATATTTAAATATTTAAAATTTTAAAACATTAATATATAATAAAATATATATATATAATTTAATATGTGAAATTAATATATATAGCATAAATATTCATTTAGATACATTAAAAAAATTAAACATAAATAAAATACACTTGAATATATTAAAAAGAAAATTGAAACATTAATAGTGAGTAAATTTAAATATATATTCATCTAGTAAATAGTTTCATTAACAAACTTCTATATAAAATCAGAGGATAATTTTCTTCTTCTTTGAAAATAAAGGAACAAATTTACATTAAGAATTTCAAAATAATAATTTGATTGTTTTATATTATAAAATCTAATTAAAATGATGCATATGTATTTTCAAGAAAATAAATTTATTTCTTATAGACAAAGCACTTAGAGTATAGAGAACTTACTTGGAATGCAAGGTCTTCAATTCTTTTCTCTGTTGAACCAGTATAAACTTTAAACTCTTCTCTGAATCAATTAGGGTCTTCTTCCTTCCTTCCTTGTCACACTAACCTGCACAAAAAATCTCTCTAAAATCCCCACAGAACTTCCTTGCAAATAAAATTCTTCCCAATCCCAAAATATTTCTGCAATAAAATTCTTCCCAATCCCAAAAGTCTTTCCTACAATAAAATTCTTCCCAAAAACCAAAAATTGTTGTATGTATTTCTCATATTTCCTTTTATAGGAGATGTATGCTCAATCATTGACCAAGAATTGATAGAAAAATCGATGGTTAAGATCGAAGGAGAGAATGGAAAGTTTTCATTTTAACTCATGGAAGGATAATAATGACTTATTCAAATTAAAAAGATGGATAATGGTACACATGAAGTTTCCCATTTCATGCTTAGCTAACTGATGATGACGAAAAAGTTTCTAAAAGGGATATTAGTTAACTGATAAGGTAAGATTTAGATTTTAAAATGAGATGGAGTTAATTGATAAGAGATGAGTTGTTGACTGGAAGGGAAAATAGAAAGTTGAAATAGAGAAATATGACAGCTTTTATATAATTAATTTATTATATTATTATTTTTTTATTCTCATAATTTGAGAAAGATTCATATTTTGAGTGTTCCTTTTCAAAATTAAACCTACCAGACCTAATGGATCTGGAGGGAGATGTATGAGCTCTGCTAGGGTTTTCTTGTGTTTGCAATCATCATTGGCCCCTCTTGCATCATTGGTGTGGGATTTTTCTCTTTTCCTATGTGTACGACTGCATTTACTGTAGGTTTATTGTTTTAATATACCTTCAACTGGCTCTAACCTAGTAATTCTTGTTGGCGTTGGTAGTTTGATGAATTTTATCAATGGCTCCTCCTCTGCATAAATGACCCCAAAAATTTGTTCTGAAAGTGTTTCATGAGGTAAGTCTTTTGACTCCCTAGCTGATGTGGTTTTACCTTTGCTTGATTTTGATTATGCTTGTCAATGGCTTGAGCAACATACTCTTGTTGGGTATTTTGTTGGGAGGAATCCCCCTGAAAGCGTTCTTAAAGAATGGGTCCACAAGCCTTGGGTCCCTCATGAGATCTATCTTGATATGGTCTAAATTTAACCAAGGGATTTTTCCTTTTCCATTTTGTAGAAGTCAATCATGTTCAGACAATCCTGAATCATGGTCCCTAGTATGTCCGGTCTTCTCTGTTAGTTTTCCAGTCGTGGACCCAGGAATTCGCTGTCTTCGATGACACCAAGTTGTGGGTCCTAGTCTAGATTGAGTTTCCAAGTTTTCCTTTTCCTTGTGTGCCTTTTTTGAGTCATATTGTGTCCTCTCTAGGGAAGGTCATTTGTATTGAGCCAGATAGGTTATTTCAGGTCTGACCCTAGAAACGGGTCTGTGTTGAAGTGGACCTTTCACACGATTTCAAGGAATCCATTGTAATTAAAATTGAATCTCTCTGGCATACCCAGAAGGTCACTTATTTTAATTTTCCAAACATGTGTTATAGATTTCAATCCATAGACCATAAGATCAAGGACTACCCTTTGGCAGTGCCTCGTACTCTTCTCCACCACAGGACTTTGAAAAGCCCCGTTAGGTAGATAATTTTTTTGTCAAACTTGATGAGAAATGGTCCATGATTTAAAACCATAAACACAAGTCTAGTGGCTCGGGGATGGCTTCCAAATTCCCTGAGCCAACTAAAGATATTTCAAACCTTTTGGTGAAGAGGAAAGAGGCCCAATTAGAGTTTGATAATATTTTGATGTGGCCCAGACCTAAGGCTATGCCTTAGCCTACTACCGTCATGATAACACAACTGAATGATTCTCCTCCTATGGCAAGAGCTCAATGGTGGTCTCATAGTCCTTCTCCGCCTCTAGAGGAAGGAGAATATGCGTAGGAGAAACATAGATTTTTCTCTCTGAATATTCAAATTGGGTTATTCTGCCAGAATTTTTGTAGAATCGCTTCTCTACTTTGAATGAGGAGCCGAACTCTGATGATATGGAGGAGTTTCAATCATGAATTTCCTCTCATGGAATTTTCAAGGTTTGATAGACCTCTCTAGGAAGTATTATGTTAAGAATAATTTATAGAAGTATACTGGTTTTGAAGTGCTTTGTCTCCAAGAAGTTAAAATCTCTTAATTTTTTCTTGCATCAGCTTGTCATTCTATTTGGCTAGCTAGTCAAATGTTTTGTACACTAATCATGAAGCTGGATTTGGTAGAGTTGTCACCATTTTGTCTCCATGGTGACACACTTGTGTGGTTTACCATGGGTTTGACCCCATACATCGACTTGTATGGATCCTCCTTAACATTGATAATAACTCCTTTGGGATTATTAATGTGTATTCTTCTAATGATGTTGTGGAATGCTCTCTGCTTTGGTGTTGGATTGTTTATTCATTTCCAGTTGCTACTTAGATTTTGTGTGGAGATTTCAATATGGTTGAGATGGCATATGATAAATATGGCACCCTTCCATTCAGATGGGTAGCTAGTGAATGGGAGGCATGGTTTTACATGCGTAGTAAATTAGGGCTCTTTGATCCCAATATTGGTCGCTTCCATTCTCATTCCCTCTTGCACACTTGGTGTAATTACTAGGATATGGCTCTAATAGGATATTTAAGTGCCTTGATCATGACATGATCTCGGCTCAATCTTTTCTCTCTTTTCATAGCTCTTCTCTCCCAGTTAAGCCATTAGTTGATGTGACATTTTCAGATGATTTCCCCATTTATTTTCACATTGAATGGGAGACAAGACAACCTCATTCTTGCAAGACTTAGTTATTTTTGAACATGCCTCTACTCTGTCATCAGCCCACATTGGCCCACATTCATAAGATTTGGAATTTGGAATGTAGGCCACCTCATAATACAGGCAAGATTAATTGGTGGAATGATGCTATCACTCACACGGCCAAATTTCTCCACATTTATGGGTGCCAATTGGCCATTTTCTATCATCGATCTTATGAGGCTATGACTATTGACCTACACTCAACTACCAAGGATCTGGAAGCTAGCCCTTTCTCCCCATCATTACAAGTCAAGGTGGCAGATTAAAGGCACAAAAAACAAGTTACAAAAAATTATGCTGCTAGAGGTGCACAAATCAAAGCCAAATTGCACTAGTTAAAAATTGGTGACCATGCCTCCAAAGAGTTTTTCTAGACCTACGTGTCAGGCACTCTTCTCCTGGCATCAAAAAAATTAAAGAAGGAACCTAGGTGTTTTTTGAGCTACCTAATATTCTCCATGCCTTTGTTAGGCATTATGAACAAGTTTTCACTGCTCAAGAGTACACGTCAGAGTGACAATAAGCCCTTCAATATTATCTTGTTGTTGTGCCAAATAGGCTATCTTTAGCTTAGAAATATGTTTGTGAGAAATTACTTACTATTGAATATTTGAAGGAAGTCATTCATACCATGGCAGATGACAAGGCCTTGAGTGCTGATGGCTTCCCGTGTGAATTTTGCAAGGCCCTTTAGGACTATGTTGGGAAAGACCTTCACAAAGTCTATCTCGAGGATTTTCATTCCAAAACCATTTGTAACATTATTAATAAATAAAATATTAAATTCATACCTAAGCTTGGAGTTCCCAAGGATATCTGCAACTAGCAGCCTATCATGCTCCTCAATGTCTCTTATAAGATCATAGCAAAAGCTTTGGCTCTAAAGATCTTTCATCTTCTACCTCAGATTGTGCACCCAAAGCAAGCTCTCTTTATTAAATCCAAATTTATCGTAGATAACATTATTATTGTGTGGGAAGGTATGGATTGGGCCAGGCAATCAAACCAGAAATCCATTTTTCTCAAAATTGATTTTGTCGAATCCTATGACCGCATTGAGTGGCCTTTCATTCTGGCCATTTTGAAAGCCCTGGGGTTTGGGCCTAACTTCATTCAGGTTGTCCAAATTCTTTTCTCAAACACCTCTACTTCCATTACCATCAATGGACTCTAATATTTTTCCTTTGTCTTATTCCACTCCATCCAAAAAGGATGTTCACTTGCTCCTTCTCTTTATGTGCTTGTTGTTGAAGGGTTTGGCTATATGCTTGCCAACGTGGTTTCTTAACAATGTGTTAGAGGTATTTCCTTGCTTAATTCCCAAGCTCAACTTTTAATGGTCATTTTGCTGATGACTCTTTCCTCACCCTTTTGGCAGAGGAGAATAATATTAAGGTGGCTCTTGAATGTCTTAACTTTTTTTGCCTTGTGTTTGGCTAAGCCATTCAATGGCATAAAACATTGTGTTATAGGCAGTCTATTTTTCCTGCTCCTCACTAGTTTCAATAGTACGGTTGGAAATGGATTGGGCCAGAGGAAATATTTTGGTTTCTAGGCATTCTGTTTGCCTTCTAGGCCTCTCCAGCTAAGTTGTGGCAAGCTATTTTCTCCAGGATTGAGAAAAATCTAGCCTACTAGATTAATAAGCCTCTTTCTTTGGTAGGGAAATTCCAAATGTTCTCTAAGATCTTAGCTGCTATGCACATCTATTACTCCTCTTCTTAGGCTCCTTCGAAATTCGCCTATGCCAAGCTTGAAAAGTTGTTACAGGACTTTCTTTGGGCCTCTGCGAAGACCCATAGAGGGTTTCACTGTGTTGCTTGAGATTTCTTCTGCTTACCTAGAGACTCTGGAGGGCTTGGTCTTCTCTCCGCTCAATGACAAGGGACTACCTTATGTGTGAAATGGATAATTAGAGCCCTTATTGAAGATGAAGCCTGGAAAATTCTCCTCAAACATTGCGTTCAATCCAGCTTTCCTATTCACAAACCAACCTGGAAGGGGATTGGCTTTCAAACCATTATAATTATGAAGGAACTAGTTCAAATTATTGAAAGTTTCATGGCCAAGAGCATTTGGAGAGCCTATGAGGTGGTTAAGCCTTGGCTCCACTTGTCCAGCTCTGGTTTCCGTGATGTGCTTTTTCTCAATCAATAGAATGTTTGGTGGTCACTCCTCTTTGCCAATAATGGTCAACCGTTGGCCAAACAACCTTGGCTTAAGACACTAAGGCTCCACAAGAAATTCATTCAAAATTTGCAACATGTGTTTCATAGACCCACAATGTGCATTATGTCATGGGAATATTTGTGTGCTCTCTATAGTCTTCAAAACCAAGACCATGATACTTATGATGGTCTAGTGAATGCTATTCTTGCAAATATGCTTCATAAGGTGGGAATTCATGGGTCCAAGCCCTGGTGAAAGGATTGGAAGTGGTACTCAAACACCCCTTTTAGGAATTATAAGCCTCGACTTGGTTATATGTGGATTTCACTGCACTTTCCTATGATTGAAAGTCTAAACCAAAGGTGGCATCTCTAGTCCCCCACCCATGTCTAACAAAAAATATTCCCTGCCACTTGGTTTGCAAGTGTTGAGCCTAAACTCGCTCACTTTGCTTGGTGTATTATTTTCCAAGGCCTAACTATGGGGTCTCAACTTGTTCACTTGGGGGTCCAGTACCCTCGGTTCGCTTTTTGTGGGCAAGCTAAGTCTTTTAAGCATCTCTTTTGGTTTTGTACTAGAGCTCAACAATTTTGGAATTGGATTCATGATTTCTTTTAGCCCTTTAGACCAGAACCCTTCTCTTGGCATATGGTTCTTTTGGGAGATTCGCCTAGGCATCCTGCTAAATACACCCATCTTTGCCACACTTTCAAGGTGGAAATCCTCTTCAATATCTGAAAAAGATAGGAATTCCTATGTATTTGCTCACAGCCAAATGGATAAAAATGTTTATTTGTATTCTAAAGCTATTATTTGCTCTAATGTTCTTTTGCAGATTCAAGTTCAATCCAATAAAATTGCACTCGAGGTGTCTCACCTTCATGTGCTTCTAGATCATTGGGGCAATGCCCCATGTACTATGGCTTAGGTGCTTGCTTCGCCCACTCCCTCCCATGACTGGTTGCCCTCTCGGAGCCAATGACAGAGTGGCTCTGCTCACCCCCGCTCCCAACCTCCTCTTCGATGTGGTTCCTGCCCTCCTTGGTGATCTCATTCTCTTCCTTTGAGGGTTGGCTAGGGGCGGCCCTCTAGAGGAGCAGTGGGGAGAAAAGATGGTGACTCTGGGTGGTCCTCTAATAATGCTCCTGGTAGTGGCTCTAGTTTGCTAGACACTAGAAAGTTTTTACCACGTTTGGCACTTGCAATCTCACCTCGACATGAGGAAATGAAAGAGAAAGAAAAATAAGTTGATGATGGTTGGAGTCATCCTGATGTCAGGCTAGACCCCGCTAATGTATGGGGAAGAAAATAGATGACAGAGACCCTCCTGGCTCTGTTGGTATTGCTTTGGCCGCTTAATGGCCTTTTTTCTTTATGTTTATAAGCTTGTACTTTTAGGCTAGGCCCATGTGACTAGTTCTTTTTGGCTTTCTAGGCACTTTTTTGTGGATATGTATTTTTATCTTTATTTTTTTATTTTTTAGACTACAGGAATCGGGTAGCACGACCCCCTATAAACTGTAATGTGGCTGGTTAAATTTTTAACGTGACTGACAGCGCTGGTGTGACATGCCCTCCGATACCATGGAGGTGGGGGAGACTAGACCTTGTACCAACCTCCTACAACAGGAAAGATTTAGCCAACCGAGCTAGGGCCCCCACCCCTATTTTTATTTTTATAATTAATATAGATAATTGCCTATTCATAAAAAAAAAAGATTCATATTTCCATAAATAATTTTTTTGCATCATAAATTATTTTTATTTATTTATCAAAATATCTATTTGATTTTCTAAATATTTTAATTTCTTGATTTTTTCTAAATTTATTTTTTCTTTAGTTGTCACTCCATAATAAAACTAGTATACATATATTAATTAATAATATATATAAAGAACACTGAAAGTTATCAATACTTAACATTGTTTATTATAATATTAATTAATAAAATATATTAAAAACTAATAATATATATAAAAAATTATTTTTACTATATTTATATATATATATATATATATATATATATATATATATATATATTAATTAATTAATAATATATATATAAAAACTATTTAAGCATACATATCTGAGTTTGTAATTTTAATTAAAAACTATTTATTGGGAAGTTTTTAATTTAAATCTTTTTTGAAAAATAGATTTATTTTATTTTATTTTGTGTGCTTGTTATTCTTAAGTAGGACATACTTCCACCTCTTGTCATTTTCAATGAAGCTTCAAAAAGTTTACAAATATTCCTTTGTTGCTTTCACTGAATAACGCTTTTTAATAATATATATAAAGAATGCTGAAAGTTATCAATACTTAACATTGTTTACTATAATACTAATTAATAAAATATATTAAAAACTAATAATATATAAACAACTATTTTTACTATTTTTATAAATATATTAATTAATAATATATATAAAAAACTATTTAAGCATACATATCTTAGTTAGTAATTTTAATCGAAAAGTATTTAAATTAAATTTTATTTATTGGGAAGTTTTTAATTTAAATCTTTTTTGAAAAATAGAAAAAAAAGTTTATTTGATGTGCTTGTTATTGTTAAGCAGCACATACTTCCACCTGTCTGTCATTTTGAATGAAACTTCAAAAAGTTTACGAATATTCCTTTGTTACTATCACTGTAAAACGCTTTCAGCGTAATAAAATAAATAATTATTTCAAACTAACTTAACTTAATAATAATAAAGAATTTTCCAAATATTTTTAAAAAGAAAATTGTGACATAAAATAATGATAAAATAAAATCTACAATCTATTTTTTTTAAAACATGTTTAAAATATTATCAACTTTAAAATTTAAAATAAATAACTAAATATTAAATATTCACATGTCATAATAGAACCTTAAAATGCTAAAGTGGATTTTCCACTTTTCATTCCATCTTAGGTTTTACTTATAAAATTGTAGCACTAGTAATAGATAGGCCAATTAAAAAGGACTTGTCCTCTCCTCATACAATCTTTTCTTTCTCATTTATAAGAAAAATTATGTGAAGGTTCTAATATTGTGTTTATTAGAAAAATAGTTCTTCATAATTTATATTTTTTAAATATCAATAAATAATTTTTAACAAATTCAAAATAGTTCTTTCTTAATTTATATTTTTAAATATCAATTAATAATTTGAACTCTTTTTAACAAATTCACATGTGAAATCTTTAGAATTGTAAACTTTGTTTATTAAGAACAATTTTATTTTATAAATTCTTATGCTTTAGAAAGTTTATTTATAAAATAAGAATTATATCATTATGATTCTATTAAAGCAAACTTTAATCGTGAAACATCTTCCATAAATGAGAGGTAAAAAATTCAATATAAGACAAGACTAATAATTACAATAATAATAAGGCATTCCATACGCTTGATAATTTTGTTATTTACCAAATAAACTTTGAAATATAATTATTTATTCTAGAGTGTTAATAATAGAAATAAGTCATTTCATACGCACATTTTTTAATTATTAAAGTAGACTTTGGAATAAAGCTTTGTATCAACATTTCTTCTTCTTTAGTATTAAGATGGTTTTAAAATATATGTATTTATTAATCATGGAAAACATGTGAAGATGATAGTTAAAATGATAAAATAATAAAAATATCTAACTAATCAAATACTTAAAACTCACATTTTATAAAATTTTAAGAATCTTGAATTGAATGATAATTAATAATTTTTAAAACAAAAATATCTAACTAATAAAATATTTGAAGGTTTCACATTTTTTAATATAAAATATTAATAAATTTTTGATATTAAATTTGTGAAAATGATGTAAAATTGTCGTTTTTTATATGTTTTTAAAAGATTTTCCATATGTTAATTGATGGTTATTATTAAATAAATAAAAGATAAAAATATTTTTAATTTTTAATAAGAAAATAAAATATCGATATTTTAGATTGATTATCATTTGCCATTAGAATCAAGATATCATGTATAATATTATTGGTAGAAAAGAAGTATTGTAATTATCATAAAGTTTTAGAGGTATCATTGTACATGGAAGTGGTTGTTCATTTTTTTATACATAGATTAGTCTATACTTAGAGGCACATATTGAAAAAATGTTGATATAACTCCAATGGTCGTCCACTAGAGTATCACTTCGAGTAAATCTAGACTTTGACATGTTAATTTTTAAGGAGATGGTACAATTTAGTTAACTACCCAAGAAAAATATAAATAAAGGATTTAAAAATTATTTGTGAGATAATGTTCATTACTTTAAAAGGACAAACTTTGATAGTATATTCTCATTTATTTTATTAAATGTAATCTACATTGATAATGTAAAGAAGTAGATTTACACTTAGAGATATTTATCAATTAACATTGATATATTACAAAGAAAATTTCTTTAGTTAAGGAAAGAACAATAATTGCCACAATTCCAACAAGTTGCAAAGTGAAAGTTGGATGTGTGGAAGGAATTTATAGATTATATAAAGAAGGAAGGTTGGATAAGGATTGTCTTGAGTAGGTTATATAATGACTACAATTACCTGGAAAAATCCTATATAATTACAAAATAGGTTATTGAAGTCGTAATAGGGTTAGATGTGAAATAAAATTTCTCTTGAAGAAGGCATCACTAACAACAAAGTGGCTAAGTTTATTAGTGCTATCTATGATGAAAAGAGCTTAAATATCACAAAGATCACAAACCTATCAATTTAGTATGCTATAATGATGTTTTCTACAAAATATATTATGAAAATAGGGAAGAATATATGAATGACACGATAACTCTTACCACACATTAGATGGTAGTTGGAAGGAAACAAATTTCCTTGTTCAACATATTGGAGTATTGCCTGAGAAAATTCAATGGACCAAAAGCACCATAGGCTACTATTTTTGGTATGGTATCCTAATAATTTTTGTTTCCCTCTATTTAATGAACATTCTTTAATAATTTATAAGAAAAACATAGATCGATAGTAACACCAATTACTAGATGCTATCTCCTACCCTACAATATATTATGGGTTTTTCAAATCCTTCTAGCAATAGATATAGAGCCATGAATGTGCATATCCTCAAGGATGGTGTGAAATTATTGCAACGACATTATTTTCATACTTGATAAAGATCATATTTTTATGGAAGTAGTAGAACCAAGAACCTCTTGGATACTAGAACTACCATATGCGATCTCTAATGAGCTAGTAGAGTCATATGCAAAAACATTACTTACTCCACCCAAGAATACTATATTGGAAAGGTTTCAAAAATATAGGAAAATCATGGACAAAATTCATAATAAGGAAGTAGATAAATGCTTTAAAAAGAATAAAGAAAGTTACATTAGTGTAGACACTTAAAAATTTCATGAATGATATACACACTTGAATCTAATATACTAACACCATTTCATCCTAAAACCCATCCTATTTTCGCTTCTTTGATTAAATTAACCTAGTTATTTAATTAAATGTCTCATTTTCACCCATTAATCCAATTGACCTAATTGGGTTAATTCACCCCTCCCATACTAATATTTCACCTTATTTAATTAAATAATGAAAATTATTTGATTTAAACCCTAAGTCCTCTTATTTAATTAATAACCTTAAACTATTTAATTAAATATCATATTTGCATCCCCCTTTTTTCATTAAATTAATTATTTAATGAATATCACATTATTCTCCATCTTTTCACATTCAAATTTAGTTTTAATTAATTAAATTGCTAATTTCCCTCCATCCACTTGCATAGAGAATATTCCAAAGGAATATTCTCCTATTTGGCTCCAAAATTGGAATTATTGCTTTCAAACAAAACTTGTAACAAACTTTCAAAGTTGTTACAAAGTGTGTTTTTTTGAATCATTCTTAACCCTTGATATTTCCTTGATCCATGTGATCCTTGATTCTCATCCATTGATGAGAATATTTGATCCATGTGCTCACCCTTCATTCATTATTGACCATTGATTGATCAAATCAATTTGAGCCCTTGATTTTTCATTTGTAAATCACTATTTGGAGAGAAATAGATCCATCTTTTGATAGAAAATTTATGCTTTTGAAATTCATATTCACTTGAATCCATATTTCATATTTGATAGCATTTTAGGTTAAATCTTCATCCATTTAGCTTAATCATCCTTTAATGGATTCCATGGTAACTTAGCTTGCTTTCATTTTAGCATCTATGGCTTGCATATTTGAACTTTCTTTACATCTAGCATAGATTGCATCCATTTTATCAAGCATTCAAGCATTTAGAACTCATCTCATCATGTTAAACTAAATTCATATCATTGCTCATTCATCTCTCATTAGTTTCGTTAGTTTTATTCAATAAAACCGATCGAAACAAGCTCATATTATCCAAGGGATTGGGAAAGGGTCATCATTCCACATCAATTCGACACCACTCCCCCAATAGAATAAGATTTGAGGTCTTAGAATATATTTACATTTTATTTTCATGTTGATTTCATGATATTTCAATAGGTTTTTGTTCTTCGTAATTTCAAATATCTTATTAGAATCATTGTTTAGGGGATTAAATAGCATTTCAATTCATCTGGATCTATCGTATTTAGTTCACACTATGATGATGCTCACATTTTGGTGCTAGGAGGGCTATACTGATTGAATCTAACGAATTTATCTTTAGATTCTCATTTTCTTGTGTTTGTAGATGTGTCGATGCTATTGATGGATTCAGTGACGCATTTGAGATGCATCGCTATACAACAACACACTTTGGTTTGAATACAATGAAACATAATTAATTTAGTGACACATGATTTATTTTCGTCATCACATATTTTAAATAGCTATGCTAAAGTGATTTTTATTCGCATCATTATTTTTATTATAGCGTTGTGTTCATTATAGTGACGCAATTGATGTCACTATTTTACTGCAAGGTGATGCATGTGATCTTTACCAAAGCGATGCACCTAATAGAATCATTATACAGTGGTGTGTTTGATAAATTCAACAATGAAATTGATTTCAGTGACGCTTTTTATTGGTAAAAAAATAGAGAGCTAATTTTGACATGTGCTTTAAATTTTTAATTTTATGTGCTCTCTAACATGTCACTAACATCTAGTTTCTATTTTTGAGGTCAAATAGTTTTTTAGATTTGGGAAAAAAATTAGGAAATTGCTTACCCCAACTTATTGGGTCATAACTTTCCACTAGGTGCTCAGAACTCGAATCCATTTGCACCATTGGAAAGGTCTCCAAGAGTACAAACGGATTCAAATTTAGAGCACCAGGTAGAAAGTTATGACCCCAACAAGTTGGAGTAAACAATTTCCTAGTTTTTTCCCAATTCTGCAAAACTAGTTAGCTTAAAAAACAAACACCAAATGTCAATGACATGTTAGGGAGCACATGAAATTAAAAATTTAAAGCATATGTCAAACTTAGCTCTTTGTTTTCTTTACCAATAAAAAGCATCGCTAAAATCAATTTTGTCGATTTGAATTTATCAAACGCGACATTATATAGGGGTATGTGCATGATCATGATGGGCCAAAAAGTGTCGATATGTAAGTGATATGATGGCCCATGTGGTTGACAAATTTATTTTTTACGCAAAATTGATGAAACAAAAAGGGTTTTTAAAGGAGATTCTTAGCTTTCCACCAATATAAATTATGCTTTACTTTGAATTTAATAAATAATTATTATTCATTTTCCATTTGAGTTACGACTAAAGTCCTAATTGATAGGATGATTGAAAAATATCTATAGCTTTTAAAGGGTATCACATGTTTTGAATCTAAAACATTCATCACATTCTATGCTTCACATACTATAGGATTAAAAAAAAAATGAATTTCATGAAGTTTTGACCAAGTTAAGGTGGTCAAACATTCAAGTTTTTATATTTTTTAAAAGTTGTAATAAAAAATTCATAATTAATTATTTACTTGGAAAAAAATTACAAAAATTATGCATCACATCGAGACATGAGTCCTCTACTGATATCTAAGATCTTATAAAAAAATATTATCATTTTATTGTGGTTAGGGTGGTTAGATAGACACCTACTTCTTATTTTTCCCCTAAAATTTAAGTACTATTGCATTGAAATTTCAAATTTTCACCAAATACATTTAAAAAAATAAAATTAACCTAGTAGTTTAGAAACTACATTCAATTTTCTACAGGTTCTATTGTTACATATTTTAAAAATAATATAGATAACTTATTCAAATTTCTACATCAAGCTACCTAACTCTAATTTTTTGAATTTTCATCACCATTTAAGGGCCTATTTTTTCCATGATGATCCTACACATACCCATAGTGACACTATCAGGTGTGTCACTCTAGTGAAGATCATGTGTGTCGCTCTGCAATAAAATAGTGACATCAATTGTGTCGCTATAATGAACACGTTGCTATAATGAAAATCATGATGCATCATTAAAATTGAACAAGACAATCAAACACTTCCATTTGGTGCTTAAAATGAACTCATTGTGCTTTTCAAGGTTAAAATGAATGATTTCTTGCTTTGTTTGATTGTACTTGTAGTGTGTATCCACTCCCCTTGTGCTTTGTGTGATCTTGGATGAAGAGAAACACTCAAGTATACTTTTTTTTAATTTCTTGTGCATACTCAAAGTACATCTTGATTTTTGTACCATGGTTTACCTTTAGAGGGCCTACCTCCTGACTTGTGAGAGGGAGTGACCCAAGTGGTACTTTCATTTTGGTTCTCTATATAACTAATTGGTGTGATGAAAGTCATTAACCAGCTGATGCAGATGTTTTATATCGATGAAATTCTCCCTTAGTATCCATGAGATATGTAAAAACCCTTAGATCTTTCTAAGGGATTGGAGGCCTCTTAATTGAGTTAATCACAACATGTATAACACCAGTTTATCTCGAAAGCACTGATTAAGAACCCTTGTTTAGTAGTGGCTAACCAATTTCATCTCTGAAGCATATTTTAAGGTAGTTCATTGGAATATCACCATTCCAAGAAGTTACTTACCATGTTTGGTTTTTGGTTGAGACAATAAAGCAAATAGGGAAGGGAATCTTTTGCTTGGCATGTCAAGATGGTAAATTTCCTTGACATAGCCTATTTTTCCATTTCATCTTCACATATTAATCATCTCTTAGGGGATGATGATAAATTGACCAAGAAATATATACCCACTTGATATAGGGTTGTAATTGCTTGTGAGTCGGTTCAATACTTTGCTTAGTTCCAAAACATTTCAGACACACATCAACATGATTCATTAAACTTCAAAACCTTTGGTTTAAGCATGGATACCCTTTGAAAATTCTTGCTATTGATGCTTGTCCTGAGGATTCTATCCTTGGAGACTTCTAAGTATCTTGGCTTATATCTAAATCCATACTTTTCAAAGTTAACATAGGTAACTATGACCCTAAATTAATGATTTTCATATAATGGACTTTGTGAAATGAATGATTTTTTTAACATAAACATTTTAGTTTTAAATCTAACTAAGACTTTCTTGATGTGATAAAAATAACTTCATTAATCCAAGATTAAATCAAATGAACACCCCACATTGATGTATGTTCAAAATTTGGGGTTAGTGTAGGATCATGGGGGTCCAAAATAGGCCCTTAAGTGGCAATGAAAATTCAAAAGACAAACCTACTCAACTTGGCATAAAAATTTGAATGTTACTAACATAATTTGAAAAATATGTAAGAACAAAATTTGTAGCCAATTGAATTTAATTTCTAAGATACTATTTATTTTCTGGAAAAAAGTAAATCTATTTGGTGAAAAATTGAAATTTCAATTTAGTAGTACTAAATTTTAAGGAAAAAATAAAAAGCAGGTGTATGTCTGACCAACCTAAGTACAAGAAAAAAGTAATGTATTTATTTAAAAATTTCAATGTTAGTAGAGGACACATGCCTGGATGTGCCACATTTTTTTGTAATTTTTTTGCATGTAAATAATTAGTTATGATTTTTTGATTAAAATTTTTAAAAAATATTAAAACTTGTTTGTCTGACCACCATAACTTGGTCTAAAATTTATAAAATTATTTTTTTTCCTTTTCTGTATCCTATAGTATGGGAAGCATAAAATGTGCTACATCTTTCAGGTTCAAAAAATGTGAAATAATTTAAGAATTGTAGTTTTTTCATTCAACCTATCAATTGGGACTTTAGTCAGAATGTATGTATAAAATCAATAATAATTATTTATTTAATTCCAAATAAGGAGTATCTTATATATTTGGAAAGCTAACAATTTTCTCAATAAACCTTTTTCGTTTCATCAAATTTGGATTCAAAAAAACTTGTTAACCGTTTTTGGTCATATCGCCACTTTTTGGACCCCCATGATCCTGCACTCACCCTTTGACTCCCCAAAACAAGCAAATTGAGACAAGGAAAATATTGCAAAACATTGAGTCTGAATTCCATTGTCCAAATCATTGAGTTCCATTATCTAAAATCATTGAGTGCTTAGGGTTTGATCATGTTAGAGGTATAACATTTTTCTCACTACCTTGGAAGTTTTATGGACACCCCAACACTTTGGACTTAGACATCTATCAACCCAAACCCTAACTTAACTACTTTGTGTGTGAAATGAATCATTTTCCATGCATTTAGTTAAGTTAGTGTAGAGAAGGGGGATTCACTACTCATGAGTTCTCTTCACTCAGAGAGCCTCACGGGGTGAACTTCCCTAAACTACCTCAAAGGACAATGGTGAGAGTTCTAGAACCAGAAAGAGCAGGTCACACAGATTCTATGGACAAATTGAAAAGCTCTCGGCCAAAGGATGGAAGCGTAGAATACAAATGATAGTGCGGCGTGCTGAATTCCCCGAGGTGCACTAGCATCTTGTACGGACCATAAAATAGGTTTATCTTAGACAACAACTAAGTGACTACTAGCAATCTAATTACTGAGAACTTCTAGAATTTGATAAAGGAAATAAACTGAAATAGAAAAGATAAAGACGAGAGAGAGGGAAAGGAAATGCTTATGACCATGCGAGTGATGAAGCTTCTAGCACGTGAATGTCCTCAATACCTATAGACAAGAAAGAGAGAAAGTGTTGGGGCTGTATAAGGGTTTGCCTCAGACAAACCCTCATTTTGGTGTTCCCACCTCCACAAACAACCAAGATAGATAGAGAGAAAGGTATGAAATGAAATAAAGTACACAAAAGCCCTACAAAATAGTTTTATGCTACTCAACCAATTAATAGAGGAGAGGAGTGAAAGCTTACCACCTCTGCCCAAAGTGCTCAAGGCTAATAGGGGAGAAAAATGAGAGGAACTCAAGCCTCTACTACCGTGGTGTTTCATTCCACACTTGCTCTACTGAAGTGATAGAGTGTTGATGTTGTTGTTGTGAAGTGTAAAGTGTTGCTTGAGAGTGATTGAAAGGGATTGAAGTTGTTGTAACAAGTTGTGCAAGCAAGGTTGGAGTGAAGCTAGAGGAAGAAGAGACTTTTAAATGGATCAAGAAGAGGTGAATTTGAAGGAAAGAGTGAAGAAAATGACCATATTCGGGTTGGTCAGCCGAAGAGGGCGTTACAAGTCGACTCCCAATGAGAAATGTAATGCCTCTGTAGGCTCCAGACGCTGGAATTTCCCAAGGACATAAGCGCACTGTGCAGATGTCTAGGCATCATCCAGGCATTGTAGACAGAAATGCCTCCACTGACACGCAAAACAAATGCCAAGTGTGATGTGGACAGTAGGATTATGTGGAATTTCTCCTCCGAATTTGGTTTTCTAAAGTGGAAGGGGAAAAGGGGAATTTGCATTAGGGGTGAAAATTCACGTTTCTACAATTAGTTATAACATTTGTGAACTAGTTTATCTTGAAGTTCACAAGTCTACCTTAAATATTTCCAAGCTCATTATCATCTTTATCCATGATATCAAACCAATCAAACCTCTTTGTCTAAAAGTTTTGTCCAAAATTTTACAAAGATCACTCCCCATATCATTCACCTTTTTCATCTCTCATTCACACCATTGGTCCAAAATGACTTAGAGTGTCCCTCTTGCCAAAATTTGAGTCAACTAGAGATTTTAAACATTACAAATCTCAACATAACTCTCCCATAGGTGACCCATAATTTATGGTAACAACAAGATCGCAACACAAGAGAATCATGGAGCAAGCCAAAGTTACATCCACCACAAGTGATACCAATTGACAAGAATTCGATCCAAGGAGTCATTCTACCCTCTCAAAAAAACCCCAAGATCCATTGAGACCATATGAGGCAGACTACATCACAAAAAATCTATTTGAGCTTACTAAAGAAGAAATCCTTGAGTATAAAAAGGAATGTCAAGCCTTAGAGAAAGTGGCTTCAATTCCCAAATCTTTTTCCACACAAAACTTGACACAAGGGTTAACCCAATCTATGAATCAACTAACTCCATCACTATGACCAAGTCAAACAAAATCTCCTAGTCTTGCAACTAGTCTTGCTAAGGACTTTGGTCACACTCTTCCTTTAGAAAGCAACACACTTGTGGGTACACTAAACACCAATTCTCCCAAAAACATCACTTGGACACCAACATTTGGTGCTCCACCTCAATCTTCCACCACCATTCTAGAACACCTTTACATCCACACAAACCTCTTACATTCCATGATACCATGACGACCTCAACATTTCGAGTGAAACCATCTTCATCTATCTCCATGAGTACCACAAGTGTGCCCAATGTTACACAAAGAAATGTGAACCAAGTGTCTCAAATATACCAACAAGGGCAAGTTAACACTCTTACTCAAAATCAACCCTTAACGCAACAAGGGACATCTTCATCCAACCACCCCATTGGTTCATCAAACCCTTTGGTTGCACAAAACACATCAATCCCATCCATCATCAACCCAAATCAAAACAACACATTGATCACAAACCCCATCAACCAAGGTAATACCTTGGTTCCACATCAAACACAACAAGGGAACCCTTCCAATCAGTTGATCCAAGGTCCTAGAAAGTCATTGACATCGCAATACCAAATGACATCATCATCTTTATCATTGGTCCCTCACATCATGCAAAATCAAATGGGTCCCCAAACTTACATTCCTCCATCCCAACCAATGATTTTACAAGGAATTCTAAGCAACACTCAACCACTCATCATCAACCCACAACCATCTCAAATCAATCCAGAACCCATGATCACCCAAAATCCATCCCAACATCAAAACACTTCCATGTTGCAAGCACAAGCTCAAGCTCTAACTTTGCAACAAGTACAATAGGATTATCAACAAGCCTTGCAAGCACAACAAGCTCAAGATCAATCCTTGAAACAACAACAATCTTATCAGTAAGCCTTGCAACAACAACAAGCCCAACAATGATCCTTAATTGCACAACACCAACATCAACAACAACAAGCCCAAAAACAAGCCTTAATCATACAAAAACAATAACAACAACAACAATTCCAATAACAAGCATTGCTAGCCCAATAATACACCAACAATAATAGGTGCTAGTACAATGACAACAACAACAAGGTGTATACTATAATCCCCAACAAAACATCGTCAATCTAAATACGTTAGGATCATATAAACCTCTACCAACCTCACCTTCATAGTATCAAACACCACCCTACACACCATACATCACCACATCATATCAAAATCCCACGTATAATTCATCAGCCAACCCACAATACACAACATATGATCCTCCACCAAACCCACAAGACTATATGGCATCACAACTCAAGGTGCTAACACAACAAATGCAGGACATTCAACTGGGAAAAATGAAGAAGCCCCATACACAAAAAAACTTGTTTCCATACCTATTCGATAGAAACATCGCGATGATACATACAAAATTAAGAAAGAGAAGGGAATATGTAGTGTAAATAGAAGAAATGATTAGAAAGGAACCTTTAGCAAAAAATTGCACAAAATTATTATAAGGAAAAAGAGAAATATTAACACAGCTACAAGAAATGGATCTTCATTAAAAATAGAGTTTGGACACAACATTAACTCAAATTTTAGAATTAAAGGAGAGGATTAGAAATAAAACACTATAAGTAACAAATATAGTATACAATACTCTCTTAGAAGAACAAAATAAATAACAAGAAGATCCAAAATATGAAGCTCTCTAATAGGACTAGGTCTCAAAGTGATAAAATAGAGGGGTTTGTTACTTCCTAAAAATTTAGGTCCATAATCGTCGAACATAAATTTACCATAAAAGCTAGTGGGTGTCATTTATAATGGTAAAAATGGAGTTCATCAATAGATTATAATGGTTTTATGGATAAAAAATGAGAGTGAATAATCTATCCTACACTCTAAGCTTAGCTAGTCTAATGAGGGTGTTCCTAGTGGTATCCTAAGTAGGATTCAAATTAAATATATTGTAAGGTGTTATGTTTTTAGTTGTATCCAAGGTAATTTTAACCCCAAATTTTTTCACTAGGTTAAGGGTAAAACTACACAAAATACCTCTTATTTATTTGATGTAGTTATGATTACATAAAATATAAGGTGCACATATAATAGAATGATTCAAAAAAAATTTATATACTAAATATCACAATGATGTTTCCCTATTTATACTATAGAATCATAAAGTATGCAAATCATAAAAATAAATCCTACAATATTGGTAAATTATTTGCTCTTTGTAGGGTATATGATTGAATCACTAGTAATTAGGAGTAATGCATATCCATTGGATAATATAGTCACAATCTATCAAAATGAAAACAACCATAATTATACAGAAAAAAATATTTATGGATTTATATATATCAAATGGATGATATAAATAATAAATCATTCTTAAGAATCCATCATAGAACTACATAAGTCGATGTGTAATATAAAAAATACCATTACAATTGCAATGAACTAGAACACTTTCACATTCATCAAATCTAACATTACACTTTTGGAAATAAATATGGAAAATAAGAAACCATAGTTACAACTACAATATTCTTTTAGACAAAATAAAAATTATCATTTAGATAGTATACTATAGATAACACTTACAAAGTATACATCTTTCTATTTTTATAGATAAGCTACTCACAAGATAAGCTAGATTAATGCACTTTAAAAGCCTATATCACTTTGGCATAGTAATGATTATAAAAACTAAATATAAAACATTTTGAACAAAAAATTAACTTGTATAAATAGTTCTTCATGTGGGTTGTAGCTCAAGGGTAGGTAGTTCCAAGGTGCAAAGAGCTCTCAAAGATCTACAATCAATAAAAGAGGGGAAATAAATTACCAATTAATTTTAAAAATCTCGTAATTTTTACCTTGTAGTGATCATCCATATCTCTTGAGAATATTTCATCCATGATTCACACTTGAGTTCATATCTAGGTACATTGAGGTATGTTTCAAGTATTTTGTTGGTGTTGTCATTGATGTCAATAGTATGGAGATTGATGGTCTTGTCAAGTACTAGTACTAGTATGGATGCATTGTGGTTTGATAAGAAAGTGTTGTGGTGCTATCATCAGTTTTATCATTGGTGTCTTGTATGGTTGTGATGAATAAGTGTTGTAGTTATAAATGGTTCACTTGATTTCCAAGTGGTTTTGAGAAAATTTGAATAAAAGAGTGTGTAGGGTGACAGAGGTGTGTTCAGTGTTATGCTCTGCATTTCTTCATGGTTGAAGTTATGATTGTAAGGTTTGGATATGATGATAAGAGGTTTTTAGAGGTGTTATATCCAAGGTTTTGGATCATTCTACAATGAAAGTTGTGTTTGATTAATTTTATATCTATGTAGAATGTTTTCTAGGAGAAAGGAGAAATGAGAAATGTGATTACAAGTTTAGTTCTTGTGTTGAAGTTTAGTGACAATGTTTTTGGTTGCATAGAATGATGGTGTTCTTAGTTTTAAGTGGTTGTGGTAGAGATGCAAAATATTTTGATGATGTTGGAATATTCTAAGATGTGTGGATACTATGGAGTTTTGTTATGTGGTTTGCATGACCTAGAGAAGCATGTATGTGGTTGTTTGTAGTGTTAGTTTGATTTTTTCCAAACTAGAATGCTAGCACTATTTTTGGAGGTACCTCATGGATTTTGTATGTGTTGAGTGGTGTTGTGATGTAGATTTTGGTCCTAGTTGACCCTTGGTGTGGTTTTCCTTTACTTATTTCCACCACACAAGTGTTTGGTGCCGACCTATTTTGGTGTTGCACATTTGAGGTACATATATTTCATTAAGGCCAACCTAATCAAGATTATTTAGATCATGGATGGTATAAATGCAAGGTGAATTGTTGGATAAGTGTTTGGATCTATGTGTCAAGTGTAAATGATGTGAATGTGATCAAATGCGGTGACCTAAGTGTGAGCTTTAATGCCTATGACTTCAAATGCAATGAGAAAAACATGCCTACATTTTTAATGTGATTGAAGTTGTTGGAGGAAATGAGCCAAAGGTTGTAGATGGCATAGAGGTACAGTGGTGAATTTTATTATTTCTCTAAGATAGTGAATATCTTAGTAACAACTTCTTCTATTATTATTTAATCTTGGTAGTGAGCTACCTAATAATGAGCCTTTCTTCTTTTTGGGCAGTAAGCCTAATTGTATTCGGTGTTGTTATGTTGTAAGTATGAGTAGTTGGTGTTGTCATTGATGTAAACAAGAATTTTTTGTTATTGGTGTCAATTATATGGGCAAGGTATTATTGCAAGAGTATGAGAAGTTGGTATTGAGTTATTTTTGTTTTCTCTGATGATGCTTTGATTAGTTTCATTATGATGTCATTAGTTACTGGTTTCAAATTCTAGTGTTGCTTTGATAAGCTTCTGTCTATGATAATATTATGTTGTATTTGGCTTGATGGTGATGAGGAAATGTTGAAGATGTTTATGATATGTTTTTGGTGCTTGTTTTCCAAGTGCTTTTGAGAAAATTGTATAAACAGAGGAAATAGTGTGTTGGAATGGTGTTCTGTGTTGCAGAGTAGTTCTATAGTTTGGCTACACATTTATTTTGGGTTGAAGATCTACTTGTGCAGTTTGGATATGTTGATAAAAGGTGTTTAGATGTGTTGCATTTAGAATATGGTGTGTTGGATTGTTATGCGGAGGAAGGTGTGTTCAACAGTGTGTAAACTATATATTATAGAGGTGTCTGAGAGAAATGTTCTTTCTCTGCATTTCTTCGTTGAGTTGTTTCAATTCTTGTGGATCTAGAAGGGTGTTGATAGTGTGTGTATCTTTATTAAGATATTTTTTTTATGGTTTGGTGATTTGGAAGTTAGTTTATTGAGTTGTAGTGTATGATAAAGTTGGTTGAGTGTACTCAATGTGTACATTCTTCAAGTGAAAGTTGTTGTGAAGGAACTTTTTGGATTTCAGGGCACTTGTGGAATATTTTAGATTATGTTCAAGTGTTATGTGGTGTTCGTCAGTCATCTTTGGATTTGAGGGAGTGTGTACTTAAGTTTTAATGGTGTTAACACATGTTTGACCAACCTTGAGTGATTACACTACTTGCAAAGTTTATTTGATGGTTGTAAAAGCATGGAGTGGTGTGTATGAGTGGATTTAGGTCCTAGATAATATGTTTTGTGGTTTTCCTTATTACTTTCCACCATAAAAATGTTTTCATGCTGACCTAATTTGAATTTGCATGGTTGACGTGTATAGTTGACCTTGGAGAATGTTTTCAAGGTTGAAGATGATATAAATATAAGTTGATTTGTTGAGGGATGATAAAATAGATGAGTATAATGTGAGTGATGTGAAGTGCAAAGTTGTAGGGTGAAAATTTGTGAAGTGTAGTGTGACCTTTCATGGGTTAGATTATTGAATGCAATGAGCAAAAGGTGTATATAATTCTTTAGAAAGACTACAAAGGTTTTGGTGATTTTGTGGTGGATTTTTTTGTTTCTTTGAGATGGATTCCTCATTGTAACACTCTTCTCTATATTATTTTCTATTCTCGTAGTGATCCTTTGGTAGTGATCCCTTCTTTCTTTAGGGTGGTGAGCCCTCCGACAATGAGCCCTATTATATTCGATGTTGATATTACTTTATATTGTGAGTTCATCCTCATTGTGTTTTTTACCATCTTGGGTTTTCCATGTAAATTTGGTGTTTCTTTATGTATGGTGTTTATTTGGTTATGTTTCTATTATTTGATTTCATGATAAATCATTCTAACAGATTAAGGGTTAATTGGATTAGTGGGAATCTAAATATTTGTGAGGGTTTTGAAGTTTTAAGGTACAACTAATTCACAACCCCCTCTCAGTTGTATTATGCATTCAACATGTTACTAATATATATGTGAGTTAATCCTCACCATGGTTCTTCCATGTAAATCTAGTGTTATTATGTGTTTGGATGTGATTGCATTAATGCTTAATGAGGGTTTAAAGTTTGATAAGGGATTCAAAGTTAATGAGGTATTGAATATTTTAATATACAATTGATTCACCCCCATCTCAGTTATCTTGTGCATATAACAATTTGTATCAAAGCTCTGGTTCCTTGGACAAATATTAACCACTTGAGGTAGATCCAGAAGGAACACATGAAGGGTACCAAAGCTCCTATGTTCAATGGAATGAATTATCCTTATTGGAAAGCCAATATGGAGTCCTTTCTAGTATCTCTTGGATTTTGTGTTTGGAAATCAGTTGAAAAAGGATATACTATTCCTACTACTGGTCCAACAAGTGATGATGAGATCAAGGAATATGAGAACAATGGCAAAGAAATGAATGTTATATTGAGTGGAATTTTTAATTCAGAGCTTTGAAAGGTGATAATTCTGAAAATTGTAAAGAGATCTGGACAAAGTTGGAGATTATTTATGGAGATGATAAAGTCAAGCAAGAAAAGATGCAAAACTACAAAGCCAAATTTGAAACCCTATTGCATACATTCTTAGAGTGGATGAAGTTGTCAATGCCATCAATGGCCTTGGTGGTAAGCTTGAATAAAGTGAAGTTGTGAAAAGGGTATTAATAACTCTTCCTAAAGCTTATAGTTCTAAAACAATTCTATTGAGGAAGCTCAAAATTTGGATAATTATTCTAGAGATCAGATCTTTGGTGCTTTAATTTATTATGAATTAAGAGAGTTTGGTCAAGATGTTACAAAGAAAGAAACTACTTTTAATGTCTGCAAGGTAGAGAAGGTTGATGAATCTGATCTAGATGATCTTGATGAGGTGAAAGAAAATTTTGTAAAGAGATTGAAAAATGGCACTAGAAAATGCAAAGGTAATTTACCCTTTAAGTGTTTCAATTGTAGAAAGATAGGTCATTATGCTTCTAAATGTCCAATCAAAATTGCAAATGACAAACCTAAGGATCATAAAGGAAAAATTTTCAAGAGGATTTAATATGTTCAAAGAGATAATGGTGCATCTAATGGTGATGAATCATACTATCTTGATGATGACAGTGATGAATGCTTGTTCATGCCTCTAACTATTGGAACTAATTTTACTAATTCTAAAATATGTGTGAAGGAAAGTTCTTCAGTAGTAGGTCACAACATTGAAGGAGCTATGGTCACTACGTTTCATGCAAAAGAAGAGAGAAATTACTAGATAATTTATGGTGGATGCTTGAATCATATGAAAGGTGATAAGAGTAAGTTTATTAAACTTCATAAGTATGATGGAATTCTTGTTAAGTTTGGTGAAGATACATCTACTAAGATCTATGGAAAAGGTTCAATTAGTTTTGATGGAAATCATTAAAAATATGATGTTATTTATGTCAAAGGTCTCCAACTCAATCTTCTTAGTGTAGTAAAAATGTGTAGTAGAGGATACAGGGTTTCAAAATGATGGTTGTGAAATCAGAAAAGAAAGATCTAGAACTTTGGTTGTTGCATGGATAGGGACATAACGTAATGTTTATTAGCTTAAAGGTAGTGGTAATAAATTATTTATGTCTCAAATCAATGAAAGTTGGCTATGATATAGAAGAATGGGTCACATAAATTTTGATAGCCTAGAAAATATTAGTTCTACTAATTCTTTGAGAGATCTGCTAAAGATTACAAATCCTATCAATGCAATGTGTAAGGAATGTTAGTTTGGAAAGTAAAAAAGGAAGATGTTCAAGACTAAGGAAAATTCTATCACAAGTCCTTTGGAGTTGGTGCATATAGACCTATGTGGACCTGCTAGAATAAGAATCTCTCAAGGTGAAAGGTGATAGGTATTGTATGTTTTTGATTGATGATTATTCTAGAATGACTTGGGTGATATTTCTCATAGAAAAATCAAAAGTCCTAGATAATTTTAAAGCATTTAAGTCTATGGTTGAGAATGAAATGAATGAAAAAATCAAGTGCTTAAGGTCTAAAGGATGTGGTGAGTTCACCTCCAATGAGTTTAATATTTTTTGTGAAGATCATGGGATTAAGAGGTGTTTGTCAACCCCTAGAACTCCTCAGTTGAATGGAGTTGTGGAGAGGAAGACTAGAATAGTTCAAGAGGTAGCTAGGACCATGATGAAGGAAGAAAATCTATCAAATGTCTATTGGAGAGAATCTATTCATACTGCAATCTAAATTCTTAATAGAGGTTAAATGAGAGTGAATAGTTCAAGTAATCCTTATGATTTATGGTATGGTAAACCTCTTAGTATGAAATAATTCAGAGTTTTGGGAAGTAAATGCTATATCAGAAGAGATGAAGAAAGCTTTAGAAAGTTTGATGCAATATCTTATGAAGGAATATTCCTTGGTTACTCTACAAGAAGCAAAGAATATCGATGCTATAATAGGGTGATTTCAGGATCATGGGGGTCCAAAAAGTGGTGATATGACAAAAATGTGGCTGACGACATTTTTCTTATCTAAATTTGATGAAACGAAAAAGGTTTATTGAGAAAATTGTCAACTATCTGCCAATATAAGATATGCCTTATTTAAAATAAAATAGATAATTATTATTGATTTTCTACATGCATTATGACTAAAGTCTTGATTGATAGGCTGATTGAAAAACATCTATAATTCTTAAACAAATTAACATTTTTTTGAATTTAAAAGATGCAACACATTCTATGCTTCCCATACTATAGGATAAAAAATAAAATAAATAAATTTCATTAAATTTTTTTTCAAGTTATGGTGGTAAGACAAATAAGTTTTAATATTTGATTTTTTTTTAATAAAAAAATCATAACTAATTATTTTCTTGCAAAAGAATTACAAAAAAAATGTGGCACATTTGGGAATGTGTCTAAATATATTAATTTTTTTAAAAAAATATATTATCTTTTTCTTGTACTTAGGTTGGTTAGACATACACCTACTTTTTTATTTTTTCTTAAAGTTTAGTACTACTTCATTGAAATTTCAAATTTTCAACAAATAGATTTACATTTTTCCAAAAAAGGACTAGTATCTTAGAAACTACATTCAATTTGCTACAAATATTGTCTTCACATATTTTCCAAATTATCTTAATAAATTATTCAAATGATTATGTCAAGTTGCCTAACTCCATTTTTCTGAATTTTATTTCCACTTAAGGGCCTAGTTTGGACCCCCATGATTTTGCACTAACCCAATAAAAGGCTGAAAAATATTGTTGAAAGTGCATGTGTTAAATTCGATGAAGAATCACTTCAAAGTTTTCTATTGATAGAAGGATATGAATCTAATGAATCACCTTGCAGTGAAGAAGAAAAAGAAGAGAAATAAAAAAGAGATGGCAATTGAAGAGGAAGAAGATCCGGAAAAGATCCCTAAGACTCTATGTATGTGCAAAAGGAATCATTCTAAATATTTGATCATTGGAGATAAGAGGAAAGGTGTGTTGACAAGAAAAAAAGGCTGCTATGATAGAGGAACAAGTAAACTTTTATTTACTTTCAGAGGTGGAACCTAAAACATTGACTAAGGCATGCAAAGATGAGAATTGGCTCAAATCTATGAAGGAAGAGCTGGAAAATTTTGAGAAGAATCATGCTTGGGAATTGGTCCCAAGACCTACAAACAAGAATGTGATAGGAACTAAATGGGTTTTCAAGAACAAGTTGAATGAGGATAGAAAAGTTATCAAAAATAAGGCTAGACTTGTGTATAAGGGCTACTCACAAGTGGAAGGAATATATTTTGAAGAGAATTTTTCTTTAGTGGCAAGGATGAAAGACACTAATTTTTTTGGATTTTGCAGCATATAAAGAATTCAAGGTTTATTAGATGGATGTGAAGTCTACATTCTTGAATGGTGAGTTAGAAGAAGAGGTGTACATTGAATAATCAAAATTGTTTTAGTTATCAAATGTTGTTGATATGGTCTACAAGTTGAAGAAAGCATTGTATGGACTCAAACAAGCTCCTAGAGCTTGGTATGCAAGGCAAGATAAGTACCTGTTGTAACGAGGATTCATAAAATGTACTACAAATAGCAACCTTTACTTCAAGGTTAATGGAGAACAAATCGTGATTGTGGTAATGTATTTGAATGACATTATATTCTAATTAAATGAAGGTATGTGCAAGAGGTTCTTAGATAAGAGCAAAAAGAGTTTGAGATGTCAATGTGTGGGGAGATGAAATTCTTCCTTTGGATACAAATCAATCAATCATAAAAGGTATTTCATTTCATAGTCAAACTATGTGAAGGAAATGTTGAAGAAATTTGGAATGGAGGATTCTAAACCAATGTGTACCACTATGGTTACTAGTTGTAAGTTGAGAAAAAATGATGAATCTCCTAAGGCTGATCAAAACAAGTAAAAATCAGTGATTGGTTGATTTCTATACCTAACTACTACTAGACCAGATATCATGCATGTAGTTTGTCTTGTGATAATATTTTAAGAAGATTCCAGAGAATCACATGTTGCAATAGTTAAAAGGATATTTAGATACTTGAAGGGAACTCTAAATTCTGGTTTATGGTATCCTAGGGATACTTATTTCTCCTTGAGTGTATATACAAATGCAGATTGGGTAGCACATATAGATGATAAAATAAGTACAAGTGGAGGTGCTTTCTTTCTTGGAAGTAAATTGGTTTCATGGTTGAGTAAGAAGAAATATTCAATATCATTATCTAATGCAAAAGTAGAATATATTGCAGCAACATCATGTTGTACATAGGTGTTATGGATGACGCAAACATTGAAGGATATCAGAGTATCATACAATGGACCTATTTCTATCTTGTGTGATAATACAAGTGTTATTAATATTTCAAAGAGCCTAGTAATTCATTCAAGAAAAAACATCTCTATTTGGTATCACTTTCTAAGAGAGAAAGTTGTAGAGAATGAGGTTAAATTAGATTATGTTCCTACAAAGGATCAACTTGCTGATATTTTCACAAATTCTCTTCCTAAAGATACTTTTGAGTATCTCCAACTGATGTTAGGGGTTATTGCCCCTCCTTTCAACTAGATGCATAAGTTGGTGCATTTGTCTAGGTGAGAATTCAAGATACATTATTTGTCCTAGACTAATTTTGAAGTCTACCTCTTAGGGGGAGTAGGTAGTAGTGTTACATTGGTTGGTGTGTAGAAAAGAGCAAGCAGTAGAAGAGCATTGAAGAATGAGTAATGCAAAATAGTGAATAGTAGTGGAGAGAGAATAGGTTCTTGTTGGTGTTGTAAGTGGTGTCAAAGTGGTGTATGTAGATGTCAAAGGGGGAAATATAAATGAAAAATTCTATACAAGTGTTTTCAAAAGGGAAATATGTTTCCCTTTGCAGTTGATGTCAAAGGGGGAGAGAGACGAAGTCTAAAAAACATACAGAAATAATAGATGTCAAAGGGGGGAGTAATGGTTGAATAACTGCTCAAATAGGGGGAGAGATTGTAGAGCTAATTTTTTTGATGGTTTTTCAGAGTTGGTGTTTCTATTAATGACAAAGGGGGAGATTGTTGTAAGTATGCAACTAGTGTTGTCATTGATGTTAATAGTATGGGGATTGTTGGTGTTGTCAAGTACTAGTGCTAGTATGGATGTATTGTGGTTTGATAATAATTTTTGGTGTTGTCATCATTATTGTCATTGGTTTTTTGTATGGTTGTGATGAATAAGTGTTGCAGTTATAGTTGGTTCACTTGGTTCCCAAGTGATTTTGAGAAAATTTGAATAAAAGAGTGTGTAGGGTGATAAAGGTGTGTTCAATGTTGTGCTCCACATTTCTTCATGGTTGAAGGTATTATTGGAAGGTTTGGATATGATAATCAAAGGTATTAAGAGGTGTTATATAAAAAGCTTTAGGTTTTGGATCGTTCTTCTATGAAAGTTGTGTTTGACATTTTGTCTATTTGTGTAGAAGGTTGTCTAGGAGAAATGATATTGCACCACATTTCTCAACAGTAAGGTTTCTTGTCTTGTGGATTTACTAACATTCTTATATTTTTTGTATTTATCTTCCCATGGATTTTTTATTGTTGAGTTGCTCTGCAAGTTCAATTCTTGTGTTGAAGTTTCATGGCAGTGCATTTAGTTGCACAAAATGATGGTGTTCTTAGTTTTGGGTGGTTATGGCAGAGTTGCAGAATATTCTTATGATGCTAGAATATTCAGAGATGCCTTTTGGGTACTATGGAGTGTTGCTATATGGTTTGCATGACCTAGAAGTTTGTATGTGGTTTCTTGTAGTGTTATTTCATGTTTGGCCAGCTTGGTGTGCTAGTACTATTTGTGGAGGTACCTCTTAGATTGTCGATGTGTTCAGTGGAGTGATGATGTAGATTTGGGTCCTATTTAATCCTTGGTGTGGTTTTCCTTCACTTCTTTCTATCATGCTAGTGTTTGATGCTGACCTATTTTGGTGTTGCATGTTTGAGGTGCATACATTTCATTTAGGCCGACCTAATTAAGATTGTTTAGGTTGTGGACGGTATAAATGCAAGGTGAATTGTTGGAGAAGAGTGTGGATCTATTTGGAAAATGTGAATAATGTGAAAATTATCAAGTGTGGTCATCTGAGTGCAAGCTTTAATTCCTATGACTCTGGATGCAATGAGCAGACGGTGTCTACATTTTCATTGTGCTTGAGGTTTCTAGAGGCAATAAGCTAAAGGTTGTGGATGGAATAGAGTTGCATTGGTGGATTTTCTTGTTGCTCTAAGATAGTGAATCTCTTTGTAAAATTTTCTTCTATTCTTCTTTCTTCCTAGCAATGAGCCACCTAATAGTGAGCCTAATTTTATTCGATGTTGTGATTCATATATATGTGAGTTAATTGTCACTGTGGTTTTTCTCTTCTTGCTTTTTCCATGTAAATCTAGTTTTCTTATGTGTTTAGATGTGATTGGATTACTACTTCATATTTTTACATTTTGCTAATACTTAATAAGGGTTTAAAGTTTGATAAGGGTTTGAAAGTTAATGAGGGATTGAATGTTTTAATGTACAACCGATTCACCCCCTCTCAATTGTCATGTGCATATAACAAGCTATACTAGGGAGGAATGAGAGAACACTCCTAGTTCACCCATAAATTTTCATCTCAACATTGGAAATATGGATATGATATGATAGGGTGTGGGTAAATTATTCAAAATGGTCAAATGCATCCTTAGATGCCATGCCAAATTAATTTAGAAATTGAGCATCCTACCATGGTGAAGAGTTAGGTAAAATGATGCATTTGTTAGGTTTCCTAGGAGTGAAATGATGAATTGGTAGGTTTTGGGGTCTAAGAGGCACCATGAAACTAGGTTCAAAAGTGAATGGGAAGCTAAAAAATCTAGTGGAAGAAAATGAGCAAGTTGGTAGGAGTTCGAGGTTAGGAGTAAATTAGGAATCAAAAAAATGTGGAGGTGCAAGGTTCTTGTAGAATCTTAGGGTATAAATTAACTTTATTATTTAATTAACATGAGATAATTATATATTTTTAATAAATTAATAAATCCATTATTATCTCTTCACAAGTTAACTTATTCTTATAATTTTTTTTATTCTCATTTACTTACTAAATTAAATAATTAATTATTATCCTCTTAGGAGATTGAAATGACAATTTTCCATAACCAATTTAGTTATCTCCTTCACCTACTTGAGATGACTCCACAACCAGTTGAGTTACCTCCTAATCCTTGATGAAATTCACACTATTCACTTAATTATATGAAATTCTAAAAATTCATCATTGCATTCGTCATCATATATCAAGTTTTTTATGCAAGATTACTCTACTACTCTTATTATCAAAATAGCACAATGTTATGATGATTTTTATCCACGTCCTTTCATGAAAAAGTCATTCTAGTGTGCATAATATTGAGATTTGTAGTTGGATTTAATAAGAGGAATTTAGATTATTTATTTTTTGTTTCAATTTATTATTGAATAAATTTTAGTGAAGCTAACATGATGAACCTGCAGTTTACCCATTATATTTTTTTATGCTTCTCCTAATTTTATCTTATAAATTTTATACTTTTTTGGAGAGAATTGAATGTGAGGTTTTATAAGGATATTTTTTTTATCTAAAATGGACCCTATAGATGAGTCAAAAAGGTCTTAGACATAGGTGGAGGAAAAAAAATTCAACAAAGAAATCATTTTTCAAGCTGTTTCTTTGGTAATCCATACATTTGTATGGATTTATACTTTTAAAACTATAATTTTATTGATAATTTTTTTTAATTCCATTAAGAATTAATTTCATTTTATTACTAGTTATATATTTCATTCGTAGATTCTTAACCATTTGGAGAAGATCCCTAACCTATTTTTATTTCATTAAACAATATTATTGATTCAAAATAGCTAACCCTTTTCTCATGTATCAAATTTTAAATTTTTTGTTAGTGTTGGAAAGGTGACTCTAATAAATTTTCTATACACAAGGTATTTTTGTATATTATAACCATTTTATCTTTGAAACTACCTTAAAAATCTTGAAAATAGTGTATGTTGCAAGCCAAAGAACAAACTTTAAAACTCCAAAACTTGTGGTTTTGTAGGACAATCTAAATAAGACTTGTTTATAGACCTTTATTAATTTTTCTTTTCCTTGTCTTTTGTTTTGTGTGATTGATAATCATTTATTTTGGGATTAAAACTTATCTTCACACCTCAATTTTATGTAATCCATTTACCACTATCTTTTAATCACAAATAAGTGGGGTGTGTATGCTCTTCGCTTGCACACTTGCATGATCTTGAGAATAGAAAACACACACTTCTTCAAAAAATTATTTTTTGGGTTCTAACTTGGATTTCAAGACCAAGAGGACAACCTCAAATATAGTGTTTGATGGAGTATAAAGAGTGAGTGTTGATTCAAAAGACATGCCTCTTGGAAGTTAAAATTTTCTCATTTGAGCTATGTTAGGTCTCAAAAACATAGGTTTCAAACCTTAAGAGGATGTCAGTATCTTAGTATGTTTTTGGCTAATGAACAGGGTGAATATGATTGATAACCCCTTGCTCTTTAGGCTCTGCTAAATCTAGGAAGGTGTACCTAAATGATAAGGCAGATTTGAAGGTTGTAAGTGTAATTTCTAATCTAGGCAATCTATTCACAATGGAACACAAGAGTGAAATAGATGCAAGGATAATAATTAATTCCTACTATAAATGTTTTGAGAATCAAGTGTATAAAAAAAGTTTGTATAAAATGTTCTAAGTATGACTAATGCCTAATCCTATTGGGCGAATGGAGTCAGACGCAGATGATGATTGTGGAGACATATATGTAAGATTGGTAAACCTAATCCCTAGCTTAAATCTAACTTATTGGGAACTTTTAGATGTTTGCACCTTGTACAAATGTGCAGGTTTGTTAGTTACTATACTCTTCTTTATGAATCCTAGTGTTAATCTCCTAAATTACTGTGATATCATGAAAGGATTTTTAATTCTTAACTTGAGGGAAAACAATCATAATAACTAATTTAAAATGATTTTAATCCCTAGCATGAACCAATAAAATGAATTATTTGAAAGGATTTTAATTCACCCTAGCTAGAACCCAATCAAGAAAACCATGCAACAACAATAAATGTGTACTGAAAAATTGTATAAATTTAAATAACTTAGGAAAACCACTTTGGAGATAGTATAGCAACACATAAGAATGAAAATCAGCACAATAGTTGAACACTAGAAATAAATCACCAATTATGAACAGTCTTCTCCATTATGTTTACTTCAAATAATAATACATTGATAGCATAAGTCTTTTAAAATATGAGCACGAATGGATGGAAGTGGAATGGTGGTAATGATGATTTTCTAACCTACTGATCTAATTCTAATTTATAATCATCCTTGATGAAATGATTTCATCTTACATATATGCATTGTATTTTTATGGTTATGACCCGTTGTGTATCTTTACGGTACAACTCTTTATTTAATTAATCATCTTCAGCAAATTAAAATACTTTAGTTTTAATCTCCTTGACTTTTGTGCTTGCGTGAAAATAATTTTGATGATTATCACATATTTTATTTGCTAGCAATTTTCACACTCATATTTATCCATATGTATTTTCACCATTTAGAAAATATTATTTTGGAAAAGACAATCACCCACTTATAACTCCCTTGATAAATGTATTTCACTTCGTAATTAAAAGTATTCCTTGGGTAAAATAATTACCCATTTCTTTATCCCCAAGTGAAAATATTTTACAAAATTTTATTTTCATCGTAATAATACTTTCTCATTCCCCATGGTACGAATGTAAATATTTTTTTTTCCTTTTGATTTGCCTACCTCTACATTATTTTATTGCACCACATGTTACTTTATCAAAAATTAATGAAAAAGTTTCATTTTATTTTAGTTCCCACTATCTCACACCATTTTGTTTCTCCCTTGCGGGATAGAACTTCGATTTCACCGCACTCCCGCAAATGTCTTAAATTTTATTAGTGGGGATGTGGGGAGTCACTTCACACTTAATTACTTCCTCACCGCCATCCCGCACATTCACTTACTGGCCCTTGTGGTAAATTTTATTTCCCAAAATAACCTCAATGTTATGATTTTAATGAATTTTTTCCAAGCAATAAAATATTCACCACATTCCTTAATAATGCTTCCTTCTATGGCTTTATTTTCATTCCACCCAAACTACCGCACATATTGTATTTTTACTTTGTAGGGATGCGGGGAATGCTCACAATACCGCACATCTTTTGTTGGGTGCTTGTGGTGGTGCAGGGAACTTCCTTAGGTCACCTGTTCTTTCTAGGAGCCAAATTGCTTATAAAAATAAATCTTTGTCTCAACATCTGATGCAATTAGTTTTGATACATAATGCAAATGGTTGGAAAAATATAATATAGGTCTTAAACCTTCTAAACACTTTGAGCAATAGAGTCATAATACAAAGAGACTAGTTTCATCATCTATATCATTGCTTTCATGATGCCTATTAGCATTTTCCTCTCTCATAGAACAAAAGATTGTGTCATATATAACTTCTTTGTTACCTTCCTGTATTCTCATTTCCATTTTATTCATACCCTTTGTTGGCATTTAGGAATAAATTATTGTGTTCGGTCTCCTCTGAAATAATTTGATGACACTACTTCCAACACTTGTCCACTAGTCCATACAGAGAAAAAACATCATTGTATTGAAGATATTTTTAAAATCAAGTAGCTCCAGCAATGGACTTAATTTCTATTGTGAATAATAGCACACAATATATTTTTCCTTTGTTCACAAAGTTAAACTTTATAAACTGCTAATATATTTAGGTCTTTCAAAGTTGTCCCAAATCCATTTTAAAACATTTAAAATGTTTTAAAAAAATTATGCATTTCAAACTTTAGCACATAGTAAAAAATTTAATTCGAACGATTGCTGAAAAAATAGAGTAATCCCAGTGCAGGCACATGGAGCATCCTGGAGTCATGAAAATTTACAGGGGACTGTGGTACTTCCTTTGTAAACTGGCCCCACCAGAGCATGTATTAGGAAAATGAATTTTAAAATTAATGCACCAAATGAACTTGAAATCCACCAAAATTGAAATTTGAAACATTTGAGGCCAAAACACCAACTAGGACACCCTTAGAATTTCAAAATTCACAAAAATTTTGGGGTGCCAAATCTAGCCCAAGAACATTCGCACAACAATTAAAAAGCATATAAGAACTCCTTCGACGACCATAAAAATGCATAAATTTTTGGATTATATATTTATATACATATAGTCCAAAAATTTATTGCAATAAATGGCTTGAAAAAATTCATCCCGAGGTGTGAGATATCAACATTCAAAATGGTCCATTTTTCTGTAACTGCACCTGTCTGAACTAAATTGAAACTCACCAACTTGCCCACTTCAGAAAATAATAAATTTGATCCTAGGAAGTTGTAACTTGGAGGATTGGTTCTTTTAGGATCCATGAATATGCATACAAAAGGGTTTTTCACCAAACCTCTTCCTTCACAAGATATCAAGAGTCAAACTTGACCCCTCTGCAACTATTTTGGGAATGCAATAAAAAAAACTGGGTGAAATCTATTTTGTTTTGGTTTTGAAAAAATACCAAATGAGATGTTGGGACCTTGAAAATTGGCATGAATCTAAATTAACATGGAGAAAATTTATGACACCAATTGGTCTGTCATGACGGTCTTTCAATTGCTAGATATTTGTCTCCAAACTTGACCCCTTTGGCAAATTTTACACTACGCAAACAACAAACCCTTCCAGAACCTTCCAACTTGGTGTTTTAAAAATTCACCAACTCAGATCATGGGAAGCTGAAATTAGGTGGACACACTCACATATGGAAGATAAACAAAATTGCAAAGTGATTTGGCTTGAAACTGAATGAGCTTCAAATTATGATTTTTCAAAGTAGGCTCTTGAGGTAGTTTGAACAAATGCATTTCTCAGTGTTGCAATGTAATTTTTTACTATGGGAGTCTCAAAATTTGCCAAAATTTGTAGTAAATTTTAGGCTCCAATAGTGGCGCTGTCTGGGGATGTATGCCCCTTGTGGGCACAACAAGAATTCAAATCTCTGGAGAGCAGATCAAGTGTTTTATTTGTTGAGCAGAAAAGTAAAACTTCATCTTTGTTGTGAATTGGTATGATTTTGCAAAATCACACCACAAATGATGGCTCAAGGCCACCCAAAAAGGAATGCCTTTATTTCCCTCTGTCATATACCTTATTTTGGTTTATATTCATCAAGTTCCTTTTGAAAACATTCATACAATCTGCCCTATTATATTCACTGTCATTGGAGACTTTCAGAATGACACTATGTTCAATATTTCCCATGTTTCTTTTACCATTCTATAGTTCACAACTAGACATTATCTGAAACTTTCCATCATCATGTGATACACTTTTGCCATACAATGAGTATTCACTTTCAATGGAACATTTTTCATTATTTTTCTCACTATCATGTATTGTATATTGACCTCCTAGCTGATCTGCAAAATGAGAATACTCATTGATCTCTTCATCACAAGTCTGCATAGAAAATATGGAATTATCACATGGCCATTGGTGCAAACTAAAAAAAGGAGTTCCAGGTGTGTATGGGAAGGAAAAAAATCAAACTCATTCATGTTGCTCACTCTATCATCTGAATGCTTCTTACATGGGTCTGAAAAATATGCCATATCAACATATTCTGAGATAGCTTCATCTGAGATATTTTCAGCATCTTCCATATCATCAATTGGTAGTGACATTAGCTTCTGATCAATACATTAATCATTATGTATATTTGAACCAACTGATGCCAAGCATGCATTATCCATCATATGTGAATCAATTTCATTCTCAAAGATCTCCAACTCTGATATATATATGTCCTTTTGAACAGGGATAGACATAGAATCTTGATTAGCTTCAAGAGTTGTCTCATCATTGTCACACAAAGTGCTTTCACTATCAAAGAAAATGTGTGTTGGGCATAAAGTTTTTGCTTTATTTTTGTGTGTATAACTCTGATATTCAACAATGAACAAGTCTGAAATTTGTTCACTACTGAATGAACATACTTCTTCTTCCATATCTTCCACTACTTCCTCCTCTTGATCTCCAAAAGAACTGCAAGCATCATCTTGTTGTGAATCAAAATCCATAGGTTTCTCATCAAAATTTGAATTTTCAATAGATTATTCATAACATTTATTGTTCTCACAATCATAATCTGATATACAAGAGAGACCTTCTATATCTTCATCCTCATCATGCAAATTGTCACATAAATGATTTTCAATTTCATAGCCATCCTCTATGGATTGATCACAACCATTGCCTTCTTCATTATTCTAAGGAAGACTACCCCTTTTTTTTTAGCTTCAAATGTATTATTTTCAATGCTATGGCAATGCATAGATGGTTGCACTTCTATTTTTTCATCATGAAATGTAGTCATATTTTTGTGTATATCATTATCAGGTGTGCATACCTCTTCTTCATCAATTGTGTCACCATGGTACCCAACTATTAATAGATGTGTCATTTTTCCACTGTCAAGTAGGATTTCTCCTCCACTTCCCTCATTGCTGATGTATTCCATTGACATAGTATCCTCAACAAAATCTTCCATATTGTAATCTTGATCAAAGGTGTAAAATTTCTATTCAATAACTTCATCTTTCATTCATGTCATCATTACAAACTTCACTTGCACACATTTCCTCTATTGGATACATCATTTGATTAGTTTTTCCGTACTTATCAATGATATCACCATCCTCATACCTTTTCTTATCTATGATACCAATCAACTCACTCATATGGTCTAGAGTAACTGGCTTCAATGACTCATGCCAATGAATGAAATTATGCTCATATACTCTCATGAACTGCTCAATGAAATGTAACATGAACTTATCGAGAATGGAACCAAAAGGTATTTGAAAATAGGCACCTGCCATTCATCTAAACAAATCGCGTCCCCATTCTCCTTCATGCCTACTTATATCAAAAAATGCATCTAAGGGAGATATGCAATTGTCTGATTTCATGATGGGAATTTGACCTCTTTCTTAAGTGTGTGAATACTCATCATCTTCCTCCTCAAATTGTTGTTTTTGACATGTATCTTCAAGGGAGTTTGTATTTTCTTGAATATGGATAGCAGGGTTAACAACATGTGTAATTTGTTGATAATGAATATGGTGTTGACTATGATGTACAAGGTATTGAGGTGGGTGGGATGGGACAATGGGGGTATTCACACTCTGAAAACTGCTCTCACCCTTTGATGTATCATATGTCAATTCATTGTTTGTTAGAATAGACTAAGGTCTTGAATTTTGTGTATAACTTTCATAATTTTCATCATATTGGCTAATGAATAGTCTTTTGAGATCATCCCATGAAGATATACATTGTACAGGTAAATTTTTAAACTATTCTCCTATATCATCCCTCAAAGATCTTGCAAAGAATCTCATAATGACATCTTCTGGATAAATCTAAAAGTCCTCAATGAAATCTCAAAATCATTGTACATGCTTATAAGCTGATTCATACTCCTTTCCATAAAATTTAGGGATATGATTTCTAAGTTCAAAGGGATGATGATTTGGGTAACCTTGGATAAATTATTGAAGTTAAATGGTTTATCAATGTCTAAGACATACAATATTTTTTGTGGACATGGTTGACATTGCTGACTATTTTGGTGAGGGGCTTGATATTGATGATGCTCGACATATGGGTAATCATTATTTTGGCAGCTCATTAATATTTGACTAGGAGGGGCAGGATAAGTATTTTTTTGATTCGATGATTGTGGTACATAAATGTCATATTGTGAATAATTTGCATTACCTACATTGCCAAAATTCTCAATTGCACCATAATGTGTATAGGGAAAGGAATAATTGCTATACATACTTCAGCCTGTGAATTCTTTTTCTGACTGAAAATGTTGTAATTTGAAATCTCTCTTTTCATTCTTCATCAACATTTGTTTCTTAAAGAATCACCATCCACTTTTTCAAAAGTAGGAAAATGAAATGGATTTTGATGTTCTTGGTTTACCCCATCAGAATCTCCTACTCAATTATGTGATGTGAAATTACAAGATGCAACAACTTTTATGATTCTATAAGGAAAGATGGTTTGCTACTAGATTTCCTCAAGTTCTACCCAACATAGTCACCAATCTGTTAGGTCTCAAAAATGCAAGTTTTGAATCTTAAGAGTGTTTCAGTCTCTTAGTACATTTTTGGCTAAAGAACGAGGTGAATATGATTGATAACCCCTTGCTCTTTAGGCTCTACTAAACCTAGGAAGGTGTACCTAAATGATAAGGTAGATTTGAAGGTTATAAGTGCAATTGCTAATCTAGGCAATCTATTCACAATGGCATGTAGGAGTGAAATAGATGTAAGACTAATAATTAATTCCTACTGTAAATGTTTTGAGAATTAAGTGTATAAAGAAATTTTGTATAAAATGTTCTAAGTACATGACTAGTGCCTAATCCTACTGGTTGAATGGAGTCAGACATGGGTGATGATGATGGAGAAAGATATGTAAAATTGGTAAACCTACTCCTTAGCTTAACTCTAACTTGTTGAGAACTTTTAGATGTTTGCACCTTGTATAAACGTGTAGGTTTGTCAGTTAATGTACTCTTTTTTATGAATCCTAGTGTTATTCTTCCAAATTACTGTGATATCATGAAAGGATTTTTAGTTCTTAACTTGAGGGAAACCACTCAGAATAACTAATTTCAAAGGATTTTAATCCCTGGTAGGAACCAATTAAAATGAATTATCTAAAAGGAGTTTAATTCATCCTAGCCAAAACCCAATCAAGAAAACCACACAACAACAACAAATGTGTCTTGATAAATTGTGTAAATTTGAATAGCTTAAGAAAACCACTTTGGAGACAACATAGCAAAATATAAGAATGAAAATCAACACAATAGTTGAACACTGGAAATAAATCACCGATAATTAACAGTCTTCTCCATTATATTTACTTCAAATAATAATACATTGATAGAAAAAGTCTTTTCAAATATGACCATAGATGGATGGAAGTAGAATAGTGGTAATGATGATTCTCTAACCTATTGATCTAATTCTAATTTATAATCATCCTTGATGAAATGATCTCATCTTATATATATGCATTGCATTTTTAGGGTTATGACCCTTTGTGTATCTATACAGTACAGTTCTTCATTTAATTAATTATCTTCGACAAATTAAAATACTTTAGTTTTAATCTCCCTGATTTTTGTGCTCGTGTGAAAATGATTTTGATGATTATCACATCTTTTCTTTGCTAGCAATTTTCACATTCGTATTTATCCATATGTATTTTCACCATTTAGAAAATATTATTTTGGCAAAGATAATCACCCACTTATAACTCCCTTGATAAAAATATTTCACTTCATAATTAAAAGTATTCCTTGGGTAAAATAATTACCCATTTCTTTATCCCCAAGTGAAAATATTTTACAAATTTTATTTTCACCAAAATAATACTTTCTCATTCCCCATGGTGCAATTGTAAATATATATTTTTTATCCTTTTTATTTTCCTACGTCTACATTATTTTATTGCACCACATGTTACTTTATAAAAAATTAGTGAAAAAAAATCATTTTATTTCACTTCCCCCTATCCCGCACCATTATATTTCTCCCTTGCAAGATAGATCTTCGATTTCACTGCACTCCCGCAAATATCTTAAATTTTATTATCAGGGATGTGGGGAGTCACTTCACACTTAATGACTTCCTCACCATCATCTTGCACATTCACTTACTGGCCCTTACGGTAAATTTTATTTCCCAAAATGACTTCAATGTTATGATTTTAATAAATTTTGTCCAAGCAATAAATTATTTACCGCATTCCTTAATAATGCTTCCTTCTATGGCTTTATTCGCATTGCACCTGCACTACCACACATATCCTATTTTTACTTCATGGGGATGCGGGGAATGCTCGCAGTACCACACATCTTTTGTTAGGTGCTTGTGGTGTGCGGGGAACTTCCTTAGTTCACCTGTTCTTTCTACAAGCCAAATTGCTTATAAAAACAAATCTATGTCTCAACTTCTAATGCAATTATTCTTGATACATAATGTAGATGGTTGCAAAAATATAATATAGGTCTTAAACATTATGAACACTTTGAGCAACAACATCATAATATTCCAAAGAGACTAGTTTTATCACCTATATCATTTATTTCATGGTGCCTACTATTTGTTTCCTCTCTCATAGAACAAAAGATTGTGTCAAATATAACGTCTTTGTTAACTTCATGTATTCTCATTTCCATTTTCTTCATACCCTTTGTTGGCATTTAGGAATAAATTATTTTTCTTGGTCTCCTCTAAAATATTTTGATGACACTACTTCCAACACTTGTCCACGAGTCCATACAAAGAAAAAACATCATTGTATTGAAGAGATTTTTATAATCAAGCAGCTCCAACAATGGAGTTAATTTATGTCTTGAATATTAACACACAATATATATTGCCTTTGTTCACAAATTTAAACTTTATAAACTCCTAATATGTTTAGGTCTTTCAAATTTATCCCAAATCCATTTTAAAACATTTAAAATGTTTTAAAAAAATTATGTCTTTCAAACTTTAGCACATAGGAAAAAAAAGTAATTCGAGTGCGGGAACACGAAGCATCCTAGAGCCACAAAAATTTGTAGGGGACAACTATCAATTATTTTGGAAGTGGGTTTCTGACAGATTTTGAATAACTCACCGAAATATGGTACTTCCTTCATAAACTAGCCCCACCGGAGCATGTAGCGGGACAATGAATTTTAAAATTAACGCACCAAATGACCTTGGAATCCAACCAAATTGAAATTGGAAACATTTTAGGCCAAAACACCAACTAGGTCACCCTTAGAATTTCAAAATTTACAAATTTTTGTGGGTGCCTATTCTAGCCCGGGAGCAGTCGCAAAACAATTAAAAAGCATATCAGAACTCCTCTGATCACCATTAAAATGCACAAATATATATAGACATGTGATCCAAAAATTTATTGCAACAAATGGATTGAAAAAACTCACCCTGGGGTGCGAGATATCAACATTCAAAATTTCCCATTTGGCCTTATTCTACAACTACACCTGTCTAAACTCAACTGAAACTCACCAACTTGCCTTGTAATGCCCTACCAAGTAACCCTAAAGGAAATTGTAATTAATGACTTAAGCGAACCAATTTTTTTTTTTAAAGTGTAATTAACTTACACATTCACTTACTAATTAACAACAACCTCTAAGGCTACAAGGTTGGGATTACTTAAACCCACACAAACAACATAACCATAGCATTTAATAACTTTATGAAATAAGCATCATGCAACATAAGGATACATCATAACATAATAAGATAAACATCCAAGATACAATTTCATAATCATTTACTTAATCCAATAGTTACATCACTCATTCCCAGAATGAGGCAATAGTACAAATGTATTACAATTACATAACTCCACCTCATAAACATAAGAGGGGTAAAATAGCTTATACAAATTGAAATATTACAAAGATTGAATTTAAAACAAGAATCGCAAGTTTTCCATCTGGATGTCTCACCACCAAGTATTGAAGATAAATGGGGACCCAACGATGTATGGTGCATGTTCCACCCAGCCAAGTGGTACCCAAAGGCCCACCCCCCATGCTAGGACATAGTAAAAACATAACATGAACAAATATCTACAACCTCTAACCAAAGGCAGACTCATACTGACACAACCAAACAAATGAACTAAACAAGTACAACTCACACATCACTGACATAGGTCACATTGCTTCCAGATATAAAATAAATCAAGTATGTTCAGAGAACCATACACAACATAAATACCAATTGTTGTCCTAGATAGAGTGTCATCTCACAACTCATAATTAGTTACCCTTAGTGGATCTTCATAGGCTCTGGTGTTCCTGGTGGCCTTTACCGACCCTCGGCCCTCATACTTACTAGTGCGGAATCAAATACCTATCGTACTAACAAGATAGATGACCTTGCCATTTCAGGCCTTCCCATTCATTCCAAGCCTTAACTAGCACTTGCGACTATGAGTGAGGCTAGAACTTATCTTTTTAGAATGTAGAATTCCCCAAATTTTTAGTACAATCTTAGTTATCACTTGATTAAACTACTTCCAAAGGTTACCCAAATCTTACCTCTTACAAGCTCTAGCCCCTAGTGGAAGCCACTCTTCTATTTGACAACACACAAACAAACTAATCCCCAAGGAAATCACAAGTGCATACAACCTAGGTATTAAACCACTCCATCTCTAGGAGGAAAAATAATAGAACTCTCTCCAACAAATGGAGACAACCAAAACACATAGTCCACTCCTTCCACGGGAGGTACAAAACATCCCCATTCGTGGAAACTGGGTAATTACTAAAAAAGACACAATGCACTACCCAAGGAAAAAACAACTAGTTGGCATAATGAATTGACAACCCTCATCCTCTAAGATCCTCTAGAAGACTTACAATTTTGGACTAACACTTAATACCATATCCCAAAACACAACTTGATGAAAAAGTTACAAGAAGCATTCAAGTCATTAATCAAATCTAATATTTGGATTTCTTAAATCCATCCTCAATCAATAGGTAACATTGACAAAATCAAAGACACAATAACTGGGTTAACCCAAATAGTCATATAGCCCTATTTCCTCTTTTATTAAAGAAATTTTAAACAATTTAGCCTCACCTCCCTTTGCGAAATAAGAAGAAAATAAATCTAAAAGGCAATCACGAGGAAATTACTATTCTTGGATATACTAAATCCATATCTATTCCATATTCCAATCACAATGATTTAATTGCTCTAATAGAAAATAAATAAATTAAAGTAACTAATTGCCTCTTCAATATAATCAATTCCTATATTTACTTTTAAAAAATATCATAAATCCATGCAAGTAAACCCTTTCCATTTTCTAACCCAATCCTATATCTCTTCAACTATCCATTTAAAACATGTAATTTATAAAATATCTTTTTCCTCGTCATTTAACCATGCATTCAAACCTTATCTTTTAAAAAGTCCATTCAAAACTAGATTACATGCACCCAAATAAAACAAAATAAATATTGAATATACTCCCAATAGAAACTACTCATGTAATATATACATTAAATATATATCCATATATTTAACTGTATATATATGTTCTATATAATATCTACTATCTTTTACATGATAAATTGAAATAAATAAAACCCTATTAATAATATTACAAATTTACACATTTTTTATTTTAATCATTTCATTATCCATATATATTTAATATATATAATAAATATTATTAAATTTACATTGTAAATAAATATCAAATATATATTTATTTATTTTGATTAAGCTATTTACTATTCACGAAACCCTTAAATTCCAATGATATGGTGGACGGATTCGGCCAAGGATTGAAATCATATAAAAAATGAAAATCGGAATAAGATAAATTTCGTATACATGCTGAAAGGAAAGGGGGCGGTAGTCACAGCCGAACCCCCCGTTTCCTTGGTTACCCTTCACGCACAGTTAAGGGGAATGGAAAGGGTGTGGAGTTTCTCCCTCCACACTGCCCCTCCCCTAAGGGAGTGGCGATGGGGAGGCAGCGCCTCCCCCTCCCAAATAAAACATACACCTACACAAAAAGGAACTTCAGTTCCCCCCAAATCCAATGAAAATAAAACCTGTAGAAATATATTTCTGTGGAATTCTGTACGACGATATCAATAATTTAAAATAAAATTTCCAAACATTGAAAAGTATGTATATCATATGTATATATAAATATATATTCAAAAAAATATATATATACATAAGTATGTATATATAAAATATATATTTAACTAGAATTTCAACTTAAAGACAAAATGAAGAAATTATTTTGAAACATTCACCTACAGGTGAAAATATGAAATTTTCCAAAACAATTCAAAATTCACAGAGGTTTAATAACTAATTCTATAAAACCATTTTCTTGAATTCATAACAATAAAAGAACAGGAAAATTAAAATGGATCTAAGTTAAAACCAAAAGTTTTCAAATCCTCTAGTTTTCTCCACCACAATTTCTACAGAGGTTTTAGAAACAAATTTATTTTCTACAGTGAATTAAATCTTCTAAAACAAATCTAAATGTGTTGTTTTACCCATAAGTTTGATTTAATAAAGAAACAAACAATTACCTCAAATGAAATTAAATTCTACAAAGGTTTTACAATTTCCCTGAAGAAATTTCACGGGAATAACAAAAGCTTCAAAATTTTAATTAATTAATTTCTTTCCTCAAATAACAATCTCTTTTCCTAAATAGCATTATCAAGCAATTCTCTAATCACTACCATTTTAAAAGCAACCAAGAACAATACAAAAACACAAAAGAAAACCTGAGTCAAGAAGCTTTAGGAAATGGAAATTTGATGCAGAGCCTCCTCCAAAGCTTCCACAACTTCTCTTCAAAGTACAGTGATTCCAATCCAGAAAACAATCCACAACCACAACAAAATTCACCAGAATTCTCCAATGTAAATCTACAGCCAAAAAGTACTTCAAACAATCCTCTATGTAATTTTTCCCAAAAATATCCTCTCACACCTGAAGAAGCTTTTTCCTCTCCAAAATTCTTTTCGTGAATGAATTTGCAACAAACTCTTATAATTAATTAAACTTACACATGTTGGCATAATTGAAAATATCTTCAACAACCAAATCTAATTTTGTATTTAATTTAAAAATTCTAAATAATAAATTAACTCCAAAATTTGAAACTAATTTCCAAATTAAAAATTTAATTCCAAATTCTAATTTAATTCCCACAAATTGAAATAAACTTCCAAAATTACTTTAATTCTTTTCTTTCTTTTAATTTTCATAACATACCATTTAATTAATTAATTTAATTATTTAATAACTAAATTCAACCCCATGGATTAAATTTAATATATTAAATAAATTTAATTTAATTAATTAATTTAAATATAAACTTCTATCCACAATTTCAATTTTAAATTAAATAACCATCAGCATAATTTAATGCAATAATTCTAAATATCTATTTCCAAATCAAGAATCCCTTCAGAATTAAATAACATTAAAACATGACAAAGAATGACTCGACACAAACAATTGATGACACACTATGGCTAGGGTGTAGACTTGACACAAGGTACCTAGCTACTATCTCCTGTTCAACTTAACTATTGGATCAACACACTCAAGCCTGTGAAACCAAGTGGAGTCGATGCCATGTACCTGCAAACCTGAAAACATAGTAACCAACATCATATAATATAAACACTATAAAATATACACTGTGAAGAGGACATCACAGAATCACACGACGCTCACAAGCAAGTGATGCGAACCCATCCCCTTCACTAATACACTCATCATAACTGACATTTCCATCATAATCCAATAATCTCATAAGCAATTACATGTCATATCAACTAACATCATTACACCAATTAAAACATGTAAACTAAAGCATCAGATAAATCAAATCACAACACATAATATAGTTCGTTGCTCTATAAATAGCATTCAAATACACACACAAGATCAAGTATCTAAATATCCAGAAACATAAATCAAAACAAAACAAGGACACATTGTCCAGTCCAGAAAGCAAAACAGAGGGGTGTTACATGCCTTCTTGAGAAAATATTAAATATGATTCTAGGAAGTTGTAACCTAGAGCAATGGTTCTTTTAGGATCCATGAATATGCATGCAAAATGGTTTTTCTACAAACCTCTTCCTTCACAAGATATCAAGAGTCAAACTTGACCCCTTTGCAACTGTTTTAGGAATGCAGTCATCAAACTAGGTAACATCCATTTGGTTTTGGTTTTGAAAAAATACCAAATGAGATGTTGGGACCTTGAAAATTGGCATGAATTTTGATTAACATAGGGAAAATTTAGGATACCAATTGGTTTTTCATGACGGTCTTTCAGTTGCTAGATATTTGTCTCCAAACTTGACTTCTTTGGTAGATTTTACACTGCGCAAACAACAAACCCTTCCAGAACCTTCCAACTTGGTGTTTTAAAACTTCATCAAATCAGGTCATGGGAAGCTGAAATCAGGTGGAAACACTCACATATGGCAGATAAACACAATTGCAAAGTGATTTGGCCTAAAGCTGAATGGCCTTCAAATTATGGTTTTTCAAAGTAGGCTCTTAAGGTAGTTTTAACAAATCCATTTCTCAATGTTGCAATGTAATTTTTTATTATGGAATTCTAAAAATTTGCAAAAAATTGTAGGAAATTTTATGCTCCAACAGTGGCTCCATCTTGGGATGTATGCCCCTTGTGGGCATAGCCAGAATTCAGATCTCTGGAGAGCAGACCAAGTGTTTTATTTGTTGAGCAACAAAGTCAAACTTCATCTTTGTTTTGAATTGGTATGATTTTGCAAAATCACACCATAACTGATGGCTTAGGGCCACCCATAAAGAAAGGATTTTATTTTCCTCTCTCATATACCTTATTTTGGTTTGGGTTCATCAAATTCCTTTTGAAAACATTCATACAATCTACCCTATTATATTCATTGCCATTGGAAACTTTTAGAATGACACTATGTTCAATTTTTCCCATGTTTCTTTTACCATTCTGCAATTCACAACTAGACATTATCTGAACTTTCCATCATCATGTGATACACTCTTTCCATACAATGAGTATTCACTTTCAATGCAACATTTTTTATTATTTTGCTCGCATTCATGTATTGTAAATTGACCTCCTAGCTGATCTGGAAAATAAGAATACTCATTGATCTCTTCATCACAAGTCTACATAGAAAATTTGGAATTATCACATGGCCATTGATGCAAACTGAAAAAAGGAGTTACAGGTGTATGAGAAGGAAAAAAATCAAAATAATTCATGCTTCTCACTCCATCATCTGAAAGCTTCTCATATGGGTCTGAAAAATCTACCATATCAATATATTCTGAGATAGCTTCATCTGAGATATTTTCAGCATCTTCCATATCATCAATTGGTAGTGACATCATCTTCTGATCAATACATTCATCATTATGTATATTTGAACCAACTAATGCCAAGCATGTATTATCCATGATATGTGAATCAATGTTATTCTCAAAGATCTCCAAATCTGATTTATATATGTCCTTTTGAATAGGGATAAACATAAAGTCTTGATTAGCTTCAAGAGTTTTCTCATCATTGTCACACAGTGCTTTCACTATCAAAGCAAATGTGTGATGGGCATGAATTTTTTGCATTTATTTTTGTGTATACCTCTGATATTCAATTATCAACAATTCTGAAATTTGTTCACTACTGAGTGAACATACTTCTTCCATCTCTACTACTACTTCTTCCTTTTGATCTCCATAAGAACTGCAAGCATCATCTTGTTGTGAATCAAAATCCACAGGTTTTTCATCAAATTTTGAATTTTCAATGGACTCTTCATAAAATGTATTTTTCTCATAGTTATAATATGATATAAAAGAGAGACCTTCTATATATTCATCCTCATCATGCAGAATGTCATAGAAATTATTTTTAGTTGCATACTCATCATCTATGGATTGATCACAATCATTGTCTTCTTCATGGTTGTAAGGAAAACTGCTCCTTTTTATTTTAGCTTCAAATGTATTGTTGTCAATGCTATGGCAATGCATAGATGGCTTCTCTTCTATTTTTTTTATCATGAAATGTATTCATATTTTTGTGTATATCATTGTCAAGTGTGCATACCTCTTCTTCATCATTGTGTCACCGTGGTACCCAACTATCAATGGATGTGCCATTTTCCCACTATCAAGTAGGGTTTCTCCTTCACTTCCCTCATTGTCGATGTATTCCCCTGACATAGTGTCCTCAACAACACCTTCCATATTGCAATCATGATCCAAGGTGTAAAATTTGTCTTCAATAACTTCATCTTCATTCATATCATCATTGAAAACTTCACTTGCACATGTTTCCTCTATTGGCTACATCATTTGATTGGTTTTTCCATACTTATCAGTTATATCACCATCTTAATAACTTTTCCTATCTATGATACCAATCAACTCACTAATCTGGTCTAGATTAATTGGATTAAATGACTCATGCCAACAAATGAAATTAGGCTCATATACTCCCATGAACTACTCAATAAAATGTAATATGAACTTATCAGGAAGGGAACCAAAAGGTATTTGAAAATAGGCACCCGCCATTCTGTTGAACAAATCACGTCCCCATTCTCCTTCATGTCTCCTTATATCAAAAAATGCATCTAAGGGAGATATGAAATTTTTTGATTTCATGATGGTACTTTGAACTCTTTCTTAAGTGTGCAAATACTCATCATCTTCCTCCTCAAACTATTGATTTTTACATGTATCTTAAAGAGAGTTCATATTTCCCTAAATATGGATAGCAGGGTCAACAACATGTGTAATTTTCTAATAATGAATAGGGTGTTGATTGTGTTGTACAAGGTATTGAGGTGGGTGGGTTGGGACAACACGGGTATTCACACTCTGAAGACTACTCTCATCCTTTGATGTATCATATATCAGTTGATTGTTTGTTAGAATAGTCTGATGTCCTGAATTTTGTGTATAACTTTCATAATTGTAATCATATTGGCTCAGGAATAGTCTTTTGAGAACTTCCCATGAATACTTTGTACGAGTAATGTTTTAAACCATTCCCCTATATCATCCCTCAAAGATCTTGTAAAGCATCTCATAATGACATCTTTTGGATAAATCTGAAATTCCTCAATGAAGTCCTGAAATCGTTGTACATGCTTATAGTTGATTCATGCTCCATTCCATAAAATTTAGGGATATGATTTTTTAGTTCAAAGGGATAATGATTTGGGTAACCTTAGATAAATTATTGAAGTTAAATGGTTTATCAATGTCTGAGACATACAATATTCTTTGTGGGCATGGTTGACATTGTTGACTATTTTGGTGAGGGGCTTGATATTGATAATGCTCAGCATATGAGTAATCATGATTTTGGTGGCTCATTAATCTTTCACCATGAGGGAAAGGATAAGTATTTATTTGATTCAATGAATTTGGTGCATAAATGTCCTGCTGTGAATAATGTGCATTACCTCCATTGCCAAAATTCTCAATTGCACCATAATGTGTATAGGGAAAAGAATAATTGATATACATACTTCAACATGTGACTTCTATTTCTGACTAGAAATGTTGTAATTTGAAATCTTTTTTTGCATTTTTCATCAACATTGTTTTTTACAAAGTCACCATCCACTTTTTCAAAAGTAGAAAAATTAAATGGATTTTGATGTTGTTCTTGGTTTACCCCAGCGGAATGTCCTACTCAATTATGTGAGGTGAAATTGCAAGATGCAAAAAAAATTATGACTCTATAAGGAAAGATGGTTCGCTACTAGATTTCCTCAAGTTCACCCCAATAGATTCACCAATCTGTTAGGTCTCAAAAATGCAGGTTTTGAACCTTAAGAGGGTTCTGGTCTCTTAATATGTTTTTGGCTAATGAATAGGGTGAATATGATTGATACCCCCTTGCTCTTTATGCTCTACTAAACCTAGGCAGGTGTACCTAACTGATAAGGCATATTTGAAGGTTATAAGTGCAATCTCTAATCTAGGCAAACTATTCACAATGGCATGTAGGAGTGAAATAGATGCAAGGCTAATAAGTAATTCCTATTGTAAATGTTTTGAGAATCAAGTGTATAAAGAAATTTTGTATAAAATATTCTAAGTATGAAGTGCCTAATCCTATTGGGAGAATGGAGTCAGACATGGACGATGATGATGGAGACAGATATGTAAGATCGGTAAACCTATTCATCAGCTTAACTCTAACTTGTTGGGCACTTTTAAACATTTGCACCTTGTACAAATGTGCAGGTTTTTCAGCTACTATACTCTTCTTTATGAATCCCAATGTTATTCTCCCAAATTACTGTGATATCATGAAAGGATTTTTAATTCTTAACTTAAGGGAAACTAATCAGAATAACTAATTTAAAAGAATTTTAATCCCTGGAAGGGACCAATTAAAATGAATTATCTGAAAGGATTTTATTTCACCCTAGCCAGAACCCAATCAAGAAAACCACACAACAACAAAAAATGTGTCTTGACAAATTATATAAATTTGAATATCTTAGGAAAACCACTTTGGAGACAACATAGCAACATATAAGAATGAAAATCAACACAATAGTTGAACACTAGAAATAAATCACTGATTATGAACAATATTCTCCATTATATTTACTTCAAATAATAATAAATTGATAGCAGAATCTTTTAAAATATGAGTGTGGATGGATGGAAGTGAAATGGTGGTAATGATGATTTTCTAACCTACTAATCTAATTCTAATTTCTAAACATCCTTGATGAAATAATTTAATCTTACATACATACATTGCATTTTTAGGGTTATGACCCTTTGTGTATCTGTACGGTACAACTCTTCATTTAATTAATTATCTTTGAAAAATTAAAATACTTTAGTTTTAATCTCCTTGATTTTTGTGCTCGTGTGAAAATAATTTTGATGATTATCACATCTTTTCTTTGCTAACAATTTTCACACTCGTATTTATCCATATGTATTTTCACCATTTAGAAAATATTATTTTGGCAAATAAAAGCACCGCTTATAACTCCCTTGATAAAAGCATTTCACTTCATAATTAAAAGTATTCCTTGGGTAAAATAATTACCCATTTCTTTATCCCCAAGTGAAAATATTTTACAAATTTTATTTTCACCAAAATAATACTTTCTCATTCCCCATGGTGCAATTGTAAATATATATTTTTTATCCTTTTTATTTTCCTACGTCTACATTATTTTATTACACCACATGTTACTTTATAAAAAATTAATGAAAAAAAATCATTTTATTTCACTTCCCCCTATCCCGCACCATTATATTTCTCCCTTGCAAGATAGATCTTCGATTTCATTGCACTCCCACAAATGTCTTAAATTTTATTAGCAGGGATGTGGGGAGTCACTTCACACTTAATTACTTCCTCACCGCCATCCTGCACATTCACTTACTAGCCCTTACGATAAATTTTATTTCCCAAAATAACTTCAATGTTGTGATTTTAATTAATTTTGTCCAAGCAATAAAATATTCACCACATTCCTTAATAATGCTTCCTTCTATGCCTTTATTCGTATTTTTCCTGCACTACCACACATGTCCTATTTTTACTTCACAGGGATGCAAGGAATTCTTGCGGTACTGCACATATTTTGTTGGGTGCTTCTGGTGGTGCGGGGAACTTCCTTAGGTCACTTGTTATTTCTAGGAGCCAAATTGCTTATAAAAATAAATCTTTGTCTCAAGCTCTGATGCAATTATTCCTAATACACAATGCAGATGGTTGCAAACATATAATATAGATCTTAAACTTTCTAAAAAATTTGAGCAATAGCGTCATAATATTCCAAAGAAACTAGTTTCATCACCTATATCATTTCTTTCATGGTGCCTATTAGCAATTTCCTCTCTCATAGAATAGAAGATTGTGTCAGATATAACTTCTTTGTTACCTTCCTCTATTCTCATTTCCATTTTCTTCATACCTTTTGTTGGCATTTAGGAATAAATTATTTTTTTCGGTCTGCTCTAAAATAATTTGATGACACTACTTCTAGCACTTGTCCACCAGTCCATATAGAGAAAAAACATCATTGTATTGAAGAGATTTTTAGAATCAAGCAGCTCCAGCAATGGAGTTAATTTTTGTCGTGAATAACAACACACAATATATGTTTCCTTTGTTCACAAAGTTAAAATTTATAAACTACTAATATATGTAGGTCTTTCAAAGTTATCCCAAATCCATTTTAAAACATTTCAAAATGTTTTTAAAAAATTATGCCTTTCAAACTTTAGCACATAGGAAAAAAATTAATTTCGGCTACTGGGAAAAAAGTAATTCCAGTGCATCCTGGAGCCACAAAAATTTGTAGGGGATTGCAATCAATCATTTTGGAAGTGGGTTTCTGATGGGTTTCGAATAGCTCACCAAATTGTGGTATTGGACCCGTCAGAGCATGTAGCGAGAAAATGAATTTTAAAATTAATGCACCAAATGATCTTGGAATCCAACCAGATTGAAATTGGAAACACTTGAGGCCAAAACACCAACTGTGTCACCCTTTGAATTTAAAAAATTTCAACCTTTTTGGGGTGCCAAATCTAGCTTGGGAGCAATCGCAAAATAATTAAAAAGCATATCAGAACTCCTCCGATGACCATGAAAATGCACAAATATATAGACATATGATCCAACAAATTATTGCAATAAACTTCTTGAAAAAACACCCTGATGTGTGAGATATCAACATTCAAAATGGCCCATTTGGCATTTTTCTATAGTTGCACCTGTTTGAACTAAATTGAAATTCACCAACTTGCCTCCTTCAGAAAATATTAAATCTAATTCTAGGAAGTTATAACTTGGAGGATTGGTTGTTTTAGGATCCATGAATACGCATGCAAAAGGGTTTTTCATCAGCCCTCTTCCTTCACAAGATATCAAGATTCAAACTTGACCCCTCTACAACTATTCTAGGAATGCAGTCATCAAACTGGGTAAAATCCATTTGGTTTTGGTTTTGAAAAAATACCAAATGAGATGTTGGAACCCTAAAAATTGGTATGAATTCATATTAACATAAGGAAAATTCGGGACACCAATTGGTTTTCTATGACGTTCTTTCAGTTGCTAGATATTTATCTCCAAACTTGACCTCTTTGGCAGATTTTACACTACGCAAACAACAAACCCTTCCAGAACCTTCCAACTTGGTGTTTCAAAACTTCATCAAATCAGGTCATGGTAAGCTAAAATCAGGTGGACACACTCACATATGGTAGATAAACACAATTGCAAAGTGATTTTCCTTGAAACTGAACGGGCTTCAAATTATGATTTTTCAAAGTAGGCTCTTGAGGTAGTTTTAACAAATGCATTTCTCAGTGTTGCAATGTAATTTTTTTATTACAGGAGTCTCAAAATTTTCCAAAATTTGAAGGAAATTTTAGGCTCCAACAGTGGCTCCATCTAGGGATGTATGCCCCGTGTAGGTGTAGGAAGAATTTAGATCTCTAGAGAGAAAACCAAGTGTTTTAGTTGTTGAGCAGCAAAGTCAAACTTCATCTTTTCTTTGAATTGGTATAATTTTGCAAAAGCACACCACAATTGATGGCTCAAGGCCACCCAAAAAGATAGGCCTTTATTTCCCTCTGTCATATACCTTATTTTGGTTTGGGTTCATGAAGTTCCTTTTGAAAACATTCATACAATCTGCCCTGTTATATTCACTACCATTGGAAACTTTTAGAAAGAAACTATGTTCAATTTTTCCCACATTTCTTTTACCATTCTACAGTTCACAAATAGAAATTATCTAAAAGTTTCCATCATTATGTGATACACTATTACCATACAATGAGTATTCACTTTCACTATAATATTTTTCATTATTTTTCTCACTGTCATGTATTGTAAATTAACCTCCTGGTTGACCTGCAAAATGAGAATACTCTTTGATCTCTTCATCACAAGTCTGCATAGAAAATATGGAATTCTCACATGGCCATTGATGCAAACTAAAAAAAGGAGTTACAGGTGTATGGGAAGGAAAAAAATCAGAGTCATTCATGCTACTCACTCCATCATCTAAATGCTTCTCACATGGGTCTAAAAAATATGTCATATCAACATATTCAGAGATGGCTTCATCTGAGATATTTTCAGAATCTTCCATATCATCAATTGGTAGTGACATCAACTTATGATCAATACATTCATCATTAATTATATTTGAACCAATAGATGCCAAGCATGCATTATCCATGATATGTGAATCAATGCCATTCTCAAAGATCTCTAATTATAATTTATATATGTCCTTTTGAACAAGGATAGACATAGTATCTTGATTAGTTTCAAGAGTTTTCTCATCATTGTCACATAGAGTGCTTTCAATGTCAAAGCAGATATATGTTGGGCATGAAACTTTGGCATTATTTTTGTGTGTATACCTCATATATTCAATATTCAACAAGTTTGAAATTTGTTCACTGTTGAGTGAACATACTTTTTCTTCCATATCTTCCACTGTTTCTTTCTCTTGATCTCCATAAAAATTGCAAGCATCACTTTGTTGTGAATCAAAATCCATAGGTTTGTCATCAAAATTTGAATTTTCAATGGATTCTTCATAACATGTATTATTCTCATAGTCATAATCTAATATACAAGAGAGACCTTCTATATTTTCACCCTCATCATGCAGACTCTCACAACAATGATTTTTAGTTGCATACCCATCCTCTATGGATTGATCACAATCATTTCCATCTTCATTGTTGTAAGGAAGACTACCCCTTTTTGTTTCAGCTTCAAATGTATTATTGTCAATGCTATGGCAATGCATAGATGGTTTCACTTCTATTTTTTCATCATGAAATGTAGTCATATTTTTGTGTATATCATTGTCAGGTGTGCATACCACTTCTTCATCAATTGTGTCACCATGGTACCCAACTGTCAATGGATGTGCCCTTTTTCCACTATAAAGTAGGCTTTCTCCTTCACTTCCCTCATTGTTGATGTATTCCCCTGACATAGTGTCCTCAACAACAACTTCCATATTGTAATCCTGATCCAAGGTGTAAAATTGATCTTCAATAACTTCATCTTCATTCATATCATCATTGCAAACTTCACTTGCACATGTTTCATCTATTGGCTATATCATTTGATTATTTTTTCAATACTTATCAGTGATATCACAATCCTCATACCTTTTCTTATCTATGATACCAATCAACTCACTCATCTGGTCTAGACTAACTGGCTTCAATGACTTAGGCCAATGAACGAAATTAGGCTCATATAATCTCATGAACTACTCAATGAAATGTAATATGTACTTATCATGAAGGGAACCAAAAGGTATTTGAAAATAGGCACCCACCATTATGCTAAACAAATCATGTCCGTATTCTCCTTCATATCTCCTTATATCAAAAAATGCATCTAAGGGAGATATGCAATTTTATGATTCCATGATGGGACTTTGACCTCTTTCTTGACTATGTGAATACTCATCATCTTCCTCCTCAAACTGTTGATTTTGACATGTATCTTCAAGAGAGTTCATATTTTCCTTAATATGGATAGTAGGGTCAACAACATGTGTAATTTATTGATAATGAATATGGTGCTGACTGTGATGTACAAGGTATTGAGGTGGGTGGGCTGGGACAATGGGGGTATTCACACTCTTAAGACTTCTCTCACCCTATGATGTATCATATGTCAGTTCATTGTTTGTTATAATAGATTGAGGTCCTATATTTTGTGTATAGCTTTCATAATTGTCATAATATTGGCTCGAGAATAGTCTTTTGAGATCTTCCCATGAAGATATACTTTGTACGAGTAAGTTTTTAAAACATTCCCCTATGTCATCCCTCAAAGATCTTGCAAAGCATCTCATAATGAAATCCCTAAACCGTTGTACATGCTTATAAGCTAATTCATGCTCCTTTCCATAAAATTTAGGGATATGATTTATGAGTTCAAAGGGATAATGATTTGGGTAGCCTTGGATAAATTATTGAAGTTAAATGGTTTATCAATGTCTGAGACGTACAATATTCTTTGTGGACATGGTTGACATATGGGTATTCATTATTTTGGTGGCTCATTAATCTTTGACCAAGAGGGACGGGTTAAGTATTTATTTGATTTGATGATTGTGTTGCATAAATGCCCTACTGTGAATAACGTGCATTACCTCCATTGTAAAAATTCTCAATTGCATCATAATGTGTATAGGGTGAAGAATAGTTTTTATACATACTTCATCTTGTGACTTCTATTTCTGAATGGAAATGTTGTAATTTGAAATCTCTTTTTGCATTCTTCATCAAAATTTGTTTTTTACAAAGTTACCATTCATTTTTTGAAAAGTAGGGAAATGAAATGGATTTTGATGTTGTTCTTGGTTTACCCCAGTGAAATCTCCTACTCAATTATGTGAGGTGAAATTGTAGGATGCAAAAAAATTTATGACTCTATAAGGCAATCTGGTTTGTTATTAGATTACCTCAAGTTCTCCCCAACATAGTTGCCAATATTTTAGGTCTTAAAAATGCAAGTTTTTGAATGTTAAGAGGGTTCCAGTCTCTTAGTACATTTTTGGCTAATGAACAGGGTGAATATGATTGATAACCCCTTCCTCTTTAGGCTCTACTAAACCTAAATGATAAGGCAAATTTGAAGGTTATAAGTGCAATCTCTAATCTAGACAATCTATTCACAATGGCATGTAGGAGTGAAATAGATGCAAGGCTAATAATTAATTCTTACTATAAATGTTTTGAGAATAAAGTGTATAAAGAAAGTTTGTATAAAATATTCTAAGTATGACTAGTGCCTAATCCTATTGGGTGAATGGAGTCGAACGTGGGTAATGATGATGGAGACAACTATGTAATATTGGTAAACCTATTCCTTAGCTTAACTCTAACTAGTTGGGCACTTTTAGATGTTTGCACCTTGTACAAACATGCAGGTTTTTCAGTTATTATACTCTGCTTTATGAATCCCAGTGTTATTCTCCCAAATTAATGTGATATCATGAAAGGATTTTTAGTTCTTAACTAGAGGAAAACCAATCAGAATAACTAATTTCAAAGGATTTTAATCCTTGGAAGGAAGCAATTAAAATGAATTATCTTAATGGAGTTTAATGCACCCTAGGCAAAACCCAATCAAGAAAACCACACAGCAACAAAAAATGTGTACTGACAAATTGTATAAATTTGAATAACTTATGAAAACCACTTTGGAGACAACATAGCAACATATAAGAATGAAAATCAACACAATAGTTGAACACTAGAAATAAATCACCGATTATGAACAGTATTCTCCATTATATTTACTTCAAATAATAATACATTGATAGCAGAAGTCTTTTAAAATATGAGCGCAGATGGATGGAAGTGGAATGGTGGTAATGATGATTTTCTAATCGATTGATCTAATTCTAATTTATAATCATCCTTGATGAAAGGATTTCATCTTACATATATACATTGCATTTTTAGGGTTATGACCCTTTGTGTATTTGTACGGTACAACTCTTCATTTAATTAATTATCTTCAAAATATTAAAATACTCTAGTTTTAATCTCCTTGATTTTTGTGCTCACATGAAAATAATTTTGATGATTATCACATCCTTTCTTTGCTGCCAATTTTCACATTCATATTTATACATATGTATTTTCACCATTTAGAAAGTATTATTTTTGGCAAAGATAATCACCCAATTATAACTCCCTTGACAAAATTATTTCACTTCGTAATTAAAAGTATTCCATGGGTAAAATAATTACTCATTTCTTTATCCCCAAGTGAAAATATTTTACAAAATTTTATTTTCACCAAAATAATACTTTCTCATTCCCCATGGTGCAACTGTAAATATATATTTTTTATGCTTTTGATTTTCCTACCTCTACATTATTTTATTGCACCACATGTTACTTTATCAAAAATTAATGAAAACATTTCATTTTATTTCACTTCCCTCTATCCCACACCATATTTGTTTCTCCCTTGCGGGATAGAACTTAGATTTCTCCACACTCCCACAAATGTCTTAAATTTTATTAGTGGGGATGCAGGGAGTCACTTCACACTTAATTACTTCTTCATTGCCATCCCACACATTCACTTGGCCCTTGTGGTAAATTTTATTTCCCAAAATAACTTCAATGTTATGATTTTAATAAATTTTGTTCAACCAATAAAATATTCACCGCATTCCTTAATAATGCTTCCTTCTATGGCTTTATTCACATTCCACCCACACTACCACACATATCCTATTTTTACTTAATGGGGATGCGGGGAATGCTCGTTGTACTGCACATATTCTTTTGGGTGCTTTCGGTGGTGCAGGGAACTTCCTTAGGTCACCTATTCTTTTTAGGAGCCAAATTGCTTATAAAAATAAAATTTTGTCTCAACTTCTGATGTAATTATTCGAGATACACAATGTGTATGACTGCAAAAATATAATATAGGTCTTAAACCTTTTGAACACTTTGAGCAACAACATAATATTATATTTGACTACTCATGGAGACCGTTGGTGTGACTGTAGGTGCAACATTGGGTGGGAGAATGGAAGAATGAATTTTGAATGGAGACGATGTGCAGGTTTTGGGCGTAGCTTTTCTGGTGCCGTTGTCTACTAGGGGGTGGTTGGGTGGCCCATAGGAGCCACTCTTCTCTTGTGGTTGGGGCTCCCCCATCACCTAATGTTAACTTTTATATGTTAACTTTGCAGGTGAATGTAGTTTGTGTTGATGTTGTATAGCTTGGTTTGTGTGCAGTCGCCCCCTCTTCTCCTATTCTCTTTGTCGTGTCACATTTTTCTCCTTCTTTTGGTTTCGATCGAAAGTCCTTTTTTGAGGCTATTTCTAAGGATTGTGTTTTATTCGTGCATGTGCTGGCTAGGGTTAGACCTTTTCCATATGCCCGTGCATCCCTTGTTCTGGTATGTGGACCTAAAGTTGCTAAAAATGAGGATTACTATTTGAAGCATGGGGTGGTCTATAGGTTTAATGGCTTGTGTCCCTCCCTTCCCAATATCCATGAGTGGGTTTCTGTCTCTTCGAAGCCTATTGTCTCTCGACAAATAGAGCTCTATCCTAGAACTAGGGGGTTCTTCTTAGCTACCTTTGCCTCCTCTGTGGAGTGGGACTGTGTGTTGGATAGGGGTTAAATGTAGGGTATTCATTCGTTGTCCATCAAGCCTTGGTCTCACTCTTTCAATCCTCTTATTGAGTTGTTGAATACTAGACCTATCTACATCTGTATGTCGAATCTCCCTCTCCAGTTTTGGGAGGATTCTTGTTATGAAGCTATTGGCAACTCTATTAGTCACTTTCTTAAGGTGGACTCTATGACTCAGAATCTAGGGCATACTACAATGACTCGTATTTTAGTTGATTTGGACATCTCCAAACCTCTCCATGGTGATGTGGTCTTAATGGTGGAGGACAGACCTTCGACGCAGCTATTGGACTATGAGGGCCTCCCCTTTTGATGCAGGAGGTGTTTCTCCACTGGTCATTTGGCCTCTTCTTTCCCTCTTGCCCGTTGCAAGGGCACTGCTACTTGGTAGAAGAATTCTCTCTCGAACCATCTCACGATTGGCTCTCCCTCTTCAGATGATTCCTCTGAGGAGGGCGACCCTCCCTTGGCTATTTATCCCAAGGTGTTTGAGTCTTTTTGGGATCCTCTTTCGGCTTTCCCTTCATTGGAAGCTTTCTTGCCTTGATCTATTGTTGATGTTCAGGCAAAACCTACCCATCCCTCGTTGAACGTCTCTACTGTTCCTTTGATAGCTCTTGTCTCCTCATCTTCACTGCTAGCTCCAATGTTGTGCAGTGGCTCCTTACCCTATGTGGTTGTTGAGGATCTACTCCTCTCACCTCACTTGGTGGATTTCAATTTTGAGTCTTCCTAGTTTGTTGTGCAAAGGAAGAAGAAGGGACTCCCCAAATCCTTTGTTTCTTCGTGGCCTAGGGTTAATGGAGTCAGACTAGTCCCCTTAGATTTTGGGGTTGTGTAGTCCTTGTTTATTGTTCTATAGGTGTTTGTCAATTTTTTCTATTGTGGCCTGTTTGGCCTATTTTTTTGAGCGCTAATGGCTCTTATTTTTCTTCTCCTAGTTCATGCCCTAGTTTGAACTAGCTTCTTTTTGGCCTCATGGTATTTCTGTGTGAAGGGTATAGTGCCTTGTAAATGCTACTTATTTAATAAAAAAGAACATCATAATATTCCAAAGAGACTAGTTTCATCACCTATATCATTGATTTCATGGTGCCTATTAGTAGTTTCCTCTCTCATATAATAGAAGATTGTGTCAAATATAACTTCTTTGTTACCTTCCTATATTCTCATTTCCATTTTCTTCATACCTTTTGTTGGAATTTAGAAATAAATTATTTTGTTCAATCTCCTCTCAAATAATTTGATGACACTACTTCCAACACTTTTCCACTAGTCCATATAGAAAAAATATCATTGTATTGAAGAGATTTTTAGAATCAAGCAGCTCTAGCAATGGAGTTAATTTCTGTCGTGAATAATAACACACAATATATGTTACCTTTGTTCACAAAGTTAAATTTTATAAACTGCTAATATATTTAGGTCTTTCAAAGTTGTCCCAAATCCATTTTAAAACATTTAAAATGTTTTTAAAAAACTATGCCTTTCAAACTTTAGCACATAGGAAAAATATTAATTTTGGTTGCTAGGAAAACAGAGTAATTCCAGTGCGGGCACACGAAGCATCCTGGAGCCATGAAAATTTGTAGGGGACCATGATCAATTATTTCGGAGTAGTTTTCTGACAAATTTCGAACAACTCACCAAAGGCGGTACTTCCTTTATAAATTGGCCCTGTAGGAGCATGTAGCGGGAAAATGAATTTTAAAATTAATACACCAAATGAGCTTGGAATCCTACAGATTTGAAGTTGGAAACATTTGAGGCTAAAACACCAACTAGTTCACCCTTTGAATTTCAAAATTTGCAACCTTTTTGGGGTGCCAAAGCTAGCTTGGGAGTAGTCGCAAAACAGTTAAAAAGCATATCAGAACTCCTTCAATGACCATGAAAATGCACAAATATATAGACATATGATCCAAAAAATTATTGCAACAAATAGCTTGAAAAATATCATCCTAAGGTGTGAGATATCAACATTCAAAATGGCCCATTTGGCCTTTTTCTACAATTGCACTTGCTTGAACTTAAATGAAACTCACCAACTTGCCTCCTTGAGAAAATATTAAATGTGATTCTGGGAAGCTGTAACTTGGAGGATTGGTTCTTTTAGGATCCATGAATACACATGAAAAATGGTTTTTCACCAAACCTCTTCCATCACAAGATATCAAGAGTCACACTTGACCCCTCTGCAACTGTTCTAGGAATGTAGTCATGAAACTAGGTAAAATCCATTTGGTTTTGGTTTTGAGAAAATACCAAATGAGATATTGGGACCCTAAAAATTGGCATGAATGTATATTAACATAGGGAAACTTCAAGACACCAATTGGTTTGTCATGATGGTCTTTTATTTGCTAGATATTTGTCTCCAAACTTGACCCCTTTGGTAGATTTTACACTGTGCAAACAACAAACCCTTCCAAAAACTTCCAACTTGGTGTTTCAAAACTTCATCAAATTAGGTCATGGGAAGCTGAAATCAGGTGGACACACTCACATTTGGTAGATAAACACAATTGGAAAGTGATTTGGCCTGAAACTGAATGGGCTTCAAATTATGATTTTTCAAAGTAGGCTCTTGAGGCAGTTTTAACAAATTCATTTCTAAGTGTTGTAATGTAATTTTTTATTATGGGAGTCTCAAATTTTTCCAAATTTTGTAGGAAATTTTAGGCTCCAACAATCTAATCCCCCAAGAGTTTATACCATAGGGAATTGAAGGAGAATGTTGGTTTACACTCTTCTATTCTTTTGGCATCATTTAAATTTCGTCTTCATATATTAAGGCTCGTGTAGTCTTGTAGTGAACCAATGATACCCATAAAATCTCACATTGTGTGGTTTAAGACATTTGGTTGGCATTCCTTGTGGTGCATCAAATATTGGTTATGCTTGATAAGTTAAATGCAATGTGTTTTTATAGTGTAGAGATAGAGCTAACTCTGGGTAAGGATTTGGCCTCCAACATAAGGAGTGCATATGTAGTACATGACCTTTAATTCCCTAGCTATCTATTACTCAATAAACAACATATATATGTGGTCCCACATGGATTGACACATCCACTTGAATAGTTATAGGACTATTTATGTGTCTTGGACATTTTTTATTGTTATGTTAAATCTCCCTTCTTTGAGCCAAAAGGGAAAACGTATCCTTAAGAACCATATAATTTTATATTTTTGTTTATTTTCTTTAAATATTGGTTTTTAAAACAAAAATTAAAATCCTAAAAGGTTTTTAAAACTAAAAAAAATTGTTCTTTCACCTCTTGCTAAGAAATTAACTATTATCCATCAACTCAACCAACCCCAAAAATTCAATTCACCTACATTCGGAACAACCAACCTTTACATCCAAATCTCAAGAGCCACCAACTTATCCAAGAAAATATTACATCCACAATCCAAAATAATTCTATTTTCCATCCTAATCCAAATTTTAAATCATTCTTACATTTTTCTATAATAATTCATCCATCTATCCTCAATACAAAGACAACACAACATTTGGTCTACCATCCATCCTCAATACTAAGAGCCCACAAGCTTCATTCAACCATCTATGAATCCATACCAAGAACATACTAGCAAAAACTTCCCCACCAATCCTAACTTCTTATCCATTGATCCTTCCCTTGAAAGATGACCCCTATAAAATATGTGAATCCAAGCAGAAGATTTCATTTCTAGGTAGCTAACAAGCATAAAATTCAAGCTTCTATAAAACTATCACTTGAAACAATCATCTATTGGTCATCTATGAACTATTATTGACAAGGGAAAACTATCCTTCACCCCCAAAATTTCCTCAAAACACAACAATCTCCAAAATCCATATCTCCCATCCATATCCCAAATCATCATCTACATCACCAATCTAAGAAATCCTTGTAGCATCACGTCCTATCCCAATGCTTATTCTTCTAAACCATTTCAATATACTCTATCCCAATAAAAGAAATCATCCAATAAAGACACCTTTAGTGATTTTCCCCATAGAACAATAACAAAGGATATTAAGATCAATGCATAAAAAAATTATTCCATACTATCGCATCACAATCCTACATAATCTAAACATCTCTCATCATCACGCACTTTGTCACCTATAAATATCACTCAAGATATTCCTATCTAAAATCTATTACTTTTGTCCCAAATTCTTGAGCCCATTCATGAATCTCTTATCATTATCCATACTCACATCCTCTTATTTGAACTATTAGATCTATTTCAAGAGAAAAGTCTAAAGAATTATGAAATAAGCTCCAACATAAATCAATATCAAGTAATCAAAGAACCCCCATAGATGATCATTCCATTCAAGTTACTCTAATATTTGATCAAGATCCTATGTATGATCATGGCATCCAATATAATTCAATGTTTGATTAAGATCATATCTCTGATGATGAAATCTAAGATGATTTTATCTTTGATCAAGATCCTATCTATGATTTGTATGGAAGCTAAGGTTGTAGTACAACTTCATACACCAATATTGAGAGGAGGGTTATGCAATTTTTTTAGATATTTATAATAGTTACATAAACTAAATAGAAATAAACATAAATATCATTCATACCACAACACAATTATTTATATGGGGGAAACCCTTTTGGGAGAAAAACCAACACTCCAAAAGCCACCTAATATATTATTCAGAAATCAATAAGATTACAATATGTTGAACACCTAGAATATTGAGAAGGGGGTGAGTCAGTATTAACAAAAATTCATTAACTTCATCAACTTAAACATGCATTCAAAGCATCTCATCAAAATTTTAGAAATGGAAAGGAACAATTAAAGAATATATTACATCAATAAACACAAAACACTAGATTTGCATGGAAAACCATTGAAAAGGAAAAACCATAATGAGGATTAGCTCATAATCTATTATAACCAATTATCATAGATTTATAGAATGGTGGACTCACTATCCAAAAAGAATAGATCACTGTTAGAGGCTCACTACCAAGGGCTCACTGCCCAAAATATAAAGAGATAGAAGAAAGGGTGGATCACTACCAAGGATGAAATACTTACAATGCATCTACAACATGTTGAAGACACAATTCTAATTAAGCCCAAAAAACTAACTTTACACACTTCATATTTCACCACTATCACCTTTTACACTTCAAAATACATCATATCTCACACACACACTTACTTACATTGAATACACTTCATCACACAATGATTTAACCTTGTATATATACTGCAACAAACCAAAACATCAATTAGGTCACCCTAATTGCATGAACCGTGTAACACCATAACCTGTCAACACAAGACTCCAACACACACTTTGTAGAGGGAACAAAAAATGTGTACCACAAAAAAATAGGTCAGCATGACCTATAATCACTCCCATGATTTTGATCCTTACACAACCCAAATCTGCACAACCCCAAAACCCTTAGTCAACACCACACAACAAAGTCAGTGGAGCAACAACTAAATGAACCAACTGTTCATTCACAACTCAACACACAAACCACCAAACCACTTGCTACTTGTAATGCATACACGTCTAACATCCTCAAACACTTCCTCAAAACCACACAACATAATAATCATCTACGATGGAATGTGGACCATCCCAATGTGCACTTTGCAACTCCAACTCTGTCATTACTAAGCCTGATACACTATTATTGATATGTTCAACTAGGGAAGACATACAACCCTAAAAATTTGGATTTAGACACATCCAACACATACTATGAACACCTCCAAACCACATGACATGATTCTTCATACCGGAGTATTGTGAACAACAAAATTGTTCCTTTGATCACTAAATATGCACACTAGGACATAGTCAATCCTCTAAAACACTTCGTCTTCTCTGGACCAACACTTCTACATTTCTACAATGGGTTGCCATCAAGGACAACACCATACACCATCATGCTCATGTTTCCAACAATCAACAATCTCCCCCTTTGTCATTGATGGCAACACACTTTCCCAAAACTACTCCCCCTTTGACATCAAGGGAAAAGGGTACCAAAAAGATACTTCTCTTCTATCCTCAACACACTTATCCAAAAATATCCCCCTTAGTGAAATATTTACATAAAACTGGCTCCCCTAACAATGTTATCCATCAAAAAATGACAAGAATTTTACCGTAGTACCATCAACTACTTCCACATATGTACATTGAAATCAAAAAATTACATATATAGAGAAAACGTGTACAACTTAACTAGAAAAGGGTAAAATACCTTGATAAGACACCTTCAGTTTAGCAAGGTGTGCCTTCCAATCCTTTTTAGAAAAGGAAAGCACATGGCATTGATTTTCAAACTAAATATGGAGGTCTTCTCGGCATTTGATTCTTTTGCACAACCTTCTCAGCATCAGCTAAAGATTCATTTAAAGGGGTAAGCCTTACATGTACCATATCTCTAAGTTGACCATACTTCATTATTATTTTATCCTTTTGTTCTTACAGTAGAAATAATTGACCATGTAGATTTTCAATAATCTCTATTGTATCTCCATTTGCATCATTGACTGGATCATATGCACATGAGGCATGAGCAATTTGTGGCTCAATTGAGGCCATTTGATCTTTGATGCTCCTTTTAGAAACTGGCCACTTTAAATATAACTAAAATAATTATTTATCTTCATCCAAACACTTTTTGAAATCCTCCAAGTTGCCTTGCAACTTGGTGTGTGTAGTACCACATCTATTAGAAACTTATGCTAACCTCTTATCATTGGCCTTCTTTGCCATTTCCTTCTCAATATTTTCTTCCAAACTAGCAGAATAACCCTTAAAAGAATCAAGCAATAACCTCAATTATTGTACACTAGATAAATAATTTTCAATAGACACTCTGGGAAGTCCTTATTGCAACACTTTCAAAACTTCATCCACCAACTCAATACTCTTCTAGTGAGTTTGAAGAATTTCCTTCCTTGCATAGGCATGAAATAATTCACCAAGATGTAACTTCTATAAAGGGGAAATCTTATCCAAGTCCACTTGACCTTGTTGCATAGGAATTTGTAGCAGTTGTGCAGACACCACCATTTGAAACTATAACTGCATGTCCAAAAGATCTTTTAGTGAATCTCCAATTGCTCCAAAGGGTTCACCACTAGTTTTTACACTTTCTTCTTCCTTTTTCTCACTCTTCTCCCTTTCTCCACTATCGAAACACTCTTTAGTATTCTTCTCTACTTTCAGAGAAGTCGAAGTGTCTTCTTTTTGTGCCTCGGTCTTCTTTGGAACACCTTGCATGTCTTCTTTCTTCTATTTAACATCTATTGCCTTATCTGGAGGGGGAAAATTCTATTCATTTTGAGCTTCATTCTTCTTTGGTGCATCCTACTTATCTTCTTCCTTATCTTCATCAATAATATTCTCTACAACTAGAGGAGTTTTATTAGTCAACATGTCTTCCTATACATGTTCATTCTTATGTTGTTCTGCAATAGGTTCATTTCTTTCTAGAAGGAGATTGGCATCCTACATTTGATCTTGATTTTTGGATAGTATCCCAAATCTTTAGAAAGATCTTCAACCTTTTGTAGTGTCTCATTCCGTATCCTCTCAATTTCTTCCTTATCCTTGCTCATAAGAGTATTAACTCTTTTCTTTGTTCTAAATTTCTTGCTACACAACTTAGATAACTTGAGTTTATCCTAATGAGATAGTGAGGATCCTATTGGAAGAATGATGGTGTTGTCATTTGTGTCAACGGGATGTCTACTGACTTGTGTTTTCATTGATTTCAAATATGGGATGAAGATGTTAAGGATATTGAAAAAATTGTGAAAAGAGGAAAACATGTTGTGACCTTGATGAAGTGTTGTGAGTACATGGAGCCATTATTTTGTTGCAAATTTTTAAGATGAGTTGGAATGAAGTAATGAGTTGAGATGATGGTTCTAGTACTTGGTTTCCAAGATCTTTTGAGAAAGTTTAATAAATAGGGTAAACTGTGTTTTGCAAATCTTCATAGTGTGCTCCGGTATTGTGCTCCACATTTTTTTGTGTTGATGTTATACTTGTGCGGTTCTTACAAGTTATTCAAGGTTGATAGAGGTTGCTATATTCAGAATTTGGTTTTTTGGATCGTTGTATAGTGTGAGATATTTTTACCAGTGTGTGAACTAGTTGTTCAATAAATTTTTCTATGGTCTACGAAAAATTATTTGCTCTACGCTTATCCATTGTTTGGATTCAGGTTGTACAGATTTGAGAAGTTTCTTATAATTCTTTTATCTTTTTGTGTTCAAGTTTTTACTTGATTTGGTGTAGTACAATGAGAGTTTCATTTATCAATTTGCAATTAAGGGTTATCAGTTGTTTTGGGTCGAAGTATTTTTTGATTCAAGCTTGAATGAATTATTTGATGTATCTTATGTAGTTCATGAATTGTTCTAGATTTATTTCAAGTGAATTATGTTATCGAGAACTTTCGGCTTGATCTAAGGAAGCGTGTACTTAATGTTTATGGTTTTTTGCATAGGTGTTGGTCGACCTTGTGTTTAAACTACATGTGAGGCTTGTATAATAGTTTTGAAGTGTGTTGGGATCTATTTGGGTCCTAATTAAGGATTTATGTAGGTCGCCTTTTGTTCCTATCCACCACAGGAATGTTTGGGTTTTAAACTATTTTTGAATTTGAATGTATAATAGCTAGTGGCCAACATTGGAGAGATTTTTGTGGTAGAGGTTGATATAAATATGTATGGTTTTGTGGTGATATGAAAGAAGGGAAGATTAAGAAGAAAGATAGATGAGAGGTTGATGGGAGTGGAGCAAAATTAATCAGAGTAGTGTGAACTTCATGTTAGGGTTCTTGAAGGCAGTGAGTTGAAGGCATATGAAATCTTTCATGTGAGACTGTGAAAGTGTGCAAGAAATTGTGGTGGACTCCTTGTTGCATTGAGAAGTGTTTCTTTGTGTAACATTCTTCTTTTATCCTCTTTTTTTCTTTATGTGGTAGTGAGCCTTGGCTGTGAGCCTTTTTGGATAGTGAACATTTCCTATTCTGGTAGTGAGCCCCTTTATACCAATTTTTCTATTACTTATATTATGATCTAATCCTCATCGTGGTTTTTCCCTCATTGGTTTTTCCACATGTGTATGGTCTTGTGATTTCAGTTTCTATTATCTGCATTTCATGTTTAATCAATCTAATAGAATAAGGACTTAATGTATGCTTGTGGATCTGATTACTATTGAGGGTTTTTGAAGGTTTAATTTTCTACAACTAATTCAACCCCCATCTTAGTTGTCTTGTTCATTTCAACAATTGGCATTAGAGTGAGGTAACTTGAAAAAGAGATTAACTAGATGAGGTAGATCTAAGATGGCGAACAAGATTCCTTTGGAATATTCTAGATTCTATGGCATAGATTATACTTTCTAGAAGATAAAGATAGAAGGAATATATTTGTCTACTCAGGGATATGATATTGAGAAGTCTTATCAAAATCCATATACTCCACTTCTGAATGGTCCAAGTACAAGTGTAGAAATCAAGGCACATGAGATCAATGCTAAGGAAATATTTGTTATTGTGGATAGTGATTGGACTAAATTGTGGTTGATATTTGGGGTAAAACTATCCTTGTAATTCTATCTTTCAATGGACGAAATGGATTGGGATCAATCTTTGGGAATTTTGCAAGTTCCTTAGTTTATCCATCAAGTGTCAATCTGGGGGCGTAATTTTATGAACAGTGTTACGACAATCTACCTAAGGGCTGAATCTAATGAACTAAGGGGGGATGGATGCATCTAAGAATTGAAAACACACTCTTAAATTTTAAATTCAAAAGAACACTTTGAAAATAAATGAAATCCTTTCTTAAATTATAGCTTACCTACTTCAACCAATCTATCTATTTCTAATTTAAACTTGAATAACACAAAATCAATATATTATAGTATATATATTAACAACAACCTTCTCAATAGTAAAGGAAAGAATTCAGTTGTCAAAGATGTATTCAAAGAGTGTAGGCGATAGGAATTTCAATTGCGACAAGAGGTTGGAGTGCGACAGGAAGATGAAATGTGACAGGAAGATGGAGTGTGACAGGAAGTTGGAACACAACAGTGAAGAGATGCAAAAAGAATGGAGCGCAGTTGGAAGTTCTACATAATGAAACGCGTCATAGTCTGGAATGAAAAATATGGTAATTTTCTTGCAACTGAAACACACTCCTTTCTCCTCAAACCACAATTATATTCCACAGAGAATTCATTGCAATTCCTTTAATACCAAATTAATCACTCAGGCTAATCTTAAACAAAAATTAAATTGATCACAGAAGACGCATTCAATAGAAATTAAATCTTATGAGATATACAAAATCTAAGCTAACAAACCATAAAACAATCTCACCAAGCTTCCCGAGAGGGGGCCCTTCCTCTGGTCCATAGGGTGAGAATGCAAAAGCATTTACATACTTCAAACCACAATCAACACATCTGGAATTCAACAATAATAACATTGACTGAAAATTTATGAAGATTATGTATATATTATATATCAGTTTAACTCAAAAAATACACATATATATGCATAGATGTTCATCGATCACCATCAAGTAAAAATGATAAAGGAAACATATTTTTTTATGGCCGATGGCTAACAAACTGAACGATTGTAGCTTTTGGGTTGGCCACATGCCACAAACCCAAAATACTTTAAAACAGTTGTGGATGCTAAAATCTGCAAACAAAAATCGTCTCAAACAATTTCATGTTGTTAGCACGAAAGTTAGTTTAAAATAGCAAATTTAACATCCCTATGAGATACTTAATCATGTCTAAATATGCAACTAATGAGCATAAAAACAAGTTAAACTAGAAGTGTATAAAAGGAAACATGATTAAACCTTCATCCCATAGTGGATTGGTGCCACCATTGTTGTGTAGTAAGTAGCCCTTTCCCAATCCTTGAACAAGCTAAATGATAGTGTGAGTAAGATTAATTCTCCAATGAAGAGAATAACCTTGCATGAAGATGTGGAATGTTGAGATGAATTTGAATGTATTGAGTATACTTAAAACTGTTTGTGGATGAAATGAAGTATAGTATACTTGCTTGAACTGTGGATGGACGAATTTTGAGTATAATAAGTTTACTCATAATTGTGGATAGATAATGAGGAGAGAAGCCTCCAATTTATAGATTTCTAAACTAGAAAAAAGAGGAAAATAGAGCAATGTGGGATCATTCAACATCCAATGGCCAAGTGCCACTTGTCAAGATGTGAATGGCTAAAGGTTGTGCACATTTTGGCCAAAGTGCCAATAAATGCAATTAGGTGGCATTTCAAATTTGAGAAATGACATGTGAGAAGGAAAAAATAATGAAATAAATGCCACTTGGCTCAATGCACAAGGACATGTAAGAGGAATAAATGCCTTGTTGGAAGGACCAAGTCCACTTGACCTTTTTTTGAATTCAAATTGAGGGAATGTTCCTTTTTGATGCTTTGTGAGGTAAAATAGAAAAATTAATAAATCAAAGTAATTGATTTATTGTGCAAGTTGCATTCTCTAGAGAATTTTAGTGATAGAGATTAACTTAATCAAGGATTTGATTAATTTAATAAGGAATTAGGAGATGTGACAATTTAGGCTTAAATTTATAAATTGATTTAAATCAAATTGAGAGGAAATGATTTAATTAAATAAATGATTTGATTTATTTAATAAAGAAGGAATGTGTTAGATTAAATCAAATAAGGTTTAATTTATTTAATTTAATGAGGAGACTTTAGAGATTTTAATTAAATAAAATGATTTATTTAATTAAACAACAATGTAGGGTTAATTAAATTAAACTGATTAATTTAATCAAATGAGGTGATAGACTTAATCAGATAAATGACGATTCATTAGATTAAGGGATAGACTTACGATGAAATGTTGAGGATTTGATCTGAGAGGAACCATTGTCAGTAATCGGGATCAGGTGTGCCAAGACGAGCTTGTACATTTTCCATGTCTACATTTTGCCCCTCTTTGAAGCAATGTACTTGTTGCATTGATTCAAAGAATAACTATTGTAATCAAAGTTCAAAATTTCATCAATTTTCAGATGCCGCACTATTGCCTCAGTGGAAGGATTATGCTGGTATACTGCCCCCTCGAGAGATCGGGCGGAAATGTATGATTTTTCGATCGAGATCACGATAAAATGCGAGAGGATTAGTTCTATTGATCAGAGGATGTAAGATAATTCTCTGATGTAGACAATTCTGATGATGTATAGACAGTCATCAGCCATAGGTAGCCTTGTGTATATTTTGATACAATGCACCGATTTTAGATAGAAATGTTAGTAGAAATAGAAGAATAAGAAGAATAAGATGGATGGAAGGAGGATCCACACAAGTTCACATTATTACCGATGGTGATGATGATATTGCTTATCAGGAGTTGGGGTTTTCAAAGGGCCAATTACTTTATGTTTGATAACACACATAGGTATGATGCATCAAGGTATAAAGGACCAAGATGGCGTTGTACCTAGTGTGATGGACTTTGACTTGACAATCAGATAGGAGTATTCTTGTTCACACTTGAAAAACATAACCTTATTCAAAATGCAGTTCAGATATTCTAAACATCTCAGGCCAAAACATAAAAAGGAAAGCCTTCTTATGTGGTCAACAAGACACTTAAAACATCTTTCCTACAAACAAAACAAAGTATGCATGACGAAGTTATTTTACAAGAATATCCAACAAGCACAATAGATAAAAAGATAATGATCATGGCCCCATTCCTTTCTCTCTAAACCTATTTTGTTTAGGCATCATCGAGAGGTCCTTGGAATGAGCGCAATATAAGATAAGTCTAAACAAGACCAAGATAAAGTAAACAAACAAGCTAATGTTCTTCGTACCACTAGCCAAGACTAAACTAATGTGGGGTACCTAATGCTTATGTCCATCGTGGGAAAGCTTCATCCTAGGACATGTAGTGATCAGGGTTTTGATGAGACTGATTGGGTGATAAGCTATTGATACTCCGAGTTGACCAACTTGCTGACTCACTGATCTAGACTTGAGACTTTGACGATTAAGGTGTTCACTTTAAGACCTGCTAAACTTGTTTCTGACTAACTCACCAAAGGGTGAAAGTGACGATTGACTTTATTATGAGTAAGACACTCATGGGTGAAAGTGAAATGAAATGGATGCACCATTTTGGATTTTCAGATATTTTGAGGCTCTTTTTGGTATTTTCACATTTTTCAATGTTTTTGGATTTTCAAGATCTACGACGAATAAACTAACCTAAAGACCTATCCTAGGGGTCTCAGGAGCTAATTCGTAGATGAGCCTTGCCTATGTTATACATGCAAAGACCATGTAGTTCGACTGAGGACACATTTGACTTAATGAAAGGATGGGTGGGCAAATGGATTGCCAATGCGACAGACGCCTAAAGGACTGACCCAAATGTGAAAATTAGATGGGCAAATGGATTGCCAATGAGACGGATGCCTAAGGACTGACCCTAACTGTCTCGAGGGATGATCAAAGATCAACCTTGCCTATGTTCAAGCTCAGAGACGATGTAGTTCAACAAGGTGAAAGATTGGTTTGATGATAAGATGGACAAACGGATTGCCCCTTTTATTGCTTAAAATACTGACCTAAGATGTAGACTAGATGGGCAAACAGATTGCCAATGTGACGAACGCCTAAAGGACTGACCCTAACTATCTCGGGGGATGATCAAAGATCAACCTTGCCTACATTCAAGCTCAGAGATGATGTAGTTTGACAAGGTGGAAGACTGACAAGACTAAATGATGAATTTTGAAGATTTTCAAATATTTCGACATGCTTTTGGATTTTTGATGATTTGGATGTTTTTGGATTTTTGATTTTTTGAATGTTTTTTAATTTTTTGATGACTTTTCTGATGTTTTTGGGTTTTTTCGCATGATTTTGACAATTCGAATATGTGATGATATCAGTGCTCTATTTCAGGATTTTGTTGAAAACCAAGCTTAATGGTTGATCAATCGGATTGATGGATTGATAGTTTGACTAAGTGTGTTAAGTTAAACAAAGATGATAATGCACTTGTAAATTCCAGGAAGTTGTATTATCCCAGAGTAAACTCGTATAAAAAGGATAATTTGGCTAGGTGTGTTAGGCCAAACGAGGTGATTATGGATTTGATAATTTGGCTAAGTGTGTTAAGCCAAACAAGATGATAATGGACTTGTAAACCCAAGGAAGTTGTGTTATCCTAGAGTAAACTCATGCACAAGATGATAGTTTGACTAAGTGTGTTAAGTCAAACAAGGTGATAGTTGATTGGATTCGATTGATCAAGATGAAGCTTGGTTTGGAACAAAATAGCTTTGATGATTTGATGTGACATTGAATTACACATTAGATGCAACTGATATGAATTGTTGGATTGATGCTCAATGAAAGATAAAACTTGATAAGGAACATCTTCTTGTCAACATATGCCATGGGCTAGTGATTTGGATTGATGTTCACAAATGCTTTGATAAATTTACTTTCATGTTTGCCAATGCTCGAATCACCACATAAGTGGGAGGATATATCCAGATTTATTCTCGAAGCAAGATGAAAATGTTTGCCCCCAGTGTCTAGCAATGTTTGAACGACCATGGGTGGATTCTTGGATAGATGGATACGGTAAGCATGCAAAGGATGCCAAGGACTATCTTGTGACAAGATAAGGGTGTTCAAACAAAGGAATGCTCATTCAGATAATGCTTTGAGGCTCAAATAACATTGGATAGGATGGGATCAATGAAAATGACCCATGTCAAGATGACTACCATAAGCAAGTGTAAAGTGTGCACCAAAATTTTCCAAGATCAAGATAACTTGGAGTATGGATGCAGATGGATGAAAATGGATTGGATAAATGATTCATGGATGAACAGATGATACGACCGAAATGTTGGCTTTATTATGGATGCAATAAGATGCTTTCTCCTGAACTGGCACATGTAGATGTTCGATTCTACACATGATGCCTGTTTTCCAGGTTTTCATCATGGTACTTGTCCAAAGCACCACCGAAGTGGTTTTCACTAGAGGACAATTTTTTTCTTTACTGTTTTCAATCCTTTTTCTGATTTTTTTGATTTTTTTGTATTTTTTGTATTTTTTGTATTTTTTTGTATTTTCTAAGAGATTTTAAGCTGATGTCGAACCACCTAGTGGTGTTGATGTTGGTGTTGATGTTGATGCTTCTATCATAACATTCCATCGGTGTCCTACTTGAAGAAGTTGCTTTTCCAAGACACGAGCACTTGAAAGCAACTTTTGAGATCCTTGATCTGCTTTGCTGATACCGGAGTTAACTTTTTCTTTGTGCGCACATCGCAATAGGGTACCTTTTGAATCCTTATGATGAAGGGTTACTGCCAATACATGGTCAATGTGAGAATTGGATATCATGTTCGGAGGCATGGATGGAGTGTGTTTAGGGATAAAAGATGGATTGGTTGACAGTTTGGAACCTTTGACTCTCCAAACTTGGGAAGATGAGCAATGATGGGTGGATATGGAAGTGTGCATGGAATTAGGACCAACTACTTGATACACTTTCTATGTCACTTGAGGAGCATCATTTTTCTTTTGTGGACATCTTTGATGGATACTTTTCCCTTTTTGATTTTGCCCCATAGTTTCTTTGACCGATGGAGTTTGATAGGGATATTTTTTCTTTGTATTCTTTGGTATCCATATGTATTTAATTTGTCCTTTGTGCTTCTTAGCTTCTTTCAATTTGATAATGTTCTTCATGCTTTGATTCAAGTCTTTCTTTTGATGTTGGTCCCAATTCAGGGATGGGGTGATGGGTGGATGAAGATTCATGGCGTGGCGGGTTGTAGTATTCACATTGGTTTCATCATAAGGATTCTTCATGCCCCCTATGTTGACGTTTGCTCGAGACGAAGTTGCCCCTAGTTTTGTGGAAGTATTACTGATATGTTGAGATCCCTTGATTTTTGAGTAACCAAGGCCTTGATGCTTAAGATTTCCAACAATCTGCACTGGTTCTAGGATACCCTGTTCATGTAGGCCTAATCCTCTGCCTTGATAATTCATCTGTTGAAATATTTTATTTGCCATAGGATATGATTTACCTTGGAAACAAGGTGTTGCTCCTTCTTTGCTCTGTGGCAGATCTTCAAAGGTCATAACTCTTTTATTGATAAGATTATTTTCTCTTACAAAGGTGAGTGATCCAAGTTTATAAGTGATAGGATCTTCCATAAGTGGGATGAATGCCTAATTGATATCTTCAGCTTGATCTTGTGACATATCAGATTGTAGTGCTTCTTCAAGAAGTGTTGATGTTTTATTGTCCTTGTAAAAGTCTCCCTCATGACTCACTTCATAGGATGTTTCTGATTCATGACTTATGTAGAAGCCTTCTTCATGCTTTGTTTCTGATATGTCTATGGATTTCTCTATATCTTGATCATGTGTATAAATGTTAAGAGTAGGAGACTCTTGTTCCTTGGTAATGATATCAAGAGTATGAGACTCTTGTTTTGAATGAGGATCATCTGTGTGTCCATCCAAAGAAAGCATCTCATGGGTAGATGGAGGAGTATGTCCTATGTGGATGTGGTCATCTTGTATGGATAGGAGAGTGTCCATTATATCATTGTAGTAGCTTGGAGATGCAAATTCTTGATCTTGAATGATTTTAGAATTACTTTCGACATGCTTTGGATTAAGTTCTTGACATGGGTCAATTTCAAAGAATGGATTTCTTTCTTGGATATCTTCAGTAGGCATAGGAATTTTCTCAAATGTTATGAGGTCAAAAGATGGCCATATGTTTTGGAGAGGATCATTGCTAGAACTTGGTGAAAGATGTTCATTATGCTTTGGAGTGAATTCTTGAGATATGTCCTCTAACTCAATAGATGATGTAGAGACATTTTCAACATGATCATTGGTCGAAGGATCTTGATCATCATTTTTAATGACTGTGATGGGAATTTGTTGCAAGCTTTGTTGTGGGAGTAAGACCTGCATTTTTTGTTGAGCCAACAATGCTTGTTGTTGGGCTTGCTATTGAGCTGCTTGTTGATGGATTGCTTGTAATAATGCCCTGAATTGTGTTTGCTCCTATGCTTGTGCTTGTGCTTGCACTTGGGCTTGAGCTTTTGCTTGGGCTTGTGCTTGCACTTGGGCTTGAGCTTGTGCTTGTGCAGCTTGTTGTTTTTGGAGTGCCTTTTGGTGGGCAGCTTGTTGTGTGGCTTGCAACATGATGGAGAATGAATTGGTCATTTTGTGTTTGGATGGTGGCAGTGGTAGATTGGGAATGGTGTTGATTGTTGGGGTGAGTGGAACAGTCTCATTGATTTCCAAGGTTTGAGTGGTGAACGGTGCGATTGAGATTCTTGGTCCTTCAGACACTTGAGAAATGGTAGATGTATTAACCATTGGGGTTGCTTGGATGGTTTCCATCTGTTGTTGTGATATTGATGGAAAAATGGGATGATTTGGTATGATGTTTTGATTTGGCATGATAGATTGAAATTGAATATTGTTGTTGTTGAGAATCATATTGCATTGATTTAGGTAACTTTGATTTTGCATGGTGTTACCTTGAATTGAATCAACATATGGAGTTGCCAATATATTGCTAGGATTTTGAACAACACTAGGGGGATTTGCAAACATGTCGACCCCAAAGTTTACCAAGTGTGGATTTGAAATGGTCATGTTTGGTAAAGTTGCACTTGGCATGTATGGATTTGGTAAGATAATATTGTTTGGAAAACTTATGCATTGATTGTTTGGTTGATAGATTTGCAGATTTGGACTTGGATTTAAATCTATCATTGGGAAAGGTCTTCAAAACTTTAGATTGGGCATACTCACATTCGTATCATTGAATTTTGGAGGAGATAGTGATGCCATGCCTAAATGTGAGTTTTGATAATCAATTGGCATTGCGAGACTTGGATAGTTTGGTTGACTTGGATTACTCATGATAGATGGATCAAGTTTATATTCCATGTTCCTCTTGTGTTTTGACCTTGTTGCGAGAGTGAACCTCTAAGGTGTTTAGGACCAATGATGAGACAGAGGATGAAAGGGGTGAATGATATGGGTGTTTGAACTTCTAGGAACTTTGGATCAATGCTAGACTTTAGGAATTGATTCGATTTGATTTTGATTGGTTGATAGTTTGACTAAGTGCATTAAGCCAAACAACATGATGGTGAACTTGTAAACCCAAGGAAGTTGTGTTATCCTAGGGAAAACTCGCATAAGAGAATGAATTGGCTGAGTTTGTTAAGCCAATGAAAGTGATCATGAACTAGTAGACCTCAGGAAGTTGTGTTATCCTAGAGGTAAATTTGTTCAAGAAGATTGATAATTTGACTAGGTGTGTTAAGTCAAACAAGGTGATTATGATTTTCCAAAAGTCTAGCATAAAAGATGTTTCCAAGGTCCCAAAAGTTGCTGGTGAGATGGAAATTTGATTAATTTTTGGATGGATGAAGTGATGATTTTGATCCTAGATGAACCTAAGAGGACTTACTTACAAGACCAAGGTGATGAAGAACATGCTTTTCCCTAGAAGTAATTCAAACTAAAAGACCAAAGTTTGCATGAAAACCAAATGACCCAAAAGAGAAAAAATACATGTGCGGTTCAATTATCTTTTATCTTGCTTAGATTTTCAAACTATATGTCTAGTGTCCCATTCTCTTTCTCATCCCACAAGGTCCTTTGTGTGGAAATCAAGGAAAATAGGGCAAAAGTTCCCTATGTTTATCCTTATTGGAAACAAATGATGGTAGAACTTGTACACTTAGAAACCTCTAGGAATGTGATTCCTAGGGAAAGCAAGAGCGGGCAAGTTCATCAATGGGTATTTGTTTCCCACAAGGTGTTTGAAATTTCAAGGTTTTTTGTGTATGTTCATTTTTCAAATGTTTTGAAGTTCAAGCAATGTGTTCTTTCCAAGCACTTTTACACTCCTAGGTTGATGAGGCAATACCTTGTTGGGTTCCCACTTGGATAAATCCAGCTGCACATATCTTGTGCAAATCGCTAAATGCTTGACCACACTGGATCCCCTCCATGGCACTCACTTATTCGAGTCAGCCAAGCATTAGCACCCATGAATCTCCCATGGCATACTTTCTATTTCCACAACAAGACCGCATGTTACGTGGGGCAGCTTCAAAGGACATAACCTTTTGCACCAACAAGATAGACAAGGTTTTGGCCTTTTTCTAAACAAAGGGTTCTAATTCGGGCATTCCGTTCGTGGCGGATTATCCAACATCGGCGAGAGTCCATTGTTGTCCATCTCGTCGGAATAATCCTCGTGATATTGGCCTTTGTTCCAATATCCACACTTATATCCCGAGTGGAAGTCGCTTGGCTTTAGCGTGTTCCCGGTTGGGTCATTCCCTTGGGTGATTACTTTTTCCCACAAGGTAGGCCCTCTAAGTTAACAAAAGTGAGCTAACATATCTTGTCGTTCACACAACCCTTGTTGAAAAACAAAGGGGAGAACTTCCGCAATATATCGTGCTCACACTTGCATGTTTTGTTCAATTTTAAGTGCCCAAATCAAATGTGGAGGAACAAGTTAATATCACCAAAGTGCTTTTTATTCTCAAGATCGCTATAAAGCGCGAGAGAAGTGCATACGCATTTTAATGATATTAATTTGTTAAAAAGTTTGCAAAACATAAAAGACACATGTTCAATTTTAACCTTCAAAGCAATGATGAGTTCATTTTAGAAGCACCAAGATTAAATGTGAAGTTTGCCTTGTTCAATTTTAAGTCCAAATTGAAATCTAGTATATTTCTAAGGTTCAATTTTGACCAAAAGATGAAGTCAAAATGGTTAATTTTAAGCCCCAAAAATAGATGTGGGGTGTTCTAAAACTAAAATAAAGATCTAGCTCAACAAGCATTAAAAAATGCTTTTGTGAATTTCTCCCATCTTGCTTTTGCCTTGATTTAATTCCAATATCCAACCTTCAAGAGAACATTCAATGTTAATAAAACATTTCACAAAAATCTCTCATGTTAAAAAAAAAATTGCCATTTCTAAAAAGAAAAATTATTTATCCTCCTTTTAAAATACAAAAATTTTCTTCCTCACTATTCATTTCCCGAACTAAACCCCTCCTATTGTTTTACCGCGGCCTATGGAATCACGGTTGGTGGCAGGCTTTACCGCATTACCACTGACAGTCGGGTGGTCAACCGCGGTAACGCGGTGGCGGGTAATGGTTACCGCACGACCGCTAGCGGTTAAGTGGCAGACCGCGGGGATGCAGTGATGGTTGAGGATAGATGGTGAGGTGGTTACCATGCTAACATGGGTAAGGGAGGGGTAACCAACGGTGATGAGGTGTGGCCAAGTGACAGACAGAGTCACGGTTAGCGGGTTTACTATGGTACCGCGGAGGATCAAATGGTAAACCACGGGATGGCAGTGACAGTTAAATAGACAGGTAGCACACGGCTAATTGCACCACTACGATTGAGGAAATTTATCCGACGGTAACGCAATGAGCATCGCTCTACCACGAATGGAAGGGATGAGGTGGCGGTAATGTGATTAACACCGCTCTACCGTAGATGGATAGAGACAAGGTGGCGGCTAAGCGGTAAAGAGACGACAGATGACGAAGGAAGTGGCGACAATAGTGATACCGCGGGTGGTGGCAGAGTAGGCCGCGGTAATCCGGTAAGAGGATTAACAACCCAAGAGTAGTACCGTAGGGAGATGGAATGAAGGGTGCGGTGGAGCGGTGAACGGAGGACGACAACAACAGAAAATGGAAAAGATGTCGGCACGGGGGCGAGGTAAAGACCTGAGGTGACCGCACGATAGGAAAGTGAGAAGAAAGAGGAGAACAACAAGGAGGAAAATTCACAATGAAATCGAATGATTAGCATAAAATTTACAGAAGATTCAAAGCTTGTATTTAATCAAAAATTTCTTTCTTTTTTCAACCGAACGGAATTAAGCATGAATAACAATGAAGGCTATTGTTAATAGAATAGTTAAATATTTTGAGCCAGATTTCCTACAAACAGAGACATTAGTGAGATTGTAATAGAATAAATTTTAGGATTCGCCCTCCTTCTAGTGCCAAAATGTGGATGCTAAAATCTGCAAAGGAAAATCATCTCAAACAATTTCATGTTGTTAGCACGAAAGTTAGTTTAAAACAACAAATTTAACATCCCTATGAAATACTTAATCATGTCTAAATATGCAACTAATGAGCATAAAAACAAGTTAAACTAGAAGCCTATAAAAGGAAACGTGATTAAACCTTCATCCCATAGTGGATTGGTGCCACCATTGTTGTGTAGTAAGCAGCCCTTTCCCAATCCTTGAACAAGCTAAATGATAGTGTGAGTTAGATTAATTCTCCAATGAAGATGTGGAATGTTGAGATGAATTTGAATGTATTGAGTATACTTAAAACTGTTTGTGGATGAAATGAAGTATAGTATACTTGCTTGAACTGTGGATGGACGAATTTTGAGTATAATAAGTTTACTTAGAATTGTGGATAGATAATGAGGAGAGAAGCCTCCAATTTATAGATTTCTAAACTAGAAAAAAAAAGGAAAATAGAGCAATGTGGGATCATTCAACATCCAATGGCCAAGTGCTACTTGTCAAGATGTGAATGGCTAAAGGTTGTGCACATTTTGGCCAAAGTGCCAATAAATGCAATTAGGTGGCATTTCAAATTTGAGAAATGACATGTGAGAGGGAAAAAGGAATGAAATAAATGCCACTTGGCTCAATGCACAAGGACATGTAAGAGGAATAAATGCCTTGTTGGAAGGACCAAGTCCACTTGACCTTTTGAATCCAAAAGAGGAATATTCCCTTTTGATGCTTTGTGAGGGAAAATAGAAGAATTAATAAATCAAAGTAATTGATTTATTGTGCAAGTTGCATTCTCTAGAGAATTTTAGTGATAGGGATTAACTTAATCAAGGATTTGATTAATTTAATGAGGAATTAGGAGATGTGACAATTTAGACTTAAATTTATGAATTGATTTAAATCAAATTGAGAGGAAATGATTTAATTAAATAAATGATTTGATTTATTTAATAAAGAAGGAATGTGTTAGATTAAATCAAATAAGGTTTAATTTATTTAATTTAATGAGGAGACTTTAGAGATTTTAATTAAATAAAATGATTTATTTAATTAAACAGCAATGTAGGGTTAATTAAATTAAACTGATTAATTTAATCAAATGAGGTGATAGACTTAATCAGATAAATGACGATTCATTAGAATAAGGATAAAATTACAATGAAATGTTGAGGATTTGATCTAAGAGGAACCGTTGTCAGTAATCGGGACCAGGTGTGCCAAGATGAGCTTGTACATTTTCCATGTCTACAATAGTAAGTTTGAAATAAGAAGTAAAAACAAAAATAGATAAAATTATTTCACATACATCCCTCATTTCCCATCTTATGCCGCTCAGTACTTTTCATTTACATGGTCGGTTTCCTTCTCCATATTTAGTTCATGTAGCAGAACCATCCAAAATTCATTATTTCCTCGACAATTTCAGCATTCAGAAAGTATTCTCTTCTTTTCGAAAACATATCAAATATTCTTAATTTCCCTAAAAATTAATGGAAAAAAGTACTTAGGAGAAGGTTAAAATGGGAAAAAAATAAAGGAAAAAGGATATGAAAATTAAACATATTTTACACCCATCAGATAGTCTTTCAAAAAATAAATTAGCTAAAGTTACAAGTTTGAGGACTGCTAAAGAAGTTCTGGATAAGTTAGAAAGCACTTGTGAAGGAGATCTGAAGGTCAAGCAAGAAAAGTTGTAGAACTTGAAGGCACAATTTAAAATGATGCATATGTCTGATGATGAAACAATTAAAGGCTACATTTATAGAATTGATGAATTGGTGAGTGATATGAGAGGTCTTGGTGCAACAGTTATAGAATCTAAAGTGGTGAAGAAAATTATTAGATCTCCTCCAGAGTATTACAGTGAAAAGGTATCTGCTATTAAGGAAATAGCTGATTTTGTAAAATATTCTAGAGATCAGTTTATTGGTACTCTTACTACATTTGAAATGAGAAAAATGAAGAAAGGTACAAAAGTAGAGACTTCTTTCAAGGCTAAGAAATCAGAGAAGGTTGAAGATTCGGGTGAAGAAGATCTTGATGATCTAGAAGCTAACTTTTTGAGGAAGATGAAAAAGGGCACCAATAAGTATCAAGGTAAATTACCTTTCAAATTTTTTAGTTGTGGCAGTATAGGTCATTATGCTTATAGATGTCCTAAGATATCTTTAAACAATAAAAAACAAGGAAAATAAATGAAATATGATTAAGAAAAATTACTATGTGAAAGAAGATGTTGGTATTTCTGATAATGAATTTGATTATGGAGATTTCGATGATAATGAATGTCTATTTTTGGCTATAAAAGAAGAATCTAGTTTTGCTAACCCTAAAATTTGTGTGAAGGAAAGTATTCTAAAGATGAAGGATAAGGTTGAAGGTACTTTGGTATTTATTTTTCATGTCAAAGAAGATAAGAATTACTAGGTTGTTGATAATGGTTATTCTAATCATATGACCAGAAGCAAAAGTAAGTTTGTTAAACTTGAAAAATATGATGGGGGATTGGTTAAATTTGGAGATGATTCAAGAGCTAAGATTTGTGGAATTGGTTCAATATTTTTTTATAGCAAGCATAACACTGACAATGTTTACTACATTAAGGGCTTAAGCGATAATCTCTTGAGGTTTGGACAAATGTGTAGCAAAGGATACAATATTGTGTTTAAGGATGAAGCTTGTGAGATCGGAAAAGGGTCCAGAATTGTGATTGTTGTAGGTAAGAGAATGGATGGAAGCATCTATCAGCTTAAGTGTGTTGATATTCATTGCTTTATGTCACATATTAATGATAGTTGGTTATGGCACCAGAGGATGTCCCACATGAATTTTGATAATTTGGAAAGAATTAGCTTGGTTCATGCTATGAGGGATTTACCTAAGATCACAAAACTTATAAATTTTGTTTGTGAGAGTTGTCAATTTGGAAAATAAACGAGTAGATTTAAGGGAAAGTAATAATCTGCTACCAGACTACTAGAATTGGTGCATACAGATCTTTGTGGTCCTACAAGAGTGAGAAGTCTACAAGGTGACAGGCACTTTATGCTTTTGGTTGATGATTATTCTAGAATGACATGGGTTACTTTTCTTAGAGAGAAATATGATGCATTAGACAAATTAAAGGTATTTAAAGCTATGGTCGAGAATGAAATGGATTTGAAAATAAAAATTTTGAGGTTTGATAGAGGTGGTGAATTCACCTCTAATGAGTTTAACATGTTTTGTGAAGTTCATGGAATAAAGATGCATCTATCTTCCCCTAGAACTCCTTAGTAGAATGAAGTTGTTGAAAGGAAAAATAGAACTATTCAAGAAGTTGCAAGGACTATGATGAAAGAGGAAAATCTACTAGAAGTATATTGGAAGTCTATTGGAGAGAAGCTATCCATACTACTATTTACATACTTAATAGAGTTCAAGATAAATCCAATAGCACAAAGACTCCTTATGAGCTATGGTATGGAAAGATTTCTACTATGAAGTACTTTAGAGTGTTTGGAAGAAAATGTTATGTCAAAAGAGATGAAGAAAACTTAGGAAATTTTGATGCAAGATCTAATGAAGGTATCTTCCTTGGATATTCTATTAAAAGCAAATCTTAAAAATGTTACAACAAAAGGTTGGGAAAGATAGTTGAAATTGCAAATGTTAAAATTGATGAAAACTTGTAGAATTCTATTACAGTAGATGGATATGTGTCAGATGAACCTAAAATTAAAAAGAAGTAGAAGGAATAATTGAATAATAAGAAGTATAGAATGAAGAGGAAGAAGCTCCAGAGAAGACTCCTAAAACCCCTAAGTATGTGCAAAAGAATCATTTTAAAGATCAAATTATTGGAGATAAGATGAAAGGTGTATTAATAGGAAGCAAAGATATTGAAGTTCAGATAAATTTGTGTTTACTTTCTAAATTTGAACCTAAATCAGTGAGTGAAGCATGTAAGGATGAAAATTGGATAAAGGCAATGGAAGAAGAACTTGTGCAAATAGAGAAAAATCAGACTTCGGAATCGGTCCCTAGACGTACAAACAAGAACATAATTGGAACTAAATGGGTTTTCAGGAATAAAATAAATGAAAATAGAGAAGTAGTAAGGAAAAAAGCAAGAATTATGTGTAAGGGTTACTCATTAGTAGAAGGTATATATTTTAAGGATACTTTTTCGCCTATGGCTAGTATGGAAGCTATCAGAATGTTTTTGGCATTTGTAACATATAAAGATTTTAATGTCTATTAGATGGATGTGAAGTCTACCTTTTTGAATGGTGAACTAGAAGAAGAGATTTACATGGAACAACCGAAAGGTTTTCAATTTTCAAATCAATTAGACATGGTACGTAAGTTGAAGAATGCACTATATGGTTTGAAGCAATATACCAAATCTTGGTATGCAGTATTGGACAAGTACTTGATACAACAAGGTTTCAGCAAGCGCTCCACAAATAGTAATCTTTACTTTAAAATTGAGGAATAAAAAATCATGATAGTATTTGTTTATGTGAATGACATTATCTTTGGTGGAAATGAGACTTGTGTATAAGAAATTTGTTAAAGAAATGCAGAAAGAATTTGAGATGTCAATGCTTGGGGAGATGAATTTCTTTCTTGGGCTTGAGATCAATCAAATTGATAAAGGGATTTTTATTTCATGGTCTAAGTATGTCAAAGAAATTTTGAAGAAGTTTGGAATGAATGAATCCAAACCGATATGTACTCCTATGGTGACTAGTTGTAAATTAAGAAAAGATGATGATTCACCTATAGCTTATCAAAGTAAGTATAGATCTATGATTGGTGGATTGCTATATTTAACTACTACTAGACTAGATATCATGAATGCAATTTGTCTTGTTGCTAGATTTCAAGAAGATCCTAAAGGAACACATGTTGCAACAATGAAGAGAATATTTAGATATTTAAAATGCACACTGGAGCATGGTTTGTGGTATCCTAAGGATATTGATTTCACATTAAATGCTTATATAGATGCAAATTGGGCCAATTGTGTTGATGAATGGAAAAGTACAAGTAGTGGTGTGTTCTTTCTTGGACGTAGATTGGTATCATGGCTAAGTAAGAAACAAGATTCAATTTCTTTATCCACTATAGAGGTTGATTATATTGCGGCGGCATCATTATATACATAGGTATTATGGATGAGACAAACATTGAAGGATATTGGAGTTGTATTCAATGAACCCATATCTATCTTCTCTGATAATACAAGTTCAATAAAAATTTCAAAGAATCTAGTGATGCATTCAAGTACAAAGCATATATCTATTAGGTATCACTTTTTGAGAGATAAGGTTATGGAGAATGAAGTGAAGCTTGAGTATGTTCCTACAAAGGATCAAATTGTTGACATATTTACTAAGGCTCCTCCTAAGGATACTTTTGAGTATCTTCAAGAGAAGTTGGGGGTTATTTCCCCTCCTTTCTTGAACTAGATACATATAGAGGTGCATCAGTCCAATGGATCTATCTTTTATGGAATAAATTTGGTGCCTACCTCTCAAGGGGAGTAGGTAGTATCATGTTTATTCATTATGTTACTGATTTAGTTGGGTGTACTCCTAAGGGTGGTATTCAGAGCAAGTAATTTTGGTTCAATGTTAAAGAGGGAGAACAATTCAAAAAAAATCATTTTCCATTGATGTCAAAGGGGGAGAGAGAATCATGTGAGAATAAAGGGAGAACTTATCTACTCAGGGGGAGAGGATCATGTGAAAAAGAAAGGTTTCAAGAATTTTGTGTAGGCTATCTAATCTGAGAAAAAGAGAGAGAATTGTTAGGCTATCTAATCTGAGAAAAAGAGAGAGAATTGTTGTGTGGTCTTTAGTGGATTTTCACATCTTGTGTTGCCATCAGTGACAAGGGGGGAGATTTTTGCAAGAATGATGGTGTTGTCATTAATTTCAATAGGATGTCTACTGACTAGAATTTTCATTGGTTTCAACTACAGGATGAAGATGTTGAGGATATTGAGAAAATTGTGAAAAGAGGAAAACAGGTTGTGCATGTGTAGTTGAGACCTTGAGGAAGTGTTGTGAGTACATGGAACTATTATTTTGTTGCAGAGTCTGAAGATGATTTGAAATGAAGTAATGAGATGAGATGATGGTTTTGGTACTTGGTTTCCAAGTGCTTTTGAGAAAGTTTAATAAAAAAAGTAAATTGTGTTGTGCAAATGTTCATAGTGTGCTCAGTTATTGTGCTCTTCATTCTTTTTGTGTCGATGTTATGCTTATGGTTCTTATAGTTTATTCAAGGTTGATAGAGTTTTCTATATTCAGAATTTGGTTTTTTGGATTGTTGTACAGTGTGAGATAGTTTCACCAATGTGTGAACCAATTATTCAATAAAGTTTTATGTGGTTTGGGAGAAAGGTATTTTCTTTGTGTGTCTCCATTGTTTGGATTCAGTTTGTACAGATTTAAGAAGTTTCTTATAATTATTTTATCTTTTTGTGTTCAATTTTTTACTTGATTTGGTGTAGTATAGTGAGAGTTTCATTTATCATTTTACAATTAAGGGTTATCAGTGTTTTAGGTTGAAGTGTTTGTTGATGCAAGATTGAATGAATTATTTGATGTATCTTATGTAGTTCTTGGATTGTTCTATATTGATTTCAAGTGAATTATGTTGTCTAGAACTTTCGGCTTGATCTAAGGATGTGTGTATTTAATGTTTATAGTTTTTTGCAAGGGTGTTGGCTGACCTTTTGTTTAACACTGTTGTAAGAATGAAAATATTGAAAGTGTTGTGGAAAGATTAAAGGTGTTGTCATTGATGTCAACTGGTCAGCTAGTTATCTACTAGTTGTTGTTGGTTATATATGTCGAGGATATTGAGAAAATTGTAATGAAGATATGTTGCAGGTGTTCAATGGTTGCTTCAGGTTTTGGTCTGGATTTTTTCCTCTTGTTGTGTAGTTCAGATATGTTGCTCATGGTTGTTAGTACATATTATATCCATATTTTTGGTTATTGATTTGTTGTACATTACAAGTTGTGTTCACCAATTGTGAACTATGTTATTTATGTAGTTCTAGTTGAGGTCTGAGAGAAACATTGTTGCTCCATATTTCTCTTTGATGAAGTCTTATGACTTGTGGTTCTACAGTTGTGTTGCCCTGATTCTATTGAAGATGTTTTTGGTATTTGGAAGGTTCATGCTTAACGGTTCTATGTGTTTTACACTAGTTTGGCTGACCTTGTGTGAAATATTACTTTCAAGGATGATGAAGTGTGTTGGATCTATTTGGGTCCTTATGAAGTGTTTTTTTGGGTTACCCTCATTCTAATTCCACCCTAGGCTGTTTTGGCACCAACCTAATTTGAATTTGAATTTGGATGGCCGACTTTGGATATGTTTCAAAGTTAAAGATGATATAAATGCAAGATGAGTTAATGATGAAACATGATACAAGATTGCAGAAGAAGAGTGATAAGAGAAAAGAGGAAGTGCAATTTTATGCGACATTGATTCTATCCAGTGAGTGTGTGTGTGGTGCGAGTGAGACAAATTAGTGCGAAGCTTAATGTTGAGTTTTTGGATGCAGTGTGTAGAAGGAAAACTCTATCATTCATGCATGTGAGTGAGTAATTGTGGTGGAATTTGTTGCATTGGGATTGTAGTCTCTTTGTAACAAGTCTTATTTTTCTTCCTTGTATCTCTGTGGTAGTGATCCCTCCAAGTTGTAGCCCTATTGGATAGTGAGTCCTTGTTCCAAATAGTGAGTCCTTAGTTTAGGCAGTGAGCCTTGTTTCAAGTAGTGAGCCTTTTGTAATTGGTTTTGATAATAGTGTGAGTTAATCCTCATCATGGTTTTTCCATTACTATTTTTTCCACGTAAATTTGGTGTTATTGTGTTTATGTGTTGGATTTAATTTTCTTCATTAGCATTTGATGATTAATCATTTAAGCAGTATTAATAATTAATTTTGGTAGTTGAATTAAAGGTTTAATTTTGTGACAATTGATTCACCCCTCCTCTTAGTTGTCCTATTCAACAATTGGTATCAAAGCTTGGTTCCTTGGTGAAGAGCTTAACTACTTGAGGAAGGTCTGAGATGGCTGGAAAAATGGTTTATGATTATCTGAGGTTCAATGGAACTAAATATGGTATCTAGAAAGTATTAATGGAAGAATATCAGGAGTATTATAGATATGATGTGGAGAAAGCTTACAAGAATCCTTACACTCCTCTTGCTAATGGTTCAAGTATGCCTAAAGAGATCAAAGCATATGAAGTGAACAATAAGGTGAAATACATCTTGAAGAATAGTCTAGTACATTATGAGTTGATTAAGGTTCAGAATTTGAAGATGGATAAGGAAGTCTTGGATGCTTTGGAAAGAGTGCATGATGGTGACAAAAGAGTTAAAGAGGTGAGATTACAAATTTTGGAGACTCAGTTGATCTTCTACACATGTCTAAAGATGAAAATGTTAAAGCTTATGTACAAAGATTGGATGAGATAGTGGTCCAAATGCAAGGACTTGGTGCTATTGTTGATGAAACTAGGACTTTAAAGAAGATTCTCAGAACTCTCCCTAATGCTTATAGTGAGAAGGTGAGTGTTATTGAGCAGACTATAGATTATAAGACTTGTAGTAAGAATTTTTTGTTAGGATTTTTGACATATTATGAGATGACGAAGTCGAATCTAAGGAACAGATGCAAATTAGAAACTATTTTTAAAGCTACAAAAGCTGAAGATATGGATGAAGAGAACTTTGATGAAAGAGAAGCTAGCTTTGTAAGAAGGATGAGGAAAGGCTCCAAAAATTATGAAGGTAAGATTCCCTTTAAATGATTTAGTTGTGGATAAATGGGTCATTATGTTGTAGAGTGTCCAAAAAGAGCTAAAAGGAATAAACAAATATATCAGAAGAAAAAGAAAGGAAAGAAGATTAACAGAGCTTAATATGTGAATGAGAATGCTAGTATATCTAATGAGGATTCAAAATATGAAGATCTTGATGACAATGAATGCTTGTTCCTAGTGATTAAGGATGAACCTACTTCTGCTAATTCTGAAAAATGGGTAAAGGAAAGCCCTCTGAAGAAGGAGAAAAATGCAAGTATGGTTATCTCTACCCTACATGCTAAACAAGAGAAAAATTATTGGATAGTTGATATTGGTTGATCACATCACATGACCGGTGATAAAAGAAATTTTTTTAAGCTTGAGAAATGTGATGGAGGCTTGGTTATATTTGGAGATGATACTAGTGCTAAAATCTATGGGATAAGTTCAGTATGTTTTGATGGCAAGCATCATACTGACGATGTTTACTATGTTAAGGGTTTAAGGCATAATTTTTTGAGTGTTGGTTAGATGTGCAGAAAAGGATATGATCTTGTGTTTAAGGATGAGAAATGTGAGCTCCAAAAAGGATCCAAAACATTGATTGCTATAAGAAATAAATTTGAAGGGAATATC
>CM021105.1:577248756-577328692 GCA_007115665.2 Sequoiadendron giganteum
TGATATCACAACATGTGGAGAAAAATGGTCTCCCACAAGGGTTGAGCCTAGCATGATTCCCTCTTCAATTTAAAGAGGGATATAAAGCATATTTTAATCAATGAAAAGTGACTTCAATCATAGCAGTCACTACAGGAACTTCTAAGGAAGCATATCATCTACTAGAGTGCATTATGATCAAAAAGCATCACATAATCAATGGGGCAGAAGAAACATACATGCCAAGATTCAAGCATCATGCTTTCTTATCACTATTTTCAGATAGAAAAATATTTGCATAAAAAGAAAAAAAACAGTGAAGAAGTTTCATATAATGCAAGGATAGTTTCTTTGAGAGTTAGTCACTACAGTCAAGTATGGTGTACACAGTCCTAAATGAGGTCTCCCAGGATACCTAGCATAGTAATGATTTTTCAAGGTGTGAAGCAAAGATGATGACAACTTTGAGCAGGAAAAACTTTGTTTTTTCCATGACAATCACCATATTTGAGGAGTCCAATAAAGATATAGTAATCAAACAAATAAAATGTAAAAAATATTCCAATACAAGAGAAGAAGAGGACAATTGAAGCATTCATCAATGCAGTTAAAGGACTGTTAGCTATCAAGGAGATGACAATCTAGAGACTATAAGAAGGAAGCTAGGCAAATGGATATGGAGCCTTCAAAGGACAACACATGGTGTCATGGCAGTGATACATAATGAAGTAAATATAGCTTGCACTAAGATTGGACCCATCAGGATCACTCATCTTCATAATGCTAGAAAGGACATCAAGATAGTTTGGGAATGAATGAAGCTTCCAAGAAATAGTGAAAAGACATGATCAAAAGTAATTGAATATATTACTATTATCCTAAGTGCTAGGGTAAAGAACAACTCAAGGTGATAGTTAAGTGGGTAGGTAAAATTTTGAAGCTTCTTTATCACTTTTATTAATGAACAAATAATTTCAATGCAAGTTCACCATTGATTAGTAAAGGGACAACAATCAATGCAAAAGATAAACAGACACCTATGGAGATAGAGAAATCAGCACCATTTCATTCAGTGGTATTATTCTTCATTATGTAGATTTCCAAGTTCACAATCATTTCATGACAAGATCCAAGTCAGTCAATAAGAAGTCTCATTTTTTCCTTCTATTGAAACTTTTACAAGGTTATTGCTATGGTTATATAAATTCAAGTACGGTCATTAAGCATTTACTACAAAAGAATACCATATCCATAATGGGACAACCTTAAAACAACATAAGGAGTTTGAAGAAATCATTATTCACAATCAGTCACAAGGACAATCATAGCCTAAGTTGATTACATGATAGTCATCAATGAATAAGAAGTGGTAGTGCCATGTAAAAGTAGTTTGGAGTGATCAGAGGATAGAGTTTTCATATTCCACAAGATCTCTTATTTTTTCATGAGATAAAATACTTAACTCGCTTCTACCAAACTCTTGTACTTTAAAAGTATGTGAATGAACTTATTATGAAAGATTGTTTGTAAAAACGGAAAATCACTTGTGAGGGATAAAAAGGGTGGACATTTTTTCCATGTTAAAATGTTTTCTAGAGAATACAGGTTTGCAGTATTGAAGATATGTAATCATCAAATGGGTTGTATGCAGCAAATAGAGTGAATAATGACTTTGTCAGTTAGCTTTTTCTATATAATGCCTATGAGACCGAGATGAATCCTTAGCATGAGGAAAGTATAGAAAAGATTTTGTGTGTGCAAATAAATGAAACTCTCGGCTAGAGGAAGTAACTCTCAAATGAAGACACAAAATGAAGTATGGGAGACCTTGGCAAATGAGATGCAAAGGTGACACTTTCAGAGAAGCAAGCCATGGCCTATGTTGCTATGTTTTTATTTATTACAAGAAAATGAGGAAAATGTAGATACAATGAAGTTGCGGCCTACAATAAAGAGAAATCTTCGAGTTTTTTTAAACAAAATATAGAAAGAATTTTTTTTCCTTCATTTCTATCAAAGAATACAATGTAAAAGCCGCGACCAGAGCATAGTTTTGATTTCCTTTGCAGTTTAGTAAATATCTCAGCATTTTCATCATTTTCTTCTAGAGAAACAAAAATATCTTTCATTTGCAGCAAATGGCTCGAGAAGGAGAAACAAATGGTGAGGAATTAATACACAAAATAACAGTTTTACTATTCTTTTGTTGCAGCCAAGGCATAGGCATATAAAGGAATTTTTCCAATGTTTCCAGATAGAAACGACTTACCTTACTAGTAGGAGCAAATCATTTCACTGTGAAGGTAGATTGTAGGATGAACTTTGAATCCCTAGCCCGAGCAAGCTTCAAACCCTACCATGGTGGTGGCGCATCAAGGTCAGAAAGTAGATGTAAATGATGAATGCATAGTGAAGCCCACGAGCAAAGATTAGGGCTTTTCTTTAGGTTTCCTTGTAAACCTAATGTGACTGATTGAGAGTTAGGGATTTTAATCCCTTTTCTTTATAAATTGCATATTAAAAGCCTAGGTCATGGTCAAGTTTATTTATTCATTCTTTTCCCCCTATGTTTTGCATAAATTAAGGCAAAAAAGGAATATTTAAACAAATATTAAAAGTGATATTCTACAAATCACTTTAATATCTATCATGCAGATGCATGAATAAAGAAACCATATAACACTTACTAAATTAAATCATTATTGATTACTTTTAATATTTATTTAAACACTTGATTCATGTCCTAAATCATGCAAAGACAAAAGGGGAGTGAGGTGGTGTTGAGATTTTGTGGAACTGGGAGTGATTCATGCATTTGGAGTTAAACTAGAGAGTTTGGTCTTGGTTTCCAATTAAATGGAGTTATTTTAGGGTCCAACTTGGTCAAACTAATTGTAAGAGGGAGTTTGTGCCTATTTTTTCTTAGTTTACTTCAGTTTTGACTCCTCTTTGTGGGGCTTTTCATTTATGCTCATGGGAGAGATTCTGAGAGATATTTTCAGATGCAATTAATTGCAAGTGCCACCTCTTAGCACTTAGAGACTCTCTTTTGTATATAGGAGAAAAGACTTAGGTTTTTTCTTAGTTCTGGCTTTTCTTGCCTTCTCTTACACATTCAGAGAGGCTAAATTTTTTGTAGCTTAGATTTGTTTTTTTTACAATTATGATATAGTAGCAGGTTATTTTATCTTATTTTGGTAGAAATTCCTTCCATCCTTCAATACAATAAAGTGCTACCTTCTCCATTTCAAGTGTTTTGTCATATTTTGAATGATCTGATGCAAACTTAATGTGTTTTATCAAAAAACCTTCAAATTTTTTGTCTCATTCATCATTGCATATACATAAAAGTAGTTAACCATCACAGGTTATAAATTGTGCCTTTGTTTTATCTTGTGTTTTGAGTTACGAAAAAACTATTTTCCTTCAAAGGATATAGATCTTGCAAGCCATTTCATGAATTAATGTGATTAAATTTCCCAAATTGAGTTGTGTGAATATATTCGTTAAAGGATAATTGTGAGCCATTTCTACATGTTAGTTACATTATTGGTGCATCGCCTCCTAGATTTAATTTTACATTTCAAATTAACAAGTTATCCTTCTTCCTTTTTCCCATCAAAGTCAATAGTTTCTAGGAGATCAAAAGGGGAACCAACCCATAGTCTCGAGATTCACTTTCGTTATGAGCAACCCATAGGCTCGAAAGTGTTTACATGTTACACAAGATTGTTGAGTTTGTCATCTTTGCATTCGGATGCAATCCTACGTGTTAACAACTACCAATAATATGAGTCTCCCAATTAGATATATACTTTATGTCCTTTGAGTGTTCATCTATATTATTCAAATTAGTCCTTTTATTACTATTGTTTTGACCAATCCTCTATTTAATTGTGCCCATTATTAGCTCTTGGGAATTCTTCTTATGCCCAAGATTATTGATAGGCCCAACTATCAGATTGGATTTAAGATTCCCTTAGGGGGTATTTTCAATGGGGAGTGAATTATCAATCCCAAACTTAGTATATCCTGCCTCTATGACCTAGTTCTCAATCCTAGAATTTACATCTTTGGTTTCACTATTAGGGTTATTATGGATGTCTTTTTTCTAAAACTTTCACTTTGTTTTCATTATTTTTCTGTGGTAGCAAATTCTATATTATTTTCATTAGGGTATATTTTCATTTATGAATTATTTTTGGAGTCTATTACCCTCGTATAATTTATTTTAGTATAATTGACCTTCTCAACATTCTCCCTCCCATCTGTAATATCTTTAGGGTTAGGGTTGGAAGAATTAGGGTTAATCCTTGGGTCTCCCAAACTTACCCTTAAAATAGGGTAGTTTCTTCTCATATGGCCTTTCTTTTACATACAAAGCAAGCATTTAGACCCCCTAGAATCTCAAACTTGCAAGAAAAAATCCCCCCCCCCCCCCCACTTCAATTTATGTTTCCTCGGGATACATCCTCCTTTGGGGATAGCATCCATATGTAAGAGGGTTGCTTTATATTTTCTTCCACCCTCACCCTCATTACATTTCTTATTGGAGAAAAAATATTAAGGCTAAAAATCCCATAACTAGGGGGGAACTTTTTTTATAGTAACCCATCTAGGGTAAGATAGTGCCAATAATTCCTCATTCAAAACCTCTAGAAACCAAGAAATTGCTTAAAACATGGAGTTACCAATATTTTAGAAATATTTTAGAATATTTCTTTCCTACATTAAGTGATTCTTGAAGAAAACCAGAAACACACCCCTTTGAATCATTTTACAGAATGAGAGATGAATTCCTAATTTCTTATTCCAAACATTATTAAATCATTCATTCATATGTTTTCTATAAAGTAATATATTGCAATCAAGGGCAATGAGAAAGATAACCATATTTTTTAACTATTTTTCTTCCTTGCCCATGGAAATTACCATATTAGAACTTAAAATGGAAACCATTTTCCTAGGGCCTTCTAGAGGGAGCTTACCTTCACCTCATCCTACCATTCAATCTCCATAGAGCCCACCATCCCCCATATCCATGAACCTTCCAGATACTAAAGCACCTTCATTATCGACCTCTACCATAATATCTCTGAATGATCATTCCTTTACCTTACTGCTACTTTAAATTCCATTTGCCACTTTCATGTCATTGGGGGGATCACCTAATGCCAACTCACCCTCCCCCATCAACCTTCGTGTATGTCTAGGAAACTACTACAATGTAACAATAACTTCTATATTTGGAGGGAAGGTTTTAAATTTGTAAAGAAAGAAGTAACAATATAAATAAATAAACCAAATAACACACTTTTCAATCCAAAAAAATAGGTAAGCATAAGAGGGTTGGAGCCAAAAACAAAAGGGTATCATTAGAGGATAGAGAACACCAAACCCGTAATGGTTTATGACCATTAGCCTTTTCCAAATTCACAGTGTGCTCCCACCATGTCTCCTCACCCATTTTAGACTCTCTATTTCAAGAATACCATAATTTAATTTATATTTTTTCATTCTTATTTAATTTAAAATTTTAGGACTATTTGAGGTAGGGGTACACAATGATAAAATGAATACAATAAGAAATCGAAAGAAATGTAATTATGGATTTCTGCAAGATAGATTAAGTTAGTATCACATACCAAGCATATTCAAAATAAATCCAAACAACATAATAGAATGCATGGGAGATAAATGAGAAAAGAAATTAAATTAGAACAAGCTCACCCATTCTTCTCTCCTCCATGGTTGATTTCCATTGTACCTTCTCTATTTGCTGCAATATGATGGATGCCCTCAGCTTTTGTGTGAGCAAATTAAGTTTATGACATGACCTAGCAAGTGTTGAAGGATTTATTAAAGATTATGCAAGAGAAGATTAATCCTCCATGCAATAAGAAAATCTACAAAAGACAATGTTAGATGAAAAAGAAAGAAAAGAAGAAGAAGAAGAAGAATTAAGAGATATTAAGAGATTCAAGAGATGTTGAAAATGAGGACAAGATTGTCATTTTATAGAAAATGCAATCTTGAATGGACGGATGAGATGAGAGATTCAAAAATGCCCTAGAATCAGTGGTTAAGATTCAAAATGGCAACTCTCAATTGGGGTTAGGGTAAAATCCCCAAATGCGTAGACAAGATTTAATTTAGGAAATTAAATCAATGATGGAGAATGAACATGACATTGAGATGAAATTAGTAAAAATCAGAAGATAAGAAGATGAGATTTTAGAAAATCAGTAATTTTAGAAATTACTTGATTTGTACAAGAATATTTCCATTTTGAATTAAATTAATTCAAAATATGGATTTTGTGAGATAATAAGTAATTGATTTTTGAAATTAATTACTAAAAGAAGAATCAGTTAACTATGTGAGACATTTTTAAATAAATAGTTTTATTTAAAAATAGAGAAGTGTCATATAAAACAATTAAATAATTAGGAATAATTATTTAATTTAGAAGAGGTAGTTAATTAATTAATTAATTTACCAAATCTATTGAATTAAAAGAGGAAATAAAGATTAATTAAATAAATTGAGGACTTTATTTAATTATGAGAAGGCTTGATAATTAGTGACACATTAAATAAATAAATAAGATTTATTTATTTAATAATCATGAAGAATAGAAAATCATGAATTAATTAAATAATTATGAATTATTTAATTAATAGTTGAAGGTGGGTTATTTAATTATTCAATTGTGAAGGAAAATTAGAAAGTGGGTAATTTTAAATATTATTCTATTTAAAATTAGAAAGAAAGTTGACTTTTGATTTAATTCAAAATAGGAAGAAGATGACAAATTAATAAGCAATTAAATAATTTATTTAATTGTGGAAGAAGAGGATAAATGAATAATTAAATAATTAAAATAACTATTTAATTATAGTGGCAAGATCATAAATAATTAAATAAATATAATTTATTTAATTAAGGATATTAGTGATGTATTAAATAAATGAAGTTTATTTAATTAATCATAGAGGAAATCAAAGATAGCAATGAATTAATTAAATAATTAAAATTATTTAATCAATAGAAGACTTATGATATTAGAAAATGGTATTAGTTGGTCTAGGACATTTTTATGTGTCTACAAGAAATACATAAAATAAGAATTTAAAAGCACAAACAATCTAAAGTCCTAATACCAAATCTAATTGTAAATCTTAGGATTGAGGACATTGAAATGACTTTCTCATAAAAGGATTCAAATGCAACTTAGTAGAATAACATTAAAATATTTTGATAATAAAAGTGATAGTAATCTTGCATAGAAGACCTGATATAAAAATGATGAATGTAATGATTGATTTATAGACTTCCAAAAAATCAAATGAATGGTGATGATACGATCAATAATTTGGGAGATAACTCAATTTTGTTATGAAAATTGAGCATCTTGAGTTCTTATGAGGATAATATTGAATTTAATTTAATTCATTAACTAGATAATGAGAAGTTAGTAATTAGAAAAATAAGTTAACTTGTGAGGAGATAATTAGATATTTTATTAATTTATTTAAAATGGATAATTAGCTCACATTAAGTAATAAATAATGTAATAATTAATGCTAATAAATGTGATAATTATTAATTAAAATGATAAGGAATTAATAAAAAAATAAAAAATAATGTATATAATGATAATCAGTTGTCAACAATTAGAAGAACAATTGTAGTGTACATTTTTCCCTTCTTTGAGACAATGGTTTAAGTGGCATTATTTTAGAGAAAAGAATAGTAGTTAAGAAGAAGACAATATAAGAGATGAAGAAGGTAATAATATGCCCAAGTCAGGTAGAAGTAGCAATGATAATTTAGTTAGAATATGATGCCCCCTCTAGAGGTTATAAATGCCAAAATTGCATGGGTGAGTGAGTTTGAAAGAAGAGATGTGAAGAAAATATTAGATGGAAGATAGAAATGAAGGAAGAATAATAAAGAAAAAATGGAGAAAAAATAAAATATGCATGAAAGGAACATGATTATGGATGAAATGAAGATGAATTTATTATGATGATTAATTATGGTGACTTTAAGTTGGTAAATTTTATTCAATATGGTGATGGATTTTATGCACCAGGGTATATAAGACCAAGATGATGATGTATCTAGTGCATGGAGTGAATCATAAGAAAAGAAAAGAGAGGATGCCCCAACATTCAAAAATAATTTGATACTCTTGGTAGATCCATGATGAGACAACTAATAGACATGAGGATTTCTCAATACTGCAAAAGGTACTTGATCTTGGTGGGTCCAATGAGAGAATAACCAATAAAACATGACACACAAAAACAATAGACCTTGCTTGAATGTATATCATTCAAAGAAAACTATGATATAAAATTATTGTGGAAACCTTGAGTAGGACTAATATGTGTCAAAAGATAATTTAAAAATAAAAATGAAAAGATCAAAAGATAAACCAAAGAAATAGACAAGCAACTATCAATTGACACATAATATTGTTACCTTTTTCCAAGGTGTGAAAAAGACCAAATAGATGGATTTGGATTATACCTAGCTTAGAGAAGGATACATCCCATTTAAAGAATATGATGGATGAAAGGGGAATTTCATGATGGAAAATGATAGGGAAATTGTATTTATTGAGATTAATTTAGATTTCTAAGGTTTTTCATTAAAAGTGCATGTTTCAAGTTGTTGTTTGAAGATTTAAAAATATATGTTGATTTTTGTGTTTATTAAACGAATGGTGGGAAATACATGAATCTTGTTTAATTTTGAAGGCATCCTAGTCACTAAGTGAGAAAAAAGGTATCAATGTTTATTTCAATGTAGGATGTATTAGTCGATCTCTAGTATAGAACAAGGAACATAATTCAATGGATGTAAGCATGAACTAATGAAGTGGAGCATGATAAGGAATGGACATGGACCTAAAACATACTATATTTTGGTTTATTACATATGGCACCTACAAGTAGGTTTTCACCATGGTATGTAGTTTGTCCAAGATACCACCAAACAATGATTTTTATCTTTACTAATTGTTTTGTACTTTTTATATTTTTATATTTATTTAGTTTGTCAAAAATAACACCCATTTTCTATGTTTTCATCATGTTAAATTTCCAAAGACACCATAGAAATGGTTCCACTAGAGGAAACTTTTTCTCTTTACTATTTTTATATAAAAAAATTAACTGGGATATTTTTGGATTAAACATGGAAGTGCTTGAGGTGCACAATTTTTATAATTTAATCAAGATCTTGACCCTTGGGGGTAGCTATATGATATGATCCTAAACCATACTTAACAATGATGATATATGAACCTAACCAATTACACTCAAATGTGTTCTTATTGTCTCTATCCTAAAGATTTGTCTATTTTTTCTTAAGGACAAGATCAACAATCTCAAACTCTTGAGATTTGATATTATTGTTGTAACTACAATGAATATGGTTTTGGTATAAATAAAGGTATTGAGGGAATTGAGGCACCATTCGTCTAAATTTTATAACTCATGTAGGTGTGTTATCAAGGGTTTTTTCTAAGATAATAATTTAGTGTGTGCACAAAAATACCATCATACACCCCTTTCAATGTGAGGGAATGCTCTTCTAAATTAATAAATATAAGGTAAAATTGAAGGTAATTTGATATAATATTTCACCAAGGATGGTGAAATGAGATACATGATGGATAAACTTTTTGTGTTTTGTATAGGATATGTTAGGTGGTAAGGTTTTATTATGACCTGGGTGATTATATATGTCATGATTACAAGGATTTATAGGATCAACAAGTTAAATAGTGAACTTTAATTCAAGGACATTATATGTGGGGACCAAAAGGGTCTTGACTAAGAATTAATAGTAATTATTTTTTTTTGTAGAATATCTAGAAGGGATCCAATTGTAGGAATGGTATCTTCTCCTTTTCTATTGATTTTATGTACACCTATTTTTTCTTTTTCTAACATGCTAGTTGTAATATAGATCTAATTCTTGAATTAGTATCTTTACCTAAGTCAATCTCTTGCGATTATTCTAATAAGATCATTGATCAATCATGAAACTATTAAGATTAAAAGTTAAGACTAGTTTCCTCATCTATTTATATATTTGAGAGGTTTTCATTTGCAGACAAGTTATTTTTTGTTTATTATATTTTTCTTTTTTTATCTGATAGTGCCTCATACAGGTTTTCATTAGGGGATTTGGATTTTATTTTTATTTTTTTGTTACAATGATTTAATTATTGAGGAATCATCAACGTTATTCTATTTTTTTGTGAATTAGTTATTTATATATAATTTTTATACAATCATCACTTTAATCTTTGAATGGGCTTGGGAATTTTTTCACCTTAAGACCTAGGTTTACACTTGAACCTTATCTATACATGTAAGCCATCCTTAGAATATTAATCATTCAAAAAAATCATCATCACTTCGCTAAGAAACATAAAAGTAGAGGAATCCATATTTATCTCAGCAATCCTACCACTAATAGAAACAGTTTTCTCCTAGGATATGAGAAAATAAAAAATTAAAAAATATATAGTTATGGTAATTGGGAACAAATTGAGATTCCTCTGAAAGCTTTCTAGGGTAATAAGGTAAAAAATTACTTGGTCATTGAACCAGGGAAGTCTCATCTCTTTGTGAGATGGAAGGATTTTGGTTTTCTGTATGTTTTTGAACAAGTGAAAGAACCCCTTATGATTGAGCTCTGAAAAAGAGATTTTCCTATCAAACAATCAGGATGATATTGTTTGGCTCAAATAAAAATCATGCATTTATAATTTGAAAGATGGTTTTAACTCTTTAATTGATTCAAACCAATTAGCTCCCTAGAATTTTAAACTCTGTTGGGGATTTCAAGTGCTTCCTAAAGTGGGAGCTTTTGCTTGGATGGCTCTCAAAGATAGAATTCTAACTAGTATGAGGCTTGATAGATTGGGAATTTCCCCTTTATTCCCTTGTGTTATGTGTGGTAAGGCCTATGAATAAACTAATCACTTACTCTTGGGTTGCAATTTTTCTTTTCAATGTTGGTCTTGGTTGAAAAGTAATCTTGGTTGGTCGAGTCCTCTAAAAAAATCCATTTTGGATCATTTCATCATCTGGCCTTCTTTGTGCTCAAACTCCTTTGTATCCTACATTTGGGTGGTTAGTCCTTCTATTGTCATCTAGCAACTTTGGCTTGAAAGAAATAATTGAATCTTTAGGAGAAAAGCTTTGGACTTGAATTGAGTGCTTCAGAAAATAGAATTATCAATTTTTGAAGGTATAGTGGCAAGTGTTTTTAAAAATCCAAACCCCAAAAGGGTTTTCTCCTTGTGGGACTTTTATTTTAAAAAATTGGCCCCTTCTTAAACTCCCTTAGGTGGGGTTAGTTCAGAATTTTGGTTCTCGCATTGATAGGAATCTTGTCAAATGGTTACTTCCTCCAAGGAGCTTCATCAAATTGAACTTTAACAAGGCTTCTAGGGGTAACCCTGGTAAATCTGGTGTTGGTTTGATTTTAAGGGATTGGTAGGGTAACTTTATTGGTGTTTCCTATGAAATGTTGAAAGATGGCACCAATAATGTTGCATAATTTAATGCTTTATGGATTGTTCTAGAGTTGGATTTAAATTTATCTATTTCAAATATTGTTATTGAGGGTGATTCTATGGTGATGATATCTACACTTTCAAATAAAAAATCATAAGCTTGGCATTTAAACTACCTTGTGTCTCATATAAAAATACTATTAATTTTTTTTCTGTATTCCAGATAACGCATTATTACAGAGAAGCTAACACTTTTGATGATTCTCTTGAAAACAGGGCTATTGATGACTCTATTGGGTATAAAGAATTTTCTTCACAAGAATGTGCTTGGTTATTCACTTATTAGTAGTTTATTGGCTCTTCTCTGTTATTATTATTGCATACATTTTCTTGGCAAGTTATAATGGTTTTTTATGAGTTACCACCTTTTGAGAATTATTTTGGTTAGTTTGGTTGATTTCCTTATGACAATACAGATGTTTTTTGAGGTTTGAGGGTTCTATCTCTTCATGATGGTAATCTCCTCATTTCTATTGTGGTGTCATGTTTTGATAGGCTACAGGTGGCTCTTGTAAGTCATTCTTTACTTCTTTCCTAGCTATTATTTCCACATCATTGGTAGCTATTATGGCTACTCTTATGAATTGGATGGTTCCCTCGACATCACTTTAGTGGTTATGTCCACAAAGATGGGGGACCAAAAAATGGCCAAAAGCACTTTCTAGTCCATTCTTTGTATAATGTGAATGTGTTATAATGCTCATGCATTATAACACACTCACATAAAAAAAACAAGTGTGTTATAACATGCTTGTATTTTGCTAGCATAAAAGAAGAATTTTTTTTTCCAAAATGTGAGCACATTATAATGAGCTCACATTTTAATTTCCTTTGGAAATTGTCATTTCTTAGGGTTATATTTCCTTTGGGAATCCAACCTAAAGGTTTGGACTTGCTTAGCAATGCCCAAAGACATGTTTTTTGTAAAATATATAAAAATAACTAAATGTCGAGTGTGTTCTCCATAAAGATTGTATACTTTTTTATTTTGATATAAAATAATGTCACAATGACATCAAGTTCTCTATTATCTTTCAAAATATGATTTTTTTTTACATTTTAAATGTGTTAAGGTTTTAATCTTCAATTTCTCTTGTTAGTTTCTTCTTCCTTTTTTGAAAAACCTATGTATAGTAAGTTTGGCATCATTTTTTATTCCTTCATCCAAATTTGAAAGAAATTATATTTTTAAAATTTAGGTTGTATTTTATACACATTCAAAAAATTGAATGTTGATCAATTTTCAAAAATATAAGGGTGAGCACACTTAAATTTTAATTTCTTAGGATGTGTCTACTTTGAAAATTAATAAAAAATAAAATAATTATTAAAAATTTAATAGAAAAATCAAGCATAAAATATGTGATGTTAGCTAATTTTCTACTTAAGTGATTTGTGAAATACTTAAAAATATATAATTTAATGGGGAGCACATTGGATGATATTTATATATTTTTGACAAAAGCAAGACACTTTGTGTGTTCCCCTATTTGAACCTCTTATTCTCCACCATATTTTGTAAAAAATAGTAGTTCATAAATTAGATTCTGAGCATTATTAATCTTGTTCTTGTCACATCTTCAAATTTTGAGTTTGGTTATCTTTAATATCTTTTCCAAGATGAGTTTTTATTGATTTCAAAAAAATTGCCACTTTTGACCCTCTTTTGGTCTCCCACTTCCATGAACATACCCTCTATGAAGACAAGGAATTCATACACATGAAAAAATAAACCCTCCATAAAAATACATCATCAATAGTCTTAAATTCATTAGAGCATCAAGAATGGAAGGACAAGTAGCCATAAAAGATATAAACACATAATAATCAGCAAGGTATATATGCCAATCATCTAAAGGAAACGACTTATGAGAATCTGTGGGAAATGATAGAGAAAAACACAAAATCAAAGGGAGGGTCACTGGGATCAAACTTCCATGACTCAATGAAAACTCAAACCTCAAGCAAGATATAATAAGGATACACAAACATGGGTGAATTTAAACACTAAGTAAATATAATGTAAATTGAATGCAATATACTCCTAGGGTGATGATGTAATATTGATGCAATCTTTTTATCATTTTACTATGTGCTCAAATACATTATTTCCTAACTTTTGGATAATTCAATTGAATTAGAGTTCATCCTTAACTACAACACTTAATTGGCTCTTAATAACTAAAGAAAAACATAGTAATGTTCAAATTTTGAAATTTGGAGTTTAGTCCAATTGGTATCAAAATTATATGGATCTCTACACTCGCATACCTGAATCAAAGAAGGATTCAAAAAAGTAAAATCAATTTATAGAGATTAGTGATAATAAGATCACGATAAGATAATATTATTTACAACTTTCATATGAAATACACTATCTTATCTACTATAAATACCGTTCTAGGAAAATTCATCGCCAACAAGTCACCGCCAGTAATTCACCCTGACGGTAAATTTTACTTGATGGTGAACTGCTGGACAGTAAATTTTCTGTCAATGAATTGTTGCTAAACATTGTAAATCTAAAATCTATATATCTACATATCTATACATATATAATTATAATTTTCATCATGACCTGCATGTTTTTTTGAGTTCATACTTTTGCCTGTTCTGATTGTTGGTATACATGGAACGCACAAACACAACTTTATGCGTTGCCAACAGTCTGAACTGCATGTTTTTTGAGTTCAAAGTTCCATCTGCTATTGTTGTCACAGAAAATCTAAAGCAACCATTAGAGAAGAGCGTATAATAATACAAATTGAAAACAGATCAGCAAACCTCAACTTGCTCCAATGTTCTCTACTTTGGCTCAAAATTGAACAACATACCAGACTGAAATCCTGTTGTTTTTGGTCTTGTAAAAAAACCCACAGAAGACAGAGCAGCCATTGTTAAACAGGATAAAAACTTCAGTTCACACTAAACTTACTCCTGCAATGACATCAGATTTTCCAAAAAACTGAGTGAGTAAATGTGTCGGGACAGAAAAGCCTAGTTAGACAAACCCATTTAAACTCCCTACTCATCAGTTTCCTTGTCATATGTAAAATACCATTATCTCTGATTTTGTAATGAAGGCAAACGGCCATTGTCCAGTAGGGACGTATTGCTCTGAAGATGGAAACGTAAGCCATGAGAATAATGGTGGTGTCACAGGATGCAATAAAAAACTATTAGCTAACAATTGTGAAACTGAGTAGGTGGAGTTTACAAGGTTGTTGAGCTTTTAATAAGAGAGGCGTGTTGACTGATAATGCTTTCAAATTTTAATAATTAGGTTTGTGCTACTCCATTGGCCCTACGCGGGGTCCTTGATCTTAACTTTTGAGTACTATAAGAACATTCGCACTACTAAATTTATTAGTCATCAACTCAAAATCAAACTCAACCAAACAATAAGGTCAAAATATTTTTATATATCTAAATGTTTTGATTGTTTCCTAATACTTATATTTTAAATAATAATTTAATAGTTTTTTTTTTCCTTATTTATATTAATTTTTAAGTTATCATTTTAAATATATAACTAAATTATTTATTTTAATGATGATTAAAATTTTAAAGTTTATCATCATTTTGTCTAATTACGTTCAAGGCGTTTTTTGTGTGAGCTTCAAAGTTTGTTCCACCTTCCTTGATTTTCTATGTGAGTTTCATTGAGTTCATTTTGCTCGTCTTTTTTGCTTACTGTTTTCACATTAGCAGAATCATAAGTTTGTTCCACCTCTTGATATCTCCCTCTCAATTCAAAGACTTTCTCTCCACTTTGTGATCATGATTTTGGGTTTGGAAATATATAAATTGTATATTAATATTAATATTAAATTATAACTTAACATATTATAAAATGTATTATATATAACTAGCACTTATATATGAAGCAGGTTCAAGGATTACGTCGATAGAAAACTATATGTATGTTAGTATGTTAGAGAGTATGTGTTTGTGCATGGATGCACTATAAATTCTAACTTTGCATGTGGTTGGATTAAACAATTAATAATAATTGCTAAATAATGGAATGAAATAAACTTCGACAAATCTAGTTTTTTTCCTTAAAGAAATTAAGTATTATCTGATTATGAAATATTTGCATATAGATGGGTGATCCCACAATACTGGATTACAATTTTTGGCCAAATTGGACACTAAAATATTTTTTTCTAACTAAATCTTCACTTTTAGGCACCTATAGCGGCTAAACCGTGAGGAATTTGAAGATGATGCAAAATAATGATTTGTGACATTTTGTTTGTAGATTCTAAATATATTTTTTTCAAAAAAATTGGAATTAGATTGCACTTTTTTTTCCATCTCCTTCGAAAACTAGTTTTTTTCAGTAAACAGCATTTTTAAGGAGTGACGCTCACCGTATACAACATAAGTTTTTTTCCATGACAGATAAATTTTTTTTTTTTTTGAATTTAGATTTGTAACTACGATATCTAGCCCTTTCATTTGGTTTCATAGTGTTTTATTGAATATTTTTTCCTTAATCACGTTTCAAAGTCAAACCAATTACAATTCAAACATAGGCGGACCGTATACAACATAACTTTTTTTGCTTGTATCGAAATTCAATTTATTTATTTTTACTGGATCAAGAACATCAATACCTAGCCCACACATATTTTTTGAGAATTTTATTTTGATAATTTTCTATTTTTCCACATGTGCAAAATAGAGCTTGATTTTTGGTGAAAACCCTATGTTTAATCAAACTAAAAAAATAAATATATAATAAAACCAAAACATATTAAAATTATATTTGTTGGATAGCTTGTTTCGAGGACTACCATCGTCTATTTGAATCTGTGAAGTCTCCTCCATTTTCATCTTCAACGTGAGCTTCGAAGGGAAAAATTTTGGAGTTTTTTGGTGCTAGAGGGGGAGAATGGGGGAAAAGGGGGGTTCACTCGAACCAAGGTTCATTTGAACCCCCTTTCCACAAGCATTTTTTTTTGCTTATTTTTCTGGGAAATTTGGGACCTGACATTAAATGTGTTCGCTTGAAGGGGGGTTCTATTGAACCCTATTTGGGTTTTGCTCGAACCAAAAGTTCGTTTGAACCCCCAAAAACCAATTTTTTTGCATGGGGTCAATTTTTGCATCTTTTCCTTTCTCACTGGAATTGTAAACCAATTTTGTGGGTTTACCCAGATTTAGAACATAAAAGCAATACAAATGAAAAGAAAAATTTAATAGAATGTTCCCATCTGACTATCAAATCAAGATTTATTTGGCTTTTATATGATAAGTGAGATTTTGGAGGCTTTTATCTGATATTTTGGAAGCTTTTACCATTAAAGGGTAGCTGAAACTTGTTTTCTGACTACTCAACAATGGTTTGTAGGTGTGAGACTTGTTTCAAGCTCAAATCTCACACTATATGTAACCTATCGGCTAATTATATTACAACTAGCACTTGCACCTAAAGGAAGTTCAAGGATTACATCGATAGAAAACTATATGTATGTTAATATGTTAGAGAGTATGTGTTTGTCCATGGGGTGTGTATGGATGCCATGTGGTGAAAATTCTAGTCATATGTGGCTGGATTAAAAAATTAATAATAAGTGCTAAATAATGGAATAAAATAAACTTACAAAAATCTAGATTTTTTCCTTAAGTATTATTCAATTTTGAAATATTTGCATACAAATTTAAAACATAAAGCAATGCAAATGAAAAAAAAAGGTTGCAATCAAATTGACAAAAAATATTGCAAATAAAAAAATAATGTTCCCATCTAGGTAGAAAATTAATATTTATCTAGCTTTTACGTGATAAGTGAGATTTTGGAGGCTTTTACCATTAAATGGCAACTGTTAACGGACAATAAAACTTATTTTTGGATGACTCATAGAGACTTATTTCAAGCTCAAATCTCAAATTATATGTAGCCTATCAGTTAATTATAATTTATATTATATAATTAATTTAATTCTTTTAATTTATTAATTATTATATTTAATATTGTATATCATATTATTACATATATTATATTTAAATTATATAATAAACTATAAATGATATATTTAATTAGATTAACATTTACTTATTTAGTAGCTTTAAAATGTTGTTAAATATTTTAAGTAGTTATTATTATTATATTTAAAATATAATATATGTATTTAAAATAATATAAATTATATATAATATAATATAATAATTATTATATATATAAATTACATTAATATTATTATATACATACAAATTAAAATAACATATTTATATAATATACTATATAATAGATATACATTATATTATTATTATATATTATATTCTCTAATGAAAATTATTAAATATACATGTATAAATTGCGATGATTAATAATTAATATATTTTAATATAGTGCATATTAAAATAACATATAAAAATCTTAAATTTTAATAGGAGAGAGAACAAGAGATAGAAGGAAAAAGAAAGAGAGATAGAGGAGGAAACAATTATATATAGAGATAGGTATATATAAAGAGAGAAACTAAAAAGAAAGAGAATGAGAGAAAGAGAAATATTTAGATAGATAGTGAGAGAGGGGCTAGAGAGAGATAAAAAGGAGAGAGAGAGAGAGAGAGAGAGAGAGAGAGAGAGAGAGAGAGAGAGAGAGAGAGAGAGAGAGAGAGAGAGAGAGAGAGAGATTCATTTTTAAACTAATATTATATTTAAATATTATTATATATTTTATTCTATAATAATACAAAGTATTAGATATAATATATAATATATTTGTATAGTACAAACTAAATTAACATTTAAAAATTATTAGCTTTATTGACCGAGAGAGGGGATAAATATGATCTAAAAAAAGGAACATTGAAATGGAGAGAAAAAAGAGGGAGAGAGAAAAGTGATAGAGAGATAGAGAAAGACATAAGGGAAGAGAAATAGGGTGGAGAGAGGAAGAGAGAGATTGAGTCTCTACTCTCCCCTCTCTCTATTTCTTTGCCTCCCTCTCCCTCCCTCTTTATCTATTTAGCCTTTCCTCTCTATCTATTTGTATATATACATCTACCTCTCTATCTCTCTCCATATCTCTCTCTCACTCATATACATGTGTATTCCTTATTTTTCCCTCATATCTATCTCTATATCCATATATGTCTTTCCCCCCTCCATCTCTCTCTCCCCCTCTCTATACATCTCTCTCTAATACTTGGTAATGTCTTTATCTATCTCTATTACTTCCTATCTTTATCTTTCTATTTCTCCCTCTCTCTATATATTTATCTCTTTCATCTCTATCTATCTCTCTCTCCTCTTTATCATTATCCCTCCCCTTCTCTCAATATCCATCTCCATCTCTATCTCTATATTCCTTTTTATCTCCTTACCCCTCTCTCCCTCTCACTCTTCCTCCCTCTATCTCTCCCTATTTTTCTCCATATTTTTCCCTCTATCTCCCTCTCTCCTTGTTGTAAACATAAAATGAACCTATTGGTAATGGAGCCTAGTTATCTTCCTCATTCGCAAGTTTTGTTTTAGTTGTGTTTGGATCCTTCTGCATGGATGAATAGTTGATTTGAAGTTATCGCTTCTCCATTGATACCTTTGTTTCACAAAAAAAATCATTTGCTAAATGGCCTACCAATTGACCTCATATACTACATAAATGTATGCAACTAATAGACCATTTGTTTTCCTCATTGACCTTCCACACATCTTTGGCATACCCATTGCACACCAAGCTGTGATTTCTAACTGTGGATATTAAATATATCTCATGCTCCCTTCGGGTTGTTTTGATGTTTTGCTTTGTTTTCGACTATGCTCGATGCTTTTGAAGTCTCTTGGCCACCCTCTCAACAAACTCAGCCCACTACTTACACGTCATAAAATCGCTCATTGAAGGAGAGCTTCCCTTCCCTTCTCCTTCAAGCCCCGATCGCATGCCACGTCACCTCCTCCCGCATACACTTTTAAGCAGGCCCCACAGTGGTGCCAATATGCTGAAGACTCATCCATGTGTCCTTGGAATGGGCATTTCATTCACAAAAAATATGGAACAAAGTTTGGGCCCTGATATCCTGCCACGCGTCCTGACTAACTCTACACGGCTGTCACACGTGCTCACTTGAGCCTTAGCTGTTTTCAAAAGTTGGGACCACCACCATCATTCGTAGGGAATGCATCTAGCTCGCGGATGACTTTATTCATGATCGGGAATCTTTTCTGTTACAGGCTTGCAAGCGGTGGAGTCCTCTGGCTGTATATACTACTTCTCTCAACCTTGCACAAAGGTCAAAAAAATACATACAGAAGGATTAGGAAGACACTTAGCCTCTTGTTTTGTTAGATGATTTTAAAGACTCACAGACTGTGCCCTTTTAATTTGGCCTCTTTGTTTCTTAACCATTTAAAAATATATATACTATGTTGTTATTGAATAGATTATTTGCAACTTCAATGATTTGAACAAAATACTGATTTAAGACCATGTCTTTTGACTCTTCTTTTTCAGTAAGTTTCCATACAAATTGTTTTATGTTATGAAATAAACTATTCATGTCTTTCTCTTTGATTATTTTTATTTTTGAACATAGCAGATTGTTGAACGGGCCCTTAAATCGCATCCAAAAGATAGATTTATCGTGTGTTACATCTAAATCTTGGCTCATTGCCTTAGATATTTTATTTTTTATATTTGCTTCCTTTTCCCATTCAAAACCCTAGTTATAGAAGAAGCCGACTTCTTTAAAATCGAGAGATTACTTAGTTCAGTGCAATAGGTGCCCCCTTTAACCGAGTTTCCCATAAAGGTTGTTACCTTGTCAAATTTTGGCATCAACAGTTTCTTTTTTCTAGCATGCCCAGTGGGACCTTCTAGATGTGCTTAAGCCTTTAGCAGGTATATGAGCCATCGACCCATCACAAGATCTCAAACACCAAAATAACCCTGGTTTGTTGGTATTACCACTAGGAACAGTACCAACTAAGAACCCGTCATGTGAACATTCTGAATCCTCCACCAGCCATGTTACCAATCGCTAACCAAAATTATGTGGCATGGGACACCAAAAGTCCTTTTGGGCCCCTCTCCCAGTCTATGCCCTCAAAATTATTCCTAAGTTTACCGGAGATGGCTCAAGAACACCATCCAAACATCTGCAAGATGTGGCAGATGTTTGTTTGGTGCATGGAGTTACAAATCAAAACATAGCGTTGAGGTTGCTCGCAGCTTCTTTCAGAGGAAAAGCATTAGATTAGTATTGCACTCTTCTGGCTAACACTATCAACACTTGGGATCAACTCAGGGATCCTTTTTATGAAATATTCTTGAATGACAAAGACAGGTCTTCCTAGTATCACCAGCTAGACATCATCAAGCGAGCTCCATATGAGGCCCTCACTGACTTCAACATCCGGTTCCACATAACTTGGAAAAGAATTCAGGTTGCAATCCACCTGCCGCTCGACTTGGCATTCATGTTCTACCTAAATTCCATCAATGCCGACATCTCAATGATGATCTAGTCACTTGACGGAACCACTCTACTAGATGCATATAGCATCACAATTAAAGCAGAGAACAATCTAATTGACGCTGGAAAGTTGTCACCTCGGCCCATCATGCCTATATTCCCTGAGTTACCAATTCCTACCCAGGTGATGCTGCCTACCACTGTAGTTGCTTCTCCTCAATCCATGTACACATATGTGAGTGTACCATAGAACATTGCTCCCACCTCCAGTACCTCGAGAGACGAGATGAGTGACATAAAGGAAATGTTGCGAGTTATGGCTAACGACATAATTGCCATCAAGCGCAACCAGTCTGCTCCCCTAAGACTAGCCTACCAAAGCTACCAAGGTGGTAGACCCTCCTACCAACAAAATCAATATCAAGGAGTCATGCGCACAAATTTGTAGACTTGGAAAAATAACCAAATAGTACCGATACCGACTCCGTTGGGAGCTGCTCCAACAAGTACAAGCAGAGAGCTGACTATAGGACAAAACAATCTAATCGATGACACCAACCCCTGGTATTTCCCTTCTGGTGACTCATATATGCCCTGAAACTACCTACGCAACAACTACAACAGAAGGTGGTAGAGTAGCACAGCCAAGGAATGACGTCAGACAATGGGGGTTATGTATATGCCTCTCCACAAATAGAAAATGTGGTACTCACCACTCAAATGCGAGGGATGTCTCTGGAGCAAGAAAATGACATAGCTCTTGACCATGCCCTCTTCTCATTGATGGAAGGAGAGGAAGTGGTATTCACATTTGAAACATCCACTTCGGAAACCTCGCAAGTGAAATCTGATTACAACACTCGCTCCAAGAGAAGATTCATGGGTGAATCGATCGTCCCGCAATTAGTCAGTCGACAGCCTAAGAGTGCTTCCGAATACAACCCTGATACCTCTACAGTGGTGACACAATGTCCACTGCAAAGATAAATTATAAAAACAAAAGCTAAGGAGAAAAAGTCTCCAAATCCACCACCGATCAATGTGGTGGAATAATTGAAAAATTCACCTGCTAATGTGTCCCTGTGGGATACCTTAGCTATTCCAAAATAGAAGACATTACTACAGAAGGCTCTCTGAGAAGATCTGATCATTGGACCAAAGGAGCAATCATTTAAGGGGGAAGCTATTGATCAATCACCTCCAACAAAAGTTCTCATGAATACTGCAAAAGAGGCCTCTACTGAGAATAAAGAGGAAGAATCCATGGTCAAAGTTAGCAAGTATAAACCAAAACTGAAGCTATTTTTTTTTACCCTTATTGTGGGGAAAAAATTGTTGCATAACTCCATGATTGAATCTGGTGCTAGCACCATAGTAATTCCCAGGCAAATAGTTGAAGCCCTAGGACTGAGCTATGAACCTTTAAATAAAGGAGTTATGCAATTAGATGGGAATATGGTTAACACTATGGGAATCATTAAAGACCTTCCATTAACTCTATTTTCCTGCCCTAGTATCATGGTCAAGCAAGATACTATGATCATTAAGGTTCCTCCCATATTCGGTATGTGCTTGTCCAGGGAATTCACTTCTAAATTGGGTGGATACCTCTCCTTAGATTGGTTGCACCTAATTGTAAGGACCAAGCATGGAGCTAAAATGAAACTGGTGTTCGAACCTTTACATTCGGAACATGTTGCAGACGAGGTCGAGATAGTCTTTGAATCCACTCACAGCTCCATCACCAAAGAAGAGATGTACTACACTGAGCTTCTAGAAGATGAGGAAATCACTGAAGATCGGACCGATCAAGAGGAGGTTCTCTTGAGTGAGTTCATTGATAAAGACCCCTTCGGCAATTATCATGCCACCGGACTAGGGACTTATATCATTTATGATGAAGACCAAGCCATCCTGAGGGTGACAAAAGAGGTTGCAGGCGTTTTGGCCACACAGCTATGGTCGGTACACTTTGATGATGCTAGATGCATGGTCGATGCAGGAGCTGGGATATGCCTGACTTCCCCAAGCAACAATAAGACAATCAGATCTCTCTTATTCCAGTCTTCCTTTTCAAACAATGAAGTTGCATATGAAGGCCTTGTCCTAAGTTTAAACCTAGCAAAACGAATGGGCATCAAGCCAATAACGACGTTCAAGAATTCTGAACTAATCATCAATCAAGTTCAAGGTATCAAAATAGAAAAGAGTGTTCGTATGAGATCCTATAGACACAAATTCTAGGATCTAATTAAGAGCTTTGAAGCTTTCTATATCCAAATTGTTCCTTGAAAATGAGGATCTGTGGACCGCATGGCTTTAATCGGACCCAAATTTGAATCGGCCTCTAACCCAATGCATAATAGACACTCTATACATGTGATAGTCCGACCAACAATTCTAGATAATGGTCAGAGTTGGCAGATATTTGATAGTGATGAACACATTGCTTCGTTCAACTCACAATCGGGAGAGTTTGCTGACCAATTCTAACCAACGACCACTGAAGCCTATGATGGATAAAACATTTAGCTAAGGCCAAACAATCTTCCTAAGGGGCTCATCACCCTCGAATATTCTTTTTATTCTGATGATGCAAGCAATAATAAGAGGGAATTTGTAGCGAACAGAAGTGATTATGTGGATTTCTAGATCAAAGATAGTAGAAAACCCAAAGTCGGGAAGGACGCCCCACATCAAGATACAAAAAGGCTCATTGACCTTTGGAGGAAAAGTAAAGGGGTAGTGGCCTGGTCATACCATGACCTTAGGGGACATGATCCCGACATCGTCCATCATATGATAAAGGCGAATGAAGGGGCCAAACCTGTTCGTAAAAAATAGGGGCCAGTGAATCCCGAGATTGAAGCATTGATGGCACAAGAGTGAACGAAGCTACTTCAATCATGGATTTTCTTCTCAATCAAGCATAGCACGAGGTTATTCAACTTAGTCCAGGTCTAAAAGAAGAACAAAGATATTCACTTATGTGTCGACTTTTGCAACCGAAACCAAGCATCGTTAAAGGATCATTACCCATCGCCCACCATGGAATTAATCTTGTAGAATATAGCGAGTTCGGAGTTGTTTTCTCTATGAGATACTATTTTGAACTACAATTAGACTCAAGTTAAATAAGGAGTTTCAATTAATCTCGAGCAGGTGAAAGTGATCAAAGAACCTCCCTTTTCGATCAACGAAAAGGGTGTTCAGACTTTCTCGGTAAAGGTCAACTTTGTAAGTAAATTTATTTATATTTTGGTAGGGATAATTAAGCTAATCACCCTAATTAAAAGGAGACCAAGCTTTCATGTGGGCTAAAGAAGCTAGAGGAAATGTTGAGAAGGGTGTTATTTCCTTAGCTCCTGTACTAGTCAACCCAGACTTATCAAGGGATTTCATGATGTGTGTATTCAGTATTAAGTCAAGCATTTCTACTATCTCAATTCGGAAAGACAATGAAGGAGAGGGAGAACATCCAACAACATTTCATTTTGGAATCTTGAAGGAATATAAGATGAACTGCAACTTCGTCAAGAAGCAAGGTTTTGCAATTATTTATATCATGCATTCTAGTATACACGAATACATGATAAAAGTGCAAGAGAAAAGAGAAAGGGCCCTATTGGCCATGAACAACCGCCAAACCATGATAAAAGAGTGGTTTGAAGAAAGGGTTTCAGACCAAGGTCCAAAATGTAGGGACCTAGTATTAAAGCTTAATGAGCAAACCGCAAGACCCAATCAACATGAAAAATTTGATAGCCTGTGGAGAGGTTCGTTCGGGATAATTCAATACAGGAAACATAATACATTTGAATCAGAAAACATGGAAAGAGAAGTGTTGGGGATTCCTGTTAACAGACTCCGCCTTAAATTATCCTATTGAGCTTAATAAAACATTTCTACCATGTAAATATGTAATTATTGTAGTTATTTTCCCTCATGTTCTTTTGTTTGTTCGGCCGATCTTCTTAATCCATGATGTAACAGAGATTAACATTATGATGTAGTGAATAACACATATGACAAAAAGGATAGAAAAATTCAACGAAGCAGAAAATGAGCCATAATAGATGATAGCAGAAATGAAAAGAGATGAAATAGTACAAAAAGTATTCATTTTGAAAGTATGACATGCTCCAATTTTACAAGCTTCAAAGTGGCTTTAAGGCCATTTTTCAAAGTATATCTACATATATATAGTTATATATAGTTATATATGAAGGAAGCCTTTTCTAGGCTTATATACAAAAGAGATAAGGTGGTTTTTTAGTCGGAGGCAGCAATGGGAACATCTTCATCCACGGGTGCAGGAGCAGGAACATCAGCAGTGGAAACACCTTCATTCTTAGGGGTTGGGTTGGCAATGGTAATAGTGAGAGGTGATGGAAATACCAAATTCCTAAAATGAGTATACCATTCTACATCGTAGAATAGTACCACATTGTAGACACGTATCAGGAAATGGCATGCGTGGGTAACCTTCTATCGGTGCTCAGTCTGCATCTGGAGGCCAAAACCATCAAGAAACAACACCCATGGCACCATCGCGTCTTCCTCGACATATTTCCGGAGGTCACTAGCAGTGGGTAAACCCAAGCCGAAGACCGCATTCTCCACAATTTCTCCAAGACCCACGAGGTATCACTTCAAGAAGATCTCCATCGCTAAGCAGATAATCATCGGCTTTGTAACCTGGATATCAAGCAAAGAGGCTATGAAGTGCGAGCATATGTCAGTATTCATTCTATATTTATCCTCATATTACATGCAATCTCATCCCAAGACCCATTTTATCACTATAATTGCCAGAAAATGCTTATTTTTCGTCATTCTCTTCAATCTCCTATTTGATACTTCACCTAGGAATGTAGTTTGTGCCTTATTGCTGGTAAGCCTGAGAGGAGTATTCATGCTATCTATACTTTGCTACGCTACTACTAATTCTACCCAATTGTTGTTACTAAAGGCTAGTGCTACCAATTGCTAAGTGTGTTTCTATGGTTGTCTAAGGGCCTATTTATAAGAGATGATTAAGATACCTACGTGCTAAGCATGAGGTTAATCAAGTGCTAAGCTCGGAATTCGCATCCATAATCCAACTGGGAAAACTCACCCATTTTCTTATGTTGTGTATGGCTCATTGCATACAAAATTAAGGAGAGCTGATTAATTAGCTCAAGTTGGCAGCCACTCTAAGCGAGCATCTATACGACCGAGTACTGAGGTGTCACACTGTGAGCATATTGAGCATCCCAAGATTGAGCTCATATATTTTTGAATACTCATCATATTTGGGCTTAATTATGATTTTCAAGATATTAAATACTAAGATTGTGAGAAGTCTTTCCGCCCTCAAATCATCGGCTCAATTTCCAAGGAAAATCATGTTGTGGCTTGTAAGTACTTAAGAAATTATGAATTCATGTCTTTTTAAAGGGCAAGTAATTTACTTTGCACAAGCTTGAAAAGTTGATGGTACATGCCGAATTTAATGTGAAAAAATAGTCATCATCTACCACTCAGAGGAAGAAATAAAAGGCTAAGTATTGCATGCAGTTCTAAGAAAAAGAAAAGATGTAAATACATAGTCAGTGCAGAGATTTTGAAGTGCAGGAATTGCTAAGGAACGTGTGAGAAATTGCAAAAGTTTGAACACAAATGGAATCCACTGCCCCTGAAGTAGCTCAGAACATGCAGATGAATGAGCCAGGTGAAACATCTCAAAGCTTGGCTAATGTGGTGCTCACAACACCCATGGTTAATATTTTTCAAGATGAGTCCTACAATACGCCTGGAATTCCAGAAAAGCTGGACTGGTTTCGCACGCGTTCAGCTAAGAAGGAGACTCTCAGAGATGCAAGTTTGATAAAGGAAGAGTGGGATAACATTTATGACCCTGTCCTCAAGACCAACCCTAAGGGTCTAAGAGAAGTTTCTTTCACCAGGATGACGAGAGCCTTCGACAATCAACTACCATTCAAGCAATCGCTCTATGTGCTTCCGCAATATATGGTCCCTTATGTGCACCACTGCCCAGAGATAATCTGTGAGAGCATTCAGCACTTCAATTCAGTGACTGGCACCATCGAGGGAAGAAAGTTGAGAGTTGTGTTATCTACAGATGCTCTTAGGAACATGTTGTGGGTTCCAGGGAATAGCACCAGGACGCTACCAATGGAGTTGTTCAACTAGAAAAAGGGCTCAGAGTTTTGGAGAGGTGGAAGGAATTCCCTTGAATTTTATAATATGGAGACTGGAAGGCCCCAGGATTGTCAGCATCCGTTAAGGGATCTGAATCATCCCATAGAATTTGAACATGCAGACATGCAAGACACCTTCTCCATGATGGCTTTTGCGTTCAGCTTGGATGACAACATGATCGTGCATGAATCTTAGTTGGGTCTGGGTTTTCAGCTAAGGAAGTAGCGCAACCCTTTCTAGTATGATTTCACAGACATGATTATTAAATATATGTGGAAACAAATTGTTGAGTTTGAAACTATTGGTAAGTTTAGATGTCCTTCTCTTCTTTCCTATATGTTTCTACTAGAACCTCAATTTTTTCTAGGAAAAAATAGAGTTATCAATATTTGATGAGAAAAGGCATCAGAAGCCAATTTCGGTATGGACTCACATCCTCTCTTCTACCTATGATTATTATGCATTTTTGGAGAAATTCTTCATTCCAATTTTGTGCGACTTGAGCGACGATGGTAACTACTATCGCTTGTTGGCTGACCAAACCGACTGGATGCAAACCTTGTTCCCCAAGTGTGACTGGTTCCTCAGGGAGGATTTCACATGCATCTAAGTGTGTGGATTTTTGGAAGAGCCAATTCGACTCCTAGCATCCATCACAGATTAGGTTTTGGACCTTTAAGTGTTCCGACAACTAGCCATTATGGACTGGTCCTTTTTCTTTGACCCAAAGAAGAAAAAGAGAGAGTTTTTTGAAAGTCAGTTGAGCTACAAAATATGGTCATGGTAAAGAATAAATTGATTGAGCTGCTGGAAGCAAAGCTAGCTCATCTCGGATTGGTGTTTATTTGCAATAAGTGGGACTACGACCCTAAGGATGATTTAGGCGACACATACATTAAGGTAAAGCACATCCCTCAACCTTATTGTGAAGCATAGCGGAACCCTCTAGAGGATATTAGCAGGCTACGGGTTGACTTGGTGCGCATGCCAACAAATAATCGAACGCCGTCATGGCTCATGTTTTATCTCCCTAAGGGGAAGGTAGACAAAAATTTCCGCATGAGTGCTACTCTCTGAAATATTCTAATAAGGGAAAAGGGCCGAAAGCTGGAAATGATCAATGATTTTTGGATTTATCGCCAAGAGATCAAGTGCCCCCTCGCTTCGTTCTAGGACCCATCAATCTTTGACACCGATGATCGATCCGATACTCTCTGGAATGGGGAGCATGTTGATTCTGATGCAGGTGTAAGAGAGGGGAACCAACCATTGCAAAGCCTCAGGTCACGAAAGGCCAAGAGTAGTATGGCTGCCCTAACTTACCTTAGTTTAAAGGAAGGTTAGGATAGACGGGATGAGAATTATGAGGTCCTTCGATTGCTCTGCAAACCCGAGAGTTGAAAGAGACTAGACATGTCGATCTTAAAATTCAACTCTACATCTCAAGTAGCTCTCTGTCATAGGATAGAAGCACGGTTCTAGGACGACAGTTCGACGCACTAGAGTCTCATAGGTGCACTGGCATCCGTATGACTAGAAAACTAGAGAGATGAGGTTAGACTTTAGAAGAAGAACTGATAGCCTAATTTAGAAGTTTCGGGAAGTGAAGAACAAGACTAAGAAGAATGAAACACATAGACGAACATGATAAAGGAAGTAGATTATCGCAAGGGTGACGAAGATGATTTCACACAATAATCTTCTCGCCAGCTTACTCCGAGATCTCTCCACTTGCACACAAAAAAGCAAGAAAATTTTGGGGGGTTGTTTAGGGGTTTGCCTCAATCAGACCCCCATTTTGGTGTTTCCACCTCCACGGATAGCCAAGTTTGCAATGATAGAAATAATGATGAAGAAGGGAATACAAGTTATGTAAACAAAAGGCACTACAAAATAGTGCATGCTTACTCAACCAAAATAATAAAAGCGCTCAAGGCTTGTGGAGGAGAAAATAAGAGGAACTCAAGCCTCTGCTGCAATGGTGTTTGTCCTACGCTCGTACTATCAGAGTGATGGAGTGGTGGAATACTGCAATGGAGTGTAAAATGCTGCTACAAAGCTTGTGGATGGATGCTTGAAGTGTGGAGAGAATGTGTCAATTTGTGGAGAAGATCAACCAACTTGAAAATGGAAGAAGAGATGAAGAATATGAAAGAAGAGGATGAAAATGGCCATATTCAGGTCGGCCAGCCAAAGAGGGGTGTTACACTTCAACTTCCAATCAGAAGTGTAATTTCTTTGCAGACTCCAGCCGTAGGAATCTACCAGGGATGTAAGCATACCGCGTGGATGTTTGCGTGCCACACGGGCATCCTCGACAAAAATGCCTCCACCGACACACAAACAAGGCACCAAGTGTGATGTGGATAGCGGGTTTAAGTGGAATTAAGCCTCTGCCTTAGGTTTTCTAAAGTGTAAGGGGGTAAAAGGGAATTTGTGTTAGGGGTGAAAATTCACACTTATACAGCAAGTGATACATAAGAGACTAACCCTAAAGAGGCCATGCAATGCTCTGACAAGGGGAAGCAAAAAAAAAAGGATCTAAGACAGGATGTGACGAAGCAGGTTAAGAGAATGGGAGCACAACCCAACACAGCTATTAGGAGTTTGCGGATAAGTATTTCATGATCAAGGTCTTCGCAGTCTTGAACTTGGGTCGTAACAAAGCCTTGGGGAACACAACCATCAACGGAAGTAGTAGGTGTGGAGAGATCTCCACCAAGCAAAAGATAGCGCACTGATGCAACTTTGGGAGAGATTTCACAAGAGGTTGCAGTGGGCCAAGGATCAGAGACAGAATCCACTGCTTAGGTATTTTTCTCTCCCCCTCTTCTCGGCTCCTAGTCTCTTGTTTCTTTCACTACCTCTGCGGCACCCATTGCTCCAAGTGTTAGCTTGTCCTTCTCTATCCCTGCTGCAATGACTACAAGAGGTTTCTCCCAGTTTTCCCATATTGGATAGATGGCTTTCACTTCCCCTAGAGTTACTTCATCTTTTGTTGGAGCCACGTCAACCTCTTTATTTGCCTCCCTGTCCACATCTATGGCTACTACCCCCTTGGCATATGAAACTACCATCCCTTTTCTCTTCATTGAGTCAACTTTGACCCAACCTTTGCAGCAAACAGAGTTTGTTGCATCTGCATTGCCACCACCCTTTCCCATGATTCCTCCCACGCCTTCATTACCTGAGATTTGGAATATTCCTCCCTTCTCTTCGCTCACGATTTCCCTTCCAAAGAAGAAAACATCTGAGGTCACCTACCTCTCATTCCCTTTCGTTGTCCCTCCCGGTGCACCCTTTGTAGGTGAAGACATCAGATCACCGACTCAATTCTTGTCAGAGAGTGATACAACAAAGCAAGCTTGAGCTCTCCAACTCCAAAAACAAAAACAAAAAGATGCTAGGAATCCACTAGAGCAGAGAGTTCAAATATTTTATAATGATGCTCAACAGTCGTTGCATTTCGCAACCATGCACCCCAATGTTACCAAATTACAAAGATAAATGTAACCCGATGACTATGACGTCTATGTCGTCGGACTTGACTTGCATGTTGCCCGACCATAGGATAAGGTCGAGCTTATGGAGGAGACACAATGGGTAGTGACCACTAACTTTCTCAAGTCTAATCACAAGTTGAAGAAGGTGGAGGATGAGCTCAAGGTAGTTAAAGAAAGGATAGAGGTATTGTTGACCAAGGACAAAGCACAAGAGGTAGAAAGGGCACACTTCACACAAAATGCTCAGGTAGAGTAGGCTGGCCTGCAAAGGGATCTCAAGAGGTTCCAATCCCAGGAGTCAGATCAAGTGGTTGAGCTACGACAAAGGAATCAGGAATTATAGGACCGGTTGGCCCAATCAAAAAGGGAAGTTCAACAAAAGAGCAAAGAGTTGCAGCGACTACGCGCTCAGTTGGAGCAAGCAATACAATTGAAAGAGACAAATCTAGGAAGAACGCAAGCTCAGTTTAAAGAGGACCTCTAGAAGATCAAACTTTCCCTAGAGGAAGAGTCTGCAACCTGAGGCCAAACTGAGGAAAAATGGCTTGTTGAACAAAGGGCCTTACAAGAGCAACTCTCCACAACTGCAAAAAAAATTTTAGGGCTGATGCAAGAGATTGGGACGAAGAATTAATCTCTTGAAGAAGATCACTCAAACTCCTTCTCCACAGTCATACCTCCGTTTATTAGCCCAACAACTATATGCTTCCTATTGGGAAAGAGTCAAGGCTTTATGTCTGACTCTCCAACCCACACTTCAATTTATGGCAGAGGTGACAAATTTATGCAGGGAGGTTCACGACGCAATGGAACAATTCCCACAATTCATAGGGAAAAGGTTCTTGAAGTAGAAAAGCTGCTAGACATGCTATACACCGTGCCAAGCGAGGATCTGGTACAAGCAGGTGTTGAAAATCAGAGGTCAACTGCTAGGATCACAAAAGAGTTTATCCACTACGATGAAGCCACCTTTCATGCTCAACACTGCTCACTCACATTGGGACAAACTATGGATAGCATGCAGGCAAGGTTTTCCCAACTAACCCAAATGGGCTTACCCTCTCCATTTATTTTTGATGAATCTATGGCCACCGTAGAGAAAATTGGAACCAAAATCAAGGAGAAGAAGTAGGATTTATCTGCTTTCCAGAACTTCAGCTAGCCTCCTACCATCGAGGATATTGAAGGTGTCACTTATCTGATCGCATGACTATTTTTTCAGCTTGAGGTCGGGTCTGAAATATCTACAATGTTTCCCTTTAAAGAGGTAATCGATCTGCACGAGGCACACGAGTATCTGGACACCATATCAACGCCTTCCAGGGCTGACTGGCTACCCTTGCAGATCACCCTTTCTAAGCTCTGACTCTTATGCCCAATGGATAAGGTCATGGTCATGAAACCAAAGATTTTTAGGTTCATTGTCTCGTAGGAAAAACACCCCTGATAGTTGCCAAAAGTTGTGGATATTATATATATCCCATGCTCCCTTCAGGTTGTTTTGATGTTTTGCTTCATTTTTTACTACGCTTATTTCTTTTGAAGTCCCCTAGCCACCCTCTCAACAAGTTCATCTCACTGCTTCCATGTGTCATACAATCGCTCATTGAAGGAGAGATTCCCTTCCCTTAGCCTTCAAGCCCCAGCCACATGCCACGTTGCCTCCTCCCACATACACTTTTAAGCATGCCCCATAGTGGTGTCGATACGCTGAAGACTCCTCCACGTGTCCTCAGAAAGGGAATTTCATTCACAGAAAAGATGGAATGAATTTTGGGCCCTTGATATCCTGCCATGCATCCTAACTAACTCTATAGGGTTGTAACACATGCTTGCCTGAGCCTTAGCTGTTTTCAAAATTTTGGACCACTGCCATCATTCATAGGGAATGCATTTCGCTCACGGATGACTTTATTCATGATCGAGAATCTTTTCTATTATGGGCTTGCAAGCAGTGGAAGCCTTTGGCTATATATACTGCTTCTCTAAACCTTGCACAAAGGTCGAAAAAATACATACAAAATGATTAGGAATACACTTAGCCTCTTATTTTGTTAGATAATTGTAAAGACACAAATTGTGCCCTTGTAATTTGGCCTCTCTGTTTCTTAACCATTTGAAAAACATTAAATTGTGTTGTTATTGAATAGATTATTTGCAACTTCAATGATTTAAACAGAATACTGATTTAAGACCATGTCTTTTAACTCTTCTTTTTCTTTAAGTTTCCATACAAACTATTTTATGTTATGAAATGAACTATTCAGGTCTCTCTCTTTGATGATTTTTATTTTCGGACATAGCAGATTGTTGAACGGGCCCTTAAACCACATCCAAAAGATAGATTTATCATGCTTTACATCTAAATATTGGTGCATCACCTTAGTTAGATCTTTTATTTTTTATATCAGCTTCCTTTTCCCATTCAAAACTCCAATTATAGAAGAAGTCGGCTTCTTTAAAATCCGGAGGTTATTTAGTTCAGCACAATAGGTCCCCCCTTAAACTAAGTTTCCCATAAAGGCTGTTACCTTGTCAAATTTTGGCATCAACACTAGTAGTAGTGATTCTTCATACAAAATTACATTAGTCATTTTTTACCATTTCTAACATATACATGAGTCATCAATATTGTTTGAAAGATACATTTTTTTCATAAATTTAAATTTTTACTAGGTTGACAAAAATGTTGATGGTCCATCTAAAATTAGAGTCAATAATAACTGAATATTGGAATTTCACATTAGACAAATCATCGCCTCTTATTGTATTATTTTTTATATTGTAGGCTTTATGCGATGAAATGATATGCTTCAATTGAAAATTAATGCAGACAATTTATAATTTATTTTCTTCATGATGAGACTTACCATGAATTCATGCAAGAAAAAATAAAATCCAATAAACATAAAAGGAGAAAAGCTAGACAACTATATAGAAGAAGGAAATACAAAGCATAAGAAGAAATTAGGAGGGGGGATAGCTATAGAATATGAAAACAAAAACTCATATTTTATAGGCATAGTGAGAATCAATATATGTTAACATGGTTTGGAGGCTTAGAAAATAAGTTTTGTAACTGTCACGTACTGATTTTTATCAATTATTTCAATACAATTATTAATCATGAGATTTTCAATATTTATGATAGATGATTATTTAATTGAAATTGAAATTAAAATGCAAATGAAATGATTTGAAATGCATTATTGTGAAAATTAAGGGTTTCTCATTGCTAATGAGAAATTGAGTGCAAGTGAACGCGGGAACAGGTGAACGAGAATGAAGGCGAGAACATTGATCAGGTAGAGTCGTTCTAGCCATTAGACATTTATGAGGATGATGGAATCTCACACACCACTTAGTTAATTATACTGTATTTTCTTGATGATTAAATGGTTTAAATTTTAATGGTTATTATGGCTATGCTTTTGTTGAAAGTAATAGGAATTTGATTATTTTTGTGAGGAAAATGATTTTTATTCGAAGAATTACTTCTTTATGTAAATATTTTATTAATAGTTGAAAATAATAATGCTTTTATTCTAAATTTTTGGAATAAACTATTAATTGTGAAAATATAAAAGAAATAAAATAGTGTTATTGATTTAATTGTTAATTTCTCATTTAATAAATGAGAGAGGAAATATAAATGTTTAAATTATTAAAAATATTAATTTAAGTAAAGATTTTTTTTGAAGAAATAGATAAATATCAAAATAAGTTATTTAAAATAAATTAGAAAATAAAATATGTTCAAAATTGAATTTGAAAACAAAATAGTAGTAAACAAGTTGAAAACAATTACACCACAATCAATTTTGCATGCAATCATAAATTGAAACTTGGAGTTATCGCAATTTTAGCTGGAGATCAAGCATGAAAAATGGATCTGATTTCATTGTTAACTCCACCATTTTGCGTGAGATAGAGGAAGAAACTTGAATTGAAGAACATACAGAAGTAAAATCCATTTTTACACAAGAAAAGGAGGAGGAGAATACATTATCTCCAGAATACGCATGTGAGCAGAGAGTTAGGCAGAGGGAGTCTTTGTTTTCATTTTATACTGTTGTTTAAGTCTGCTAAAAACCCCACGCACGTGGCCAGGAAGAGAGAGTCTGAAAAAATAAAGAAAGGTAAAGAAGATCTGCTCTCCCTTCATCCCACGCAGCCACCAGAGAAGAAGGCATGGCTTGAAGAGAAGAGCAGGAGAGAATCCAAGTAGAAGGGAACTCTCTTCTTCATGCCTAAGAGGAAGTAGAGGGGTGCGTAGGAAAGGAGGTGAAGAGAGGATAGGTGCGGCCAAGAAGAAGGGAGATAGGGATAAGAACAGTAAGAGACTAATACAGAAGTAAGAACAACAATCTGGCTTCCATCATACACAAGCAACAACAGAAGATTCATAGAGGGAATTCGCAGCAGGAAATTCATAGAGAAAGACACAAAAACTCATCTCCAGATTCAGGAAATTACTAGGTAGAATCAAAGAAAGCATTATTTAACAAATTCGTGATCGTAGTATGTTCAATTTGAATCATTTTCTTTTATTCTTGTATTTAAAATATTGAAGATTATCATTGTTTTTATTAAAATTAGAAGAAGTTACCACACAGACCGTGTTTTTATCTAAAAATACTATAGAACAAGCTTGAATAGAAAACAATCAAGAGACAGTAGATTTATTATTTTAGGAAATTCTGATTTAGTAAAGATTCACACAGAAAAATGTATATTTCATTTAGATTTAGAAAAGCTTTAGAAAAACTCAAAATTGTCAAATAGATTTAATTTTCAAAATGAATGAAACAAAAAAGATAGGGAAACATTTACAGAAATACACAGCTGAAAGTTCTTGGTTTAAATTTAAAAGGATAAGATTAAACAATTCTATTTATTTCAACATGCTTGGAAAGTAAAAGTGGAATTTGATAATTCTCAAGGAATGATTTTAAAATTGCTATGATATGTTTTTGAAAAGATATTATTTTTTTAATGGAAATGTGAAAAACGAATTAGAAAAGGATTATTTCGAAGTGAAGATAAATTATATGAGTAAATGAACCGGAAGAATGTGTGCTCATTTATTCCTGTTTAAATATGTACTTAGATTACATACTTGAGATACACCTTCTTTTAAATTTATTTTATTATTTTATTTTAAGTGAACTTAATGTTGTTTAAGATTTAAATCTGTGAAATTATTGCATTAAATACCATGTTTGTTTGAAAGTTAAAGTGCAGTTCATGTGTTTGTGAAAGATCATTTTTATTTTGAGTGGAGCCATGCATGCTTGATAATTGAATGCGCATGACATGTGTTTGGAAAGTTACCTTCTAGGATGGGTGTCGAATATGGGTTTATAGAGAGTGTAGTTTTGCTTTCCCAAAACTACTATTATTTGTCATGCATGACATTTTACTTGGCCAAGTAACTTAAGGACCATTGAAATAGATGGAATGAAATTAACTCTCTACCATATCCTAGTACCAAACTTGCATTTTTCTTAAATGAATTAGAAAAATGAAAATGCTTGTGGATTTACTAGTTATACTAGGCACGCACCAGATTCCATCTTGCTTGTCGACTGATTTTTGCTAAGCGATTCATGTAGGGTCAGGTTTTCTTTGAATGGCTAAGGAATTCCAAGGAAGCGTAAGCTTCGAGGTTGGGCGGAAAAAGTGCCTAATCCTTGTTCTCGTCTTCATATTTGAAGATAAGCTTTTGGATTGAATATCAAATGAAGACATCTTCATATATGTATTATATTTTATTCTTGTATTATTATTATAGAGCTAAAGGTGACAAAATGCCTAAGTCTCATTTTGTAATTTTGTTACAAATGTTTTTGTATTATTAATGTCGTGTAAGATGACACATTTATGTAATTATTTGGAATTACTATGAATTTTATTGTAGACTTTTAGTCAATATTTTGGAATCTTTCAGATTTTATGAATGTTAATGAATGGAGTTTCGACTTTCTTTGGAATATAAATGAATTTATTTAAGGAATTGTCGATCTTTTGATTTAATGAGTTTCTCTCTTTACATTTGGTATCAGAGCCCTAGGTTTGAACACTAGGGTCCTTTGTCCATTACACTAAAGAAACATTCCTTGATGCAAGAATTGTTGATACATAATGGGTACAAGAGGAAAAGGAGTTGTTGCAAGTAATGAGAATGGCAGGTTGGATCAGATTCTCAATCTTTTGAATCAGCAGGGTTCTAGAATGGATAATCTAGAATAGGAAGTTCGAGGATTCAAGGAAGGACAAAACCCTCGGAATGAAATTCCCCAAAATCAGGAGCAACCCACTAATGAGAATCCAAGGGTTGAAGGGATACCAAATCCTCAAGCTAGGATTGAAGGGGAGTTGGCAAAAGAATTGAAAAGGGTAGCCCCGCCCAAGTTTGATGGTAAGACCATCAGTGATGGAGTAGAAGCCTGGGTATTTGAAATGGAAAAGTACTTTGAGCTCAGGAATATGTCAAATGAGACCAAGGTAGTTTGGGCTGCATATCAGCTTACTGGAGAAGCTGCTACTTGGTGGGATAATGAGAAGACTAAGAAGAAGCTACTACTAGGTGGCACTACGTGGGAAGTATTCTTGAAAATTTTCAGGAAGAGATGGCTTCCACAGCTGTTCTTTGATAGAAAGATGACAGAGTTTTATAATCTAACGCAAGATGGTTTGACAGTTACTTAGTACTGGGAGAGATTCACTAATCTCCTGAAGTATGTACCACAGTATTAGATGGATGAGTGGTTCTGTATTTAGAAATTCATCCTAGGATTGAGGCCACAGATAGGAGCTGATGTGGATATTCATAATCCATTGACTATGGATGAGGTCTTTGAGAAGGCTATAAAAAAGGAATAGAAGTTGCAATAGGTAGTAAACTACAGGAAGAATGTGAATTCTAAACCTAGATTTGGAAACAGGAAGTTCCAAAATAATAACAGTAATAACCAGAGGGGTAACAACAATCAGAAGATAAGGAACCTGAAGAGAGGAACAAACTCTCAGGAAAAAGGAGAAGGAAACTTTGGTGGAAATAAGAAAGTGAATAATAATAACACCAACATCCCTAATACCAAGAACAGGATGGGTGGTCACCCAGGGCCACGAGTTGGATGTTACAATAGTGGAGGAGATCACTATGCCTCCAATTATACTCATCATATGGGAGGTCAGCGAGGAGGGAATTATCAGTGAGCACCGCAACACCAGATTCATGCAACGGTTGACAACTGTCAAGTAGATTTTCAAGCTTTACCTATTCAGATGACGGGTAATTTTTTTGGTCAATCAGTTTCCATTTCAATAGATACAAGAGCTACTGAATGCTTTATTGATCCTAAAGTAAATGCTAAGTTACCTATTAGACCTGGTTATATGTCACATGCATGGATGGTTCAGTATGGAAACTGAGCAGAGAAGAGGGTAGATTCATGTCTATCTTGTAACAATTTAGAGATACCTAATTTCCAAACCCAAGTTAACCTTTATGTAGCACGATTGGGTTCATATGATGTGATCCTAGAGATCCATTGGTTAACTGAGCAGAAATCTATAGTGAACTGTGAGGATAACATCGTGAGTTGTCTTGATGATTTTGGACATCTAGTTGAGATTTTTGGATCTGAAGAGCCTCCAAAGTTGAGACATATCTTAGCCATGTAGATAAATAAATCACATCGGAAAGGATGTTCCATATATGCTATATTGGTGAGTGACTTGGATAATGTCCAACAAAAACCAAAGGGCTATCCAGTTCTCAAGGAGTTCTTGAATATCTTTCCTAAAGAACTTACTGAGTTACCACCGAAAAAAGAATTTGATTTCTCGATTGAACTTTTACCTGGAACTGAGTCTCAATCCAAGGCTCCATACAGAATGACTACTACAGAGTTATATGAGCTGAAGGTTCAATTGCAAGAGTTACTGAAGCATGGATTTATTAGACCCAGTGTATCTCCATGGGGTGCTCCAGTAATCTTCATGAAAAAGAAGGATGGGACCTTGAGATTGTGTATTGATTACAGAATGTTGAATAAGGTTACCATTAAGGACAGGTATCCTTTACCTAGGATAGATGAGCTATTTGATCAAATGAAAGGGGTCACAGTGTTTTCTACGATTGATCTTAGATCATGTTACCACCAACTAACGATTAAGGATGAGGATATTCCAAAGACAACCTTCTAAACTTGGTATGGACATTACGAGTTCACAGTGGTACCTTTTGGTCTAACGAATGCCCTAGCGGAATTCATGAATCTAATGAAAAACATCTTTAGAGATTGTTTAGATGCTTTTGTGCTTATATTCATAGATGATATTATGATTTATTCTAAGATAGAAGAGGAGCATGAAAAGCACTTGAGAATAGTCTTGCAATGACTAAGAGATCGAAAGCTTATTGGTAAGTTTTCAAAGTGTACTTTCTTTCAGAAGAAGGTTCACTACTTGGGTCATGTCATATCTGTTGAGGGAATCTCAGTTGATCTTGCGAAGATAGAAGCAATTATGGATTGGCCAACACCGCAGAGTGTTACTGAAGTTTGTAGTTACATGGGACTTGCAGGATACTACAGGAAATATGTGGAAGAATTTTCTAGGATAGCAGCACCTATTACTTCTCTTTAGAAGAAGGGAAGGAAATTTGAGTGGACTAGGAAGTGCGAGGAGGCATTTCAATTTCTTAAATAGAAGTTAACATCAGCACTAGTTTTGACTATACTAGATCCTAATGGGCACTTCATAGTGATTACAGATGCTTTAGGTGAAGGTCTAGGAGCTGTGTTGATGGAGGAAGGGAAAGTGGTTGCATATGAGTCTAGAAAACTGAAACAATATGAATTGAATTATGTGCCACATGATCTTGAGCTTCCAGCTATTGTTCATGCATTACAGATGTGGAGACATTGTCTTCTAGGGAAACCATTTGAACTAAAGACAGATCATTTAGGACTTAAGTACATCTTTACACAGCCTAACCTCAATGCGAGACAAAGGAGGTGGCTTGAGTTCCTAAGTGAGTATGATTTTGGTATTGTATATCAAGGGAAAGGAAAACAGAGTCGCAGATGCTTTTAGCAGGAGAAGACATCTCTCTACTATACTAACCACAAGGTCAAATTTGAGATAGCAAGTGTTGCATCATCTTCCAGCATATGAGCATTATGAGAGCATCAAGCAAGCCTTAGAGGTGGATCCTTCAGATCATAAATTTGATAGATATGTGATGGATTATGATGGTATTTTGAGATATCAGGGAAGGATGTATATCCCTAAGGGTGGATACTTGAGGAGGTTGATTCTTGAGGAAGTACATGATGCACCTTACTAATGGCATCCAGGAGTTACAAATATGGTAGCAGAGTTGAAGACTTTGTATTTTTGGCCTAATCTCAAGAAAGATGTTATGGAGTATGTGGCTAGATGTTTGGAATGCTAGCGGGTCAAAGTTTAGCATGTGCATCCAGTAGGACTTTTCTATCCCCACGATATACCTGAGTATAAGTGGCAAGTAATCAGTATGGATTTTATCCAAGGATTACCTTTCAGCAGGAATAGGCATGATACCATCTTAGTAGTCATTGATAAGCTAACGAAGGTGTTACATTTCATACCTGGGAATCTGAAAGATGGATCATTGACACTTGTGAAGAAATTTGTGCAAGAGATATTCCGATTGCATTGTGTACCAGAGACCATTATTTCAGACAGGAATACCGGGATGACATATAGGTTTTGGACAACACTGAATGCAGCTTTGGGAACTAAATTGAATTTTAGTTCTGCATATCACCCACAAACTGATGGCCAAATAGAAAGGATCAATCAGGTTGTTGAGGATCTACTGAGGATGTACTGCATGGATTAGCATTACAAGTGGGAGGAATATTTTCCATTGGTTGAGTTTGCTTACAAAAACTCATTCCATGCATCTTTGGTATGGCACCTTTTGAGGCACTTTATGGATGAAAATGTCACACACCCATTAGTTGGGATAGGATGGAAGATAGGATCATCATTGGTCTGGATATGCTCAAGGAAATGGATGAGAAAATGAAGTTGATCAAGAGTAGGTTGAAGGAAGCAGTCGATAGACAGAAGAGCTATGTTGATAGAAACAAGACTTTCAGATAGTTTGCTATGGGAGATAAACTCTTTTTGAGGGTTAAGCCTCATAAGAGCTCTATCTCATTTGGGAAATCATCAAAGTTGGCTCCGAGATTTGTGGGACCCTTTGATGTACTGGAATTTATTAATCCAATTACTTATAAACTAGTGTTACCACCTACTCTAGCTCGACTCGATAGTGTATTCCATGTTTCTTTATTGAAACCATACCATCGTGATGCATCTCATATACTTGATTGGCATTCATTACAGGTGCAGGATCCAGGGGTGGTGCTAGTGGAGCCCATCTGAATCCTAGATAGGCGTATCACTAAGCTGCGTAATAGGGATAGTACTTAGTACAAGGTCCAATGGGACCAGTATGCTAAGGATAGTGCTACATGGGAGGATTCTAAGATGATTGACTGTCATTTTCCTCATTTGCATTCTTAGATTAGTATTTTCTTTATACAGAGATACTTGATACTCTGGTTTTTGATTCACATGTTGTGAACTTGGATAGCATGGATGCTACTATGATTTGTTTATGCTTATGTTTTGAGAACTACGATGTTATTATTTCTTTATGATTGAGATACTATGTTTTATTGATTGAGATGCTATGCTTATTGAATGATTAATAAGACATCGAGACGATGTCTCTTCCAAGAGGGGAAGAATGTTAAGTACTAATTTTTATCGATTATTTAAATGCAATTATTAATCATGATATTTTTAATATTTATGATAGATGATTATTTAATTGAAATTGAAATTAAAATGCAAATGAAATGATTTGAAATGCATTATTGTGAAAATTTGGGGTTTGTCATTGCTGATGAGAAATTGAGTGCAAGTGAATGCAGGAACAGGTGAACGAGAATGAAGGCGAGAACATTGATAAGGTAGAGTCATTTTAGCCATTAGACGTTTATGAGGATGATGGAGTCTTACACACCACTTAGTTAATTATAATGTATTTTCTTGATGATTAAATGGTTTAAATTTTAATGGTTATTATGGCTATGCTTTTATTGAAAGTAATGGCAATTTGATTATTTTTATGAGGAAAATGATTTTTATTCGAAGAATTATGTCTTTATGTAAATATTTTATTAATAGTTGAAAATAATAATGCTTTTATTCTAAATTTTTGGAATAAACTATTAATTGTGAAAATATAAAAGAAATAAAATGGTGTTATTGATTTAATTGTTATTTTCTCATTTAATAAATGAGAGAGGAAATATAAATGTTTAAATTATTAAAAATATTAAATTAAGTAGAAAGATTTGTTTGAACAAATAGATAAATATCAAAATAAGTTATTTAAAACAAATTAGAAAACAAAATACGTTCAAAATTGAATTTGAAAACAAAACAGTAGTAAACAAGTTGAAAAAAATTACATCACAATCAATTTTGCATGCAATCATAAATTGAAACTTGGAGTTATGGCAATTTTGGATGGAGATCAAGCATGAAAAATGGATCTGATTTCATTGTTAACTCCACCATTTTGCATGAGATAAAGGAAGAAATTCGAATTGAAGAACATACAGAAGTAAAATCCATTTTTACAAAAGAAAAGGAGGAGGAGAATACATTATCTTCAGAATAGGCATGTGAGCAGAGAGTTAGGTAGAGGGAGTCTTTGTTTTCATTTTATACTATTGTTTAAGTCTGCTAAAAACACCACGCGCATGGCCAGGAAGAGAGAGTCTGAAAAAATAAAGAAAGGTAAAGAAGATCTACTCCCCCTTCATCCCACGCAACCACCAGAGAAGAAGGCATGGCTTGAAGAGAAGAGCAGGAGAGAATCCAAGCAAAAGGGAACTCTCTTCTTCATGCCTAAGAGGAAGTAGAGGGGTGCGTAGGAAAGGAGGTGAAGAGAAGATAGGTGTGGCCAGGAAGAAGGGAGACAGGGGTAAGAATAGTAAGAGACTAATACATAAATAATAACAGCAATCTGGCTTCCATCATACACAAGCAGCAATAGAAGATTCACAGAGGGAATTCGCAGCAAGAAATTCACAGAGAAAGACACAAAAACTCATCTCCAGATTCAGGAAATTACCAGGTAGAATCAAAGAAAGCATTATTTAACAAATTCATGATCGTAGTATGTTCAATTTGAATCATTTTATTTTATTCTTGTATTTAAAATATTGAAGATTATCATTGTTTTTATTAAAATTAGAAGAAGTTACAACACAGACTGTGTTTTTTATTTAAAAAAACTATAGAACAAGCTTGAACAGAAAACAATCAAGAGACAGTATATTTATTATTTTAGGAAATTCTGATTTAGTAAAGATTCACAAAGAAAAATGTATATTTCATTTAGATTTATAAAATTTTCAGAAAAACTCAAAACTGTCAGATAGATGTAATTTTCAAAACGAATGAAACAGAAAAGATAGGGAAAGATTTACAAAAATACACAATTGAAAGTTCTTGATTTAAATTTAAAAGGATAAGATTAAACAATTCTATTTATTTCAACATGCTTGAAAAGTAAAATTGGGATTTGATAATTCTCAAAGAATGATTTAAAAATTGCTATGATGTGTTTTTGAAAAAATATTATGTTTTTAATGGAAATGTGAAAAACGCATTAGAAAAGGATTATTTTGAAGTGAAGATAAATTATATGAGTAAATGAACCAAAAGAATGTGTGCACATTTATTCCTATTTAAATATGTACTTAGATTACATACTTGAGATACACCTTCTTTTAAATTTATTTTATTATTTTATTTGAAGTGAACTTAATGTTGTTTAAGATTTAAATCTATGAAATTATTGCATTAAATACCATGTTTGCTTGAAAGATAAAGTGCAGTTCATGTGTTTGTGAAATTGAATGGACCCATGCATGATGAATAATTGAATGTGCATGACATGTGTTTGGAAAGTTACCTTCTGGGACAGGTGTCGAATATGGGTTTATAGAGAGTGTAGTTTTGCTTTTCCAAAACTACTATTATTTGTCGTGCATGACATTTTACTTGGCCAAGTAACTTAAGGACCATTGAAATAAATGGAATGAAATTAACTCTCTACCATATCCTAGTATCGAACTTGCTCATTTCTTAAATGAATTAGAAAAATGAAAATGCTTGTGGATTTACTAATTATACTAGGTACGCATCAGATTCCATCTTGCTAAGTGATTCGTGCAGGGTCGGGTATTCTTTGAATGACTAAGGAATTCTGAGGAAGCGTACGCTTCAAGGTTGGGCGTAAAAAGCGTCTGATCCTTGTTCTCGTCTTCATATTTGAAGATAAGCTTTTGGATTGAATATCAAATGAAGACATCTTCATATATGTATTATATTTTATTCCTGTATGATTATTGTAGAGCTTAAGGCGACAAAATGCCTAAGTCTCATTTTGTAATTTTGTTACAAATGCTTTTGTATTATTAATGTCGTGTAAGATGACATGTTTATGTAATTATTTGGAAGTACTATGAATCTTATTGTAGACTTTAAGTCAATATTTTGGAACCTTTTGGATTTTATGAATGTTAATGAATGGAGTTCGAATTTCTTTGGAATATAAATGAATTTATTTAAGGAATTGTCGATCTTTGGATTTAATGAGTTTCGCTCTTTACATTTGGTATCAGCATAATGCTACTTTTCCTCCAAAGTTATTTAAATGTTAGCAGCAGATTTAGTAGATATAAATAATCAATGCAAAAGATAATATGAATGAGTTTATTAAGAAATTCCAAAATAGATAGTTAACCTAATAAATGGAATACACATTCATATAATTCATTAACAACAAAATCATATATATATTCTCAATATAATTTAGAATAAATGGTTTTAATACTTATCTGAACAATAATACTTGCAAAAGCCACTCTTAGTTTAAACACCTTCACATCAGTGACAAAGTACTCAACAACATGTCTATAATGCATTCCAGATAGAAAGAATATTGATGTATTGCGCACTACATCGTGGGTCCTATTCTTTCCTCTGGTTTTCTACACCATTGGACAATCATCAACCCCTAGGAATATGTCAGTGGTACTGGCTCTTGCCATGGAGTAGTCTAGGAGGAAAGCACACTTTGTCACTCTACACGAGTGTTGGTTCCACCAGAACAATGCTCAACACTCGTGCCACGAAACCATGCCCTGGCCAGGACCGTCCTAAGTGCACGCACTTGTACCCCAGGTTGGACACACACTATAGATGTGCCCCTTCTCCGTCATGTCCATAGCTCACCAACCACTTCCTTCTTCCTTGGTTGTTCTTCTTCCTTGAATGTTCTCTCTTCATGAATGTCTCTCATCATTCTCACATGAATGATTTATATATCTTTTTGAGGGGTGATTTCCAAACCATCACACCCTTTCACAAAAGGTTTCCTTTTAATAATTATTTAAATAAATAATTCTTCTTCTTTTTTAAAGAGTGTTTATAAATATTCTTTATTAATCTCTCTTTTAACCAAAGGATCATAATATCCTTTATTTTATATCTCCCTTTTAATTCCAAAGAGTTATTTATATATTTCTCTTCTCTTGGGGAAAAAGTCACATAACAATTCTCCCCTTGTAAATTAACTACTATCCTCAGTAGCACAAGATGCATCTGCATCACAACTCAATGGAGCACACAATCAGTAATTGAAGATACTAGCATACTTACTTTATCTACATTTATTTTCTTCTATAAATTCACAAGTAATTTTAATAAAATCATTTTTTTCAATCCAAATTATGATGAGAACTATATAGATGTCTTATGAAATATATCATGAATTTATATTTCAAAAGATAATTATATACTTAACCTCCTATCCTTCAACATTATCATTCTACTTATGTAATTTCATTAAATTATGAAAGCATTACAATGTAATCACACAATAATTACTATGCATGTCTAATAGATACTATGTGGTAGCTCATAATTTAAAAAAGTAATCTATAAACTCAACATACATTTCAAGATGGTATTCACGAATATCCTCTTTTCATATATCAAAATCAATAATCTTAGTATGAGACATTGTACAAGGTTAATGGGTTGATCAAGTCAACTAACAAAGTACAAATTATTGATATGAATCTTCAATAACCCTATTTTTGCTTTTTCTTATAGGTTCGATAACATAAGAAATTCATTAAAATGATTTATAAAAGAAACATGTGAAAGATTTAAATATTACATAACCTACTTGCATATCATGGAAAAAGGTTGGAATAGAGAGTCTCTCCCCCCTATAAGTTTTGTCATATCCTCATGCCTAAGCCTAAGAGCTTATGTGGTTTTATATCTTATAACAACATGGTGTTATTCTCACCAACTCATTCCAAACAAAATGTCAATTTTCCAAGTTTAAGATGTGAATCCAAGGACCTATGGGTTATGGGCCCATAATGTAACTTAAAATAGACATATTGAATATGATAAAAGTATTTTCTCAAAATAGACGCAACATAAATAAGTTGACATGATACTATCTTATTATGAAGACAAATTCCTTGTGTAAGAGGATGCTAGCTAAATAGAAGACTGGTTTTATATTGCTAAATATATTCTCAAGTTTATTGAGATCATATGATGTTTAAATTGATACTTCTAGAGTTTCATCAACCATGAAATAGTTGGATTTATGTGAGGGAATTATTAAGGTTACCCTAATTCATACCTAGACAATTATTGTGGTCAACTTCAAAATAATGACTTTTTTATCATCTCGGAAACAGAATTTACAAGTGATCATGTGAAAGACATTGAATGTAAATCTTACAAATTTCTTGTACAATGTCAAATAAATATATGACATCTCATATTTAACTTTTGAATGATGTAAATTACACCCAAATAAATATGAGATTACACCTTGAAAAATTTATAATTCAATTAAATATTTTTATATAAAAAAAATACTTGTAAATAAATAGTTAAATTTCTAATTCCCCATAAACATAAAAAAGATTCTTTTATTAAAAAAATATATTTCATTTATTTCAATTGTTTCCTTAATAAAAATATATACGTAAGATGGGCTATTTTTAAAGAATGGGCTATATTTTTTTATTTCCTTTTTAAGGAGGGGTTATACGTATTAGTTTAGGTAGTAGTAATTATTTTTATTTGACCAAGCTAATGTTTTGATCCCCCACGGCAAAGACATGCTTTTTAATTCTTCGAGAATAATCTTTATAATTAATTTCTTATCACGATTAGGTACGCTCCACTCCTACTATTAGGCTACGTGCTCTTTGAAGGGAGGGGTATGCCTTTTCAATATGAAAGTTGCACGGTCATGAATGTTTTGAAATGATAGATTAATAGATGGAAGGAAATTGGGAGATTATTTATGGGAAGAAGTATACGAGATGTGATGTAGAATGAGAGTGAGAAATGGTTAAAATATATGTAAGAAATGTTATTTATAATGATAAATAGACATAGAATTTTGACTATATTCAGAGGTATATTTTTTTTTATTGTTTAGATTTTAATAAATATGTATTAGTTTTTAACTTTATATTTTTTTATATATTGAATTTTTTTTTTTTAACAAAATTTTGGTAATTTGTTTCATAATTATAATTTATAAGAAAAAATTCTAATTAAAGAAATGTCATAATCAATCTAATAATCAAAGGTTACAAAACCTGGTTATCATCATTAGGCTCTGATACCAAATGTAATGCTACTTTTCCTCCAAAGTTATTTAAATGTTAGCAGCGGATTTAGTATATATAAATAATCAATGCAAAAGATAATATGCATGAGTTTATTAAGAAATTCCAAAATAGATAGTTAACCTAATAAATGGAATACATATTCATATAATTCATTAACACCAAAATCATATATATATTCTCAATATAATTTAGAATAAATGGTTTTAATACTTATCTGAATAATAATACTTGCAAAAGCCACTCTCAGTTTAAACACCTTCACATCAGTGACAAAGTACTCAACAACATGTCTATAATGCATTCCAGATAGAAAGAATATTGATGTATTGCGTACTACATAGTGGGTCCTATTCTTTCCTATGGTTTTCTGCACCATTAGACAAATGGAGAGAGGATTTGGTGCATCCCATACTACAACATGGGTCCATCATCAACCCCTAGGAATATGTCAGTGGTACTGGCTCTTGCCATGGAGCAGTCTAGGAGGAAAGCGCACTTTGTCGCTCTACACGAGTGCTGGTTCCATCGGAACAATGCTCAACACTCGTGCCACAAAACCATGCCCTAGCCAGGACCGTCCTAAGTGCACGCACTTGTACCCCAGGTTGGACACACACTATAGATGTGCCCCTTCTCCGTCATGTCCATAGCTCACCAACCACTTCCTTCTTCCTTAGTTGTTCTTCTTCCTTGAATGTTCTCTCTTCATGAATGTCTCACCATTCTCACATGAATGATTTATATATCTTTTTGAGGGGTGATTTCCAAACCATCACACCCTTTCACAAAAGGTTTCCTTTTAATAATTATTTAGATAAATAATTCTTCTTCTTTTTTAAAGAGTGTTTATAAATATTCTTTATTAATCTCTCTTTTAACCAAAGGATCATAATATCCTTTATTTTATATCTCCCTTTTAATTCCAAAGAGTTATTTATATATTTCTCTTCTCTTGGGTAAAAAGTCACATAGCAATCAGAGCCCTAGGTTTGAACACTAGGGTCCTTTGTCCATTACGCTAAAGAAACATTCCTTGATGTAAGATTTGTTGATACATAATGGGTACAAGAGGAAAAGGAGTTGCTACAAGTAATGAGAATGACAGGTTGGATCAGATTCTCAATCTTTTGAATCAGCAGGGTTCCATAAAGGATAATCTCGAACATGAAGTTTGAGGATTCAGGGAAGGACAAAACCCTCATAACGAAATTCCCCAAAATCAAGAGCAACCCACTAATGAGAATCCAAGGGTTGAAGAAATACCAAATCCTCAAGCTAGGATTGAAGGGGAGTTGGCGAAAGACTTGAAAAGGGTAGCCCCACCCAAGTTTGATGGTAAGACCATCGATGATGGAGTAGAAGCCTGGGTAATTGAAATGGTAAAGTACTTTGAGCTCAGGAATATGTCTAATGAGACCAAGGTAGTTTGGGTTGCATATCAGCTGACTGGAGAAGCTGCTACTTGGTGGAATAATGAGAAGACTGAGAAGAAGCTACTACTAGGTGGGACTACATGGGAAGTATTCTTACAACTTTTCAGGAAGAGATGGCTTCCACAGCTGTTCTTTGATAGAAAGATGACAGAGTTTCAGAAGTTGACACAGGGTGGTTTGACAATTACTCAGTACTAGGAGAGATTCATTAATCTCTTGTAGTACGTACCACAGTATCAGATGGATGAGCGGTTTCATATTCAAAAATTCATCCTAGGATTGAGGCCACAGATAGGAGCTGATGTGGATATTCATAATCCATTGACTATGGATGAGGTCTTTGAGAAGGCTATAAAACAAGAACAAAATTTGCAATAGGTAGCAAACTACAGGAAGAATGTGAATTCTAAACTTGGATTTTGAAACAGGAAGTTGCAAAATAATAACAGTAATTACCAAAGGGGTAACAACAATCAACAAATAAGGAACCTGAAGAGAGGAACAAACACTCAGGAAAAAGGAGAAGGAAACTTTGGTGGAAATATGAAAATGAATAATAATAACACCAACTTCTTTAATACCAGGAACAGGATGGGTGGTCACCCAGGGCCACGAGGTGGATGTTACAATTGTGAAGGAGATCACTATGCCTCCAATTGCACTTAGTGTATAGGAGGTCAGTGAGGAGGGAATGATCGGCAAGCAACGCAACACCAGATTCATACAGCGATTGACAATCGTCAAGAAAATTTTCAAGCTTCACCTATTCAGATGACGGGTAAGCTTTTTGGTCAATTAGTTTCTATTTTGATAGATACAGGAGCTACTGAATGCTTTATTGATCCTAAAGTAGTTGCTAAGTTACCTATTAGACCTGGTTATATGTAACATGCATGGATGGTTCAGTATGGAAACCGAGCAGAGAAGAGGGTAGATTCATGTCTATCTTGCAATGATTTAGAGCTACCTAATTTCCAAACCCAAGTTAACCTTTATGTAGCACTTTTGGGTTCATACGATGTGATCCTAGAGATCAATTGGTTAACTGAGCATAAATCTATAGTGAACTATGAGTATAAAATCGTGAGTTGTCTTGATGATTTTGGACATCCAGTTGAGATTGTGTATTGATTACAGAATGCTGAATAAGGTTACCATTAAGGACAGGTATCCTTTACCTAGGATAGATGAGCTATTTGATCAGATGAAAGGGGCCACAGTGTTTTCTAAGTTTGATCTTAGATCAAGTTACCACCAGCTAAGGACTAAGGATGAGGATATTCCAAAGACAACCTTCTAAACTCGGTATGGACATTACAAGTTCACGGTGGTACCTTTTGGCCTAACGAATGCCCTAGCAACATTCATGAATCTAATGAACATCATCTTTAGAGATTGTTTAGATGATTTTGTGCTTATATTCATAGATGATATTATAATTTACTCTAAGACAGAAGAGGAGCATGAGAAGCACTTGAGAATAGTCTTACAATGACTAAGAGATCGAAAGCTTATTGGTAAGTTTTCAAAGTGTACTTTCTTTCAGAAGAAGGTTCACTACTTGGGTCATGTCATATCTGTCGAGGGAATCTCAGTTGATCCTGTGAAGATAGAAGCAATTGTGGATTGGCCAACACCGCGGAGTGTTATTGAAGTCCATAGTTTCATGGGACTTGTAGGATACTATAGGAAATATGTGGAAGGATTTTCCAGGATAGCAACACCTATTACTTCTCTTTAGAAGAAGGGAAGGAAATTTGAGTGGACTAAGAAGTGCGAGGAGCAATTTTAATTTCTTAAACATAAGTTAACATTGGCAACAGTTTTGACTATACCAGATCCTAATGGGCACTTCATAGTGATTACAAATGCTTCAGGTGAAGGTGTAGGAGCTGTGTTGATGCAAGAAGGGAAAGTGGTTGCATATGAGTCTAGAAAATTGAAACAATATGAATTGAATTATGCGCCACATGATCTTGAGCTTGCACCTATTGTTCATGCATTACAGATGTGAAGACATTATCTCGTAGGGAAACCATTTGAACTAAAGACAGATCATTTAGGACTTAAGTACATCTTTACACAGCCTAACCTCAATACGAGACAGAGGAGGTGGCTTGAGTTCCTAAGTGAGTATGATTTTGGTATTGAGTATATCAAGGGAAAGGAAAACAGAGTTGCAGATGCTCTTAGCAGGAGAAGACATCTCTCTGCTATGCTGACCACAAGGTCAAATTTGAGACAACAAGTGTTGCATCATCTTCCAACAGATGAGCATTATGAGAGGGTCAAGCAAGCCTTAGAGGCGGATCCTTCAAATCATAAATTTGATGGATATGTGATGGAGTATGATGGTATTTTGAGATATCAAGGAAGGATGTATATCCCTGAGGGTCGAGACTTGAGGAGGTTGATTCTTGAGGAAGTACATGATGCACCTTACTTAGGGCATCCAGGAGTTATGAAGATGGTAGCAGAGTTGAAGACTTTGTATTTTTGGCCTAAGCTCAAGAAAGATGTTATGGAGTATGTGGCTAGATATTTGGAATGTCAGTGGGTCAAAGCTGAGCATGTGCATCCAACAAGCCTTTTGTATCCCCACGATATACTTGAGTATAAGTGGCAAGTAATTAGTATGGATTTTATCCAAGGATTACCTTTCAGCAGGAATAGGCATGATACCATCTTAGTAGTCGTTGATAAGCTAACGAAGGTGTCACATTTCATACCTGGGAATCTGAAAGATGGATCATTGACACTTGCGAAGAAATTTTTGCAAGAGATATTCTGATTGCATGGTGTACTAGAGACCATTATTTCATACAGGGATACCACGATGACATCTAGGTTTTGGACAACACTGAATGCAGCTTTGGGAACTAAATTGAATTTTAGTTCTGCATATCACCCACAAACTGATGGCCAAACAAAAAGGGTCAATCAAGTTGTTGAGGATCTACTGAGGATGTACTGCATGGATCAGCAATACAACTGGGAGGAATATTTTCCATTGGTTGAGTTTGCTTACAACAACTCATTCCATGCATCTTTGGGTATGGCACCTTTTGAGGCACTTTATGGACGGAAATGTCGCACACCCATTAGTTGGGATAGGATGGAAGATAGGATCATCATTGGTCCAGATATGCTCAAGGAAATGGATGAGCAAATGAAGTTGATCAAGAGTAGGTTGAAGGAAGCAGCCGATAGACAGAAAAGCTATGCTGATAGAAACGTGACTTTCAGACAGTTTGTTGTGGGAGATAAAACTCTTTTTGAGGGTTAAGCCTCATAAGAGCTCTATCTCATTTGGGAAATCATCAAAGTTGGATCTGAGATTTGTGGGACCCTTTGATGTACTGGAAGTTATTAATCCAGTTACTTATAGACTAGCGTTACCACCTGCTCTAGCTCGACTCCATAGTGTATTCCATGTTTCTTTATTGAAACCATACCATCATGATGCATCTCATATACTTGATTGGCGTTCATTACAGGTGTAGGATCCAGGGGTGGTGCTAGTGGAGCCCATCTGAATCCTAGATAGGCGTAGCACTAAGCTGTGTAATAGGGATAGTACTCAGTACAAGGTCCAGTGGGACCAGTATGCTGAGGATAGTGTAACTATGGGTATTTTTCTAGGGTTAGAAAATATCATATGCAGAACATAAAACCCTAAGTAAATAATGAAGTGCAAAGGAAAAGATGAAACAATCTCACCAGATTGTCTTCATCCTCCATGACTAACCTCCATTACACCTTCTTAACTTGCTGAAATATGTTGTTTGCCCTTAGATTTATGATGAGCAAGCCAATGGAAATGACAAGCCCTAAGCAAATGTTGAAGGATTTAAATGACTATATGCAAGAATGCAAGATGAAGAAATTAAGAGACTAAGAGATATGAGACCCACAAGATATCTATTATGAGTTATCTATATTATATCAAGATGAAGAAAAAATTTGCATTTTATAGAAAATGCAATTTTGTATGGACGGATGAGATTAAAGATTGATAAGTGCCCTAGAATCTCTGGACAAGATTCAATATAAGAACCCACAATTAGGGTTAGGGAAACATTAGGTCAAATTTGAAATGAATGGACAAGATTGATTTTTAGAAAATCAAATCAAGGGTTGACGATGCATGTGACAAGAGATTCTGGGCACACAAAACAAAGTTGCTGGAGAATCAAATAATAATTTAAAATTATTTGATTCAAGAGGTGATGTTGACTTTTTGAATTAAAAATTATTTCAACTCAAAAGTGGTGGGGTCATGTGACAGTAAATAATTTTAATTTTAATTATTTACTCAAAGAGGGAAATTAGAAAGTGGGACTTATTTTAAATAAATATATTTTATTTAAAATGAGCACAGCAAAAGAGGAGAAATTAAATAATAAAATTATTTAATTTAGGTGTTGGGACTTATTTTAAATAAATAAGATTTAGAAGAATTTAATTTAGGTGGAAATTAAATAATAAAGATATTATTTAATTATAGAAGAATGTGACGAAGGGAACCTTTTATATTAAATATAATGATTTAATTCAAAATTCAAGAGAGTGGACCAATATTAAATAAATAAAATTTATTTAACTTAGGAGAGAAGAGGCTAATGAATAATTAGATAATTAAACATAATTATTTAATTATAGTGGAAGATAAGACTTTATTTAATTTTTGAAAGAAGAGGACCTAATTAGTGACATAATTAAATAAATAAATAAAATTATTTATTTAATAATCAAGAAGATATAATGGACAAAGATAATTAAATAAATTAAGAAATTTATTTAATTATAGGAAGATATTAGACAATTAGTGATACATTAAATAAATAATTAAAATTTATTTATTTAATAATCATGAAGAATGAAAAGATATGAATTAATTAAATAATTAATAGTTGAAAGTGAGTCAAAAACATAATTAAAATGTCCTAATTAGGGTTAGAAGAAGAGCTTGCGGGCCTGGGTCATTTTTATGTGTCTACATTTGCCCCTCTTTGTCATAATGTAGTCTATCGCATTGTGGCAAAGAAAATAAGTCAAAAATATGCTCTAGTGCAAAATAGGATGAGGAAGAATGACGAGGAGGGTTGCGGTATGCCCCCTCGAGAGGACAGACGGGTTCCAAGATCATGGGTGTGCTCTCAAAATTGACGAGAAGATTAGAAGATAACGAGACAAGAAAGTGTTAGTGAAAATATATGGATGATGATATGGATGCAATGCCTATATGAGATGCATGTTAGTTCCTAGACCAAATCCTTCAACATACTACCATAGGACTTTAATATTTATTACTCTTTAATCATCATTGGGCAGATTATTGTAATGGCCAACAAACACCATCATATGACATAAACCAAGGTGTGCAAGGTCGTACCATCACATGAGAAAAGCAGTCACAGACAAGGATGATCATGACTCATACTAAGAGCGCAATTTCCCCAGTCTTTTTGTCATAACCAATCGCAAGTAGAAAAAGACAAGAAAGACAAACCATGAAACGTCGTTGCTTCTCTAAATCCTGTTTCCAGGACATCCTCAAGAAACTAGCAACATGATTGCCAAAAGAACAAAATAAAGCCGCTATCATGATACGTCGTTGTTTTTCTAAATCTCGTAGTCAGGATATCGCTGAGAAACTAGTAACATGAGTGTCAAAAGACAAGACAAATTTCATGAGACGTCGTTGTTTCTCTAAATCCTGTTGTCGGGATCTTGCTAAAAAACTAGTAACATGATGAAAAACCAGAAGACAAGTGCCAAGTGTTTTAATATCATGGTTGCCAAATGTCGAGCGATATCAAATTCAAGAAGGACACATCCTGAATGACGTTGATATCTAGGAGATCAATTCTCAAAGTTAGGAGAATCCATCAAAATGCCAGATGATGAGGACAATGCTTAGGAAGGACACATCCAAAAGCATAAAGAAATGATGAGAGTTGCTCTTCAGAAGGACACATCTGAAGAAGAACCCAAAGCTTTACTAGGTTAAATTGTCTCGATAGAATTGATTACATGCCATTGTTGACATGCTGAATTGAGTGAGATTGCCGATGAAATAGAATGTTGATAGATTGTTTGCTCGAGATTGATGGAAGATTTTCTTGATTTGAAGAAAGTTTGACGTGTGTGAAAATGTTGTGCCATGAACCCTAATGGACTGACCCAGTGCGGCCTCAGGGGCTCATCAATTGATGGTCTTGCCTACGTCGTGCACTTAGAGACCTTGTAGTTCGACACAACCAATGACATTGTCCAAAGGACAAAATTTTGAATCATGATTTTATTTTGACAAACCTAGAAAGACTGACCTAATGTCTCGAGGATTCAAAGATGAATCTTGCCTATGTAGCAAATGCGCAAAGACAACCTAGTTTAGACTTGGACAAAGATTGATTGATGTGACTGACTAGATTGATAAGATGGACACCAACTCTATTTTTGGGATTTTGCAATTGATTTGGATGCTTTTGTATTTTCTCAGAACATTTTTCAATTTTTAGGTCTTTTTTCAGGACTTTTTTTTTATGACCTTTTGATGTTTTATGAAAATTGTGACAAATGCATGTGAATGATGCTGATGCACATGAATCCAAGGAAAACCATGATTTTGCTGCTAGTCAAGCTGAATACTGATTGACAGGTGATGATGATAACGACAACGTTGTTTGACGTGGGAAGGACACATCCCAAAACAACGTGAGGATGACAATGATATGACAAGAGGATAAAAGTTTGTAGTAGGGCCAGAGACAAAGCCAAGGAATGTTTTGGATGATGGGCCAGGTTTTCCATATTGTTGCATTTGGAATGACTTCATGAGGATTAGATGGGATGACGAGGGATCTTTAGACCATTGACAAGGGAAACCAAGATGGGTGATAGGTATAAAAGGACAATGGAAGGCTTCTGTAAAAGATAGGAGACATGAGGACTATTATCATATAGTTGTCAAGGACAATGTCACATGAGATGGTAATGACATGATATTCAATGACTAAGGTATGACCAGAAGATAGACATGTCAAAAAAATTTCTAAAGCATGATTTGTGTTTTTGCCCCAATCTTTGTCAAGATCAAAATATGTGGGACAATGGATGGACATGATAAGGTTTAGATGGGTAGATGGAAATTTCATAAGAAATTTCATGTGAAGGGCATGGGAGATGAGACGACTTGCCCCCAAGTGCAATGGTCCACATAGATGATTTATTCTACACATGATGCTTGTTTGTTATGTTTTCATCATGGTACTTATCCAAAGCGCCATAAGAATGGTTTTCACTATTGGATGAAATTTTTCTCTTTACTATTTTTGTCTTTTTCATTTTTTTTGTATTTTCATTTTTTTGCCGAATAGCCTTGATTCTTTAGATGACCACTGACTATGTTGAGGCCTTTGATGGTGTTGATGTAGAGACTGGTGCCATGACATGCCAATAATGACCTTTTTGAAGTAGTTGCTTTGTTAGGATCATAGCACTTGCATACAACCGATTGATGTCATTGTGATCCTTTTTGATACTAGAGTTGGCCTTATCAAAATATGCACATTATGATAGAGTGTCATGAGAGTCCTTATGATAAAGCGTTGCTGCCAAGATGTGATGGATTTGTGACATGGGACGTTTGGACTTTAGGCGAGATGTAAGATTATGATGGTGGACATGGACGGGTTGGTTGGATGTTTGGATGTATTAGTTATTATTCTCCAAACTTTAGGTGTCGGGTTAGGAAGTTGTTTGGAACCAACATTTTTATATGTCTTTTTTGATGGCCATTTTGATGGAGGTGGACATGTATTATATCTGGGAGTCCTCTTGTGTGGTGGCTCCACATTTTGATTGATTTTTGACATATTTTCTTGACTTGATTCATTCCTTTCCTGACTTGATCCATGTTTCTTTGGGATCCATTTTAATTTCATTTGTCCACTTGATTGTTGATTGATTCCATGGCCTTTGACATGTGATTTTGAACTTTGGATTTGTAATACTTTTATTTTTGGTGGTTCCAAATGGAAGGCTTATTCATGTTGGAATGACAGTGTATGGTGTGGATGGAAGGAGTGTTGGCAGCAACCTTATGACAAGGACTACTCATGACATCCATTTTGATGTTTGTATCAGATAAATTTTCCCCCAATATCGAGGAGGTATCATTAACATCATTAGATTTTCTGACTGATGAATAGCCAAGACCTTGATGTCCGTAATGTGCTTGAACTTGAATGGGTTCCAAGATTCCTTGCTCGTGTAGGCCTAATCCTTTTCCTTGATAATGCATTTTCTGACAAATTTTGTTTGCGATGGGGTACTTGTCATTTTGGAAGCAAGATGCAAACCCATCCTTATTGTGGAAATTAATGCTTGAAATCTTCTCATCCGTGAGAAAGCCTGCTCTAAAAAAGATAGATGATCCTAATTGATAGGATGTTGTAGCTTTACTGACATGATGGATAGATTTTTGATTGACATCTTCGGTTTGATTTTCTGACATATCAGATTCTGATGATTTTGCTAGTGCTTCGAAGTTGATGTCAAAACTGTCTTCATGGTCATTGTCATAGAGCCCACTGAATTCAGTTATAGCTTGATCATTTGCAAATATGTCCATGCTAGGAGACTCTTGTTCTAGTGGTAGATCATCTATGTGTCCCATGGAGGCAAGTGTCTCATTGTTGGTAGTGTCAATGTTGGAAGCTTGGAGAGGGTCATCTTCAAGTGTTTCATCATGAAGGGAATAAAGGTCAAGGAGTGGATCATTTTGGAATTCTTCAAAAGTAGTGTGTTGATCAAAGATGGGCTCAATTGGAATGACATGATCGAAAATAGGGTCTTCACCATGGATAGGTTTGTCTTGAATGACATGGTTGTGGATGGACTCTTGACCAAGGATAGGTGTCTTTGGTATGCCATGATTGTCTAGGAGGACTTCTTGAATGGATGTAAAGATGGGGTCCAATAGACTAATTTGATTTAGACAAGACGGTGATGTTATGATGTCATGCTTTGGATTTGCCTCTTGACATGTATCCTGAAGTGTAGGTAAGAAGATGGGACTTTGGAGACCATGACTAGATATGTTTTCATGAAAACATGGAGTGTCTTGGAATGGATTGGTGTGTAATGGACTAGGATATGACATGGAGGTTTGGAAAGGGTTAGTGGATGAAGGACTAGGATGAGATGAAGAATTAGAATAGGACATGGATGCATGACAAGGATATGATGTGGATGGAGGATTAGAATATGACGTGGATGGAGGACTAGGATATGATGTGAATGAAGGACTAGGATATGACATGGATAGTTGGTTTGGATTGATGGATGGTCGATTTCCCTTGTCAAAGTTAGGGTGGGTATGACCAATGTAAGTTTGTTGTGACTTAGTGCCATGGATGGTGTTAGGGGACCCTTGATAGTAGATGGATAGAGGACTAGGACTCATGGATTGTTGGTAAGATGGATAGATGGATGGAGGGCTAGGGGTTGTAAATTTGGACTTGGATTGGGGGTATTGTGTTTTGAATTCCCTAGCAAGTTGTGTTTGACTATTACCAATGAATTGGCATTCAATTTGACTAGCAATCATGTCATAGTGACTTGAAGACATGATGGTGGATGGGATGAGACTAAGATTGTGCAAAGTGACAATGCAAAGTGATAAAAGGGGATGCCTTATGTCAAATGATTTTTAGGAAAGGTTTTTTATCCATACAATGTTTGGCCAATGTCTCGATTTAGATTGTCAAAGGACTAGTTTGAAGGACAAGATGACAAAATGACAAGGTGATATTTCCACACTAGACTTATGAGTTGGAAGCAACTCACCAAAGGACAATGACTAAGGATTGATTTGTTTGACTTGGTCCAATGAAAATTTACTTTTTGAGACAATGGTTTGACAAAGCAAGGAAAATTTTCCTATCCCAAAGTGTGCAAAATTGAGGACTTGATTTGACAAATGCGGTTCATGATGGCAAATGTGTTGTAGGAAGTGATTTGACAAAAAATTAAGCCGATTGCAAAGATTTGATTCAGTTGGAAAAGTTGTTTCAGATTTTGGCAAGTTTGATGTTGATTTATCTAAAAATAGTTGGCAAACACATGGTGTTAAAAATCAACCACATAGAAGTCATTTTACAAAAATCCTATGGCTGCAAAGACAATATTCTTTTGGATCCCACTAACCGTTTATCCTTAGCGAATGAATTCAGAAGCTTGGCCCCACGGGCTCCCCCTTACAGTGCACTCACTTCTCAAGGCAACCAAGCTTCCAACCTCCATGAAACTCCCATGGCAGATTGATCATCTCTACTAAGGACTACGTAGGTGCGGGTGTCTTCGCAACGACCGTTGTTGTACCAAAGAATAAAAGGTTTTTGGCTTTCTATAACAAAGGATTTAATTCAGACATCCATTCGAGTGGTCATACATGGGGCCAAGATTAAGCTCTTTTAAGGAGGCACTCTAGCTTGAAGAGGTTAAGCTCAACAGGGTTTTGGGGAGTACTACTTGGTCTATATGATATATCTGCACTCGTAATCCTAGGCTTTCCCTTAGAATTCACATTTATATACCAGTCAGAATTATCTCGGTTAAAGAGCTTCATTGCCAATTTGAGTCACTTTGGGGTGAGTACTTTTTCCCACCAAAGTAGGCCCAATTTTCTAAAGTTGACAAAAGCAAGCCAAATTATTTATAGTTCAGTCAATCCTTGTTTAAAAACAAAGAGAGAACACATGAATATCCTAAGTCACACTCGCATGGTGTTCATTTTAAGCCCAAAATGAAATGTGTTGACAAACATAAAAAACATGGAGTTCATTTTAACCGTTTGTAGTATTTGTCAAAACATGGGGTTCATTTTAACCGTTTGTAGTGTGAGCTAACTAAAAGTTCATTTTAACCCAATGCTATGAAGAGATGCAAATTTATTTTAATCCAATGAGTTATCATGCAAGATTGTGTTCTTTTTAGCCCAATGAGTATGCATGCATGTTCATTTTAACCCATGAATGTAAAATGCAAATTTGTCTAAGATTTGTGAAATAAACAAAAAAATGTTAGACTCCTCGCCACAAGCTGCAAACAGAAAATCAGTAACCCAAAAATCTTTAAACTACCATATAGAAAAAGGTGTTGCCCTAACCCTAATTGACCTAGTGCAAGCCCAATTCCTAGAGTCAATAACAATTTCTCTTACACCTAGGATCACACAAGTGCGCAAGGGGAGAGGATACTTCTATTATTGATCACTAATATTAGAGGGTTAGCTAGTCAAAATAAATATGATTTTTGGAACTAATTTTTGCATCAAAAGTAAAAACACAAAAAATAGACCCTTAGCAAATTTAAGAGAGCTTTCCAGAAATGTAAAGAAATCTAAAAGATTCACTGTTTTGCATCCAAGATTAATTTTTTATGAAAAATCATAAAAAAATTATTAAAATTTTAAAACAAGTCCGAAAAATCTGATTTTTTAATTAAAGGTATCTGACATCATTCCAAACCTGCAAAAAACATTATGTGAAAGGATCTACAATAGTTTGTGTGATTTAAGTCAATCTTTGTAAAACCCTAATTTTTAAAGATCTATTTTTTGTCGAATTATTTTGCAAGAAAATTAAAAACATGAAAAATAGACTCCTATTGAAATTGAGAGAGCTTTCCAAAACTATAAATAAATCCGAAAAATGAGCTAATGTGCTCACACAATTTATTTTTCATGAAAAATAACAAAAAAAATTATAAAAACTTAAACACAGCTCCAAAAAATCTGGTTTTTGGACTGAAAGCTCTTGATATTGTCCCAAACCTGCAAAAAAAAAATTGTCCAAAAATATGCAGTCATTTGAAAGATATGGTCGAATCTTTGAAAACTAGGGTTTTGTCCCCAAAATGATGCAAAACCTGCAACAAAAAGCCAACAAAACCTGCAACAAAAAGGATCCAACTCCAAAATTCCTCAAAATTTGTCAAAATATATCAGGTTCACCAATGTAACTATGGGAATTTTCTAGGTTTAGCAAATATCATATGCAGAACATAAAACCCAAAGTAAATAATGAAGTGCAAAAGAATAGATGAAACAATCTCACCAGATTGTCTTGATCCTCCATGACTGACCTCCATTACACCTTCTTAACTTGCTGAAATATGTTGTTTGCCCTCAGATTTATGATGAGCAAGCCAATGGAAATGACAAACCCTAAGCAAATGTTGAAGGATTTAAATGACTATATGCAAGAATGCAAGATGAAGAAATTAAGAGACTAAGAGATATGAGACCTGCAAGATATCTATTATAAGTTATCTATATTATATCAAGATGAAGAAAAAATTGGCATTTTATAGAAAATGCAATTTTGTATGGACGGATGAGATTAAAGATTGATAAGTGCCCTAGAATCTGTGGACAAGATTCAATATAACAATCCACAATTAGGGTTAGGGCAACATTAAGTCAAATTTGAAATGAATGGACAAGATTGATTTTTAGAAAATCAAATCAAGGGTTGACAATGCATGTGACAAGAGATTTTGGGCACACAAAACAAAGTTGCTGGAGAATCAAATAATAATTTAAAATTATTTGATTCAAGAGGTGATGTTGACTTTTTGAATTAAAAATTATTTCAATTCAAAAGTGGTGGGGTCATGTGACAGTAAATAATTTTAATTTTAATTATTTACTCAAAGAGGGAAATTAGAAAGTGGGACTTATTTTAAATAAATATATTTTATTTAAAATGAGCACAACAAAAGAGGAGAAATTAAATAATAAAATTATTTAATTTAGGTGTTGGGACTTATTCTAAATAAATAAGATTTAGAAGAATTTAATTTAGGTGGAAATTAAATAATAAATATATTATTTAATTATAGAAGAATGTGACAAAGGGAACCTTTTAAATTAAATATAATGATTTAATTCAAAATTCAAGAGAGTGGACCAATATTAAATAAATAAAATTTATTTAATTTAGGAGAGAAGAGGCTAATGAATAATTAGATAATTAAACATAATTATTTAATTATAGTGGAAGATAAGACTTTATTTAATTTTCGAAAGAAGAGGACCTAATTAGTGACATAATTAAATAAATAAATAAAATTATTTATTTAATAATCAAGAAGATATAATGGACAAAGATAAATAAAAAAATTAAGAAATTTATTTAATTATAGGAAGATATTAGACAATTAGTGACGCATTAAATAAATAATTAAAATTTATTTATTTAGTAATCATGAAGAATGAAAAGATATGAATTAATTAAATAATTAATAGTTGAAAGTGAGTCAGAAACATAATTAAAATGTCCTAATTAGGGTTAGAAGAAAGGCCTGTGGGCCTAGGTCATTTTATGTGTCTACAGATTATGCTACATGGGAGGATTCCAACACGATTGACCGTCATTTTCCTCCTTTTCTTTCATAGATTAGTATTTGATTTATGCGGAGATACTTGATACTCTGGTTTTTGATTCACATGTTGTGAACTTGGATAGAGTGGATGCTACTATGATTTGCTTATGCTTATGTTTTGAGAACTATGATGTTAGTTATTATTTCATTATGATTGAGATACTATGTTTTATTGATTGAGATGCTATGATTATTGAATGATTAATAAGACATCGAGACGATGTCTCTTCCAAGAGGGGAAGGATGTCATGTACTAATTTTTATCAATTATTTAAATGCAATTATTAATCATGGGATTTTCAATATTTATGATAGATGATTATTTAATTGAAATTGAAATTAAAATGCAAATGAAATGATTTGAAATGCATTATTGTGAAAATTCGGGGTTTGTCATTGCTGATGAGAAATTGAGTGCAAGTGAACGCAGGAACAGGTGAACGAGAATGAAGGTGAGAATATTGATCAGGTAGAGTCGTTTTAGCCATTAGACGTTTATGAGGATGATGGAATCTCACACACCGCTTAATTAATTATAATGTATTTTCTTGATGATTAAATGGTCTAAATTTTAATGGTTATTATGGCTATTCTTTTGTTGAAAGTAATGGCAATTTGATTATTTTTGTGAGGAAAATAATTTTTATTCAAAGAATTACTTCTTTATGTAAATATTTTATTGATAGTTGAAAATAATAATGCTTTTATTCTAAATTTTTGGAATAAACTATTAATTGTGAAAATATCAAAGAAATAAAATAGTGCTATTGATTTAATTGTTATTTTCTCATTTAATAAATGAGAGAAGAAATATAAATGTTTAAATGATTAAAAATATTAAATTAAGTAGAAAGATTTGTTTGAAGAAATAGATAAATATCAAAATAAGTTATTTAAAACAAATTAGAAAACAAAATACATTCAAAATTGAATTTGAAAATAAAACAGTAGTAAACAAGTTGAAAACAATTACATCACAATCAATTTTGCATGCAATCATAAATTGAAACTTGGAGTTATGGCAATTTTGGTTGGAGATCAAGCATGAAAAATGGATCTGATTTCATTGTTAACTCCACCATTTTGTATGAGATAAAGGAAGAGATTCAAATTGAAGAACATACAGAAGTAAAATCCATTTTTACACAAGAAAAGGAGGAGGAGAATACATTATCTCCAGAATACGTATGTGAGCAGAGAGTTAGGCAGAGGGAGTCTTTGTTTTCATTTTATACTGTTGTTTAAGTCTGCTAAAAACCCCACGCGCGCGGCCAAGAAGAAAGAATCTGAAAAAAATAAAGGTAAAGAAGATCTGCTCTCCCTTCATCCCACGCAGCCACCAGAGAAGAAGGCGCGACTTGAAGAGAAGAGAAGGAGAGAATCCAAGCAGAAGGGAACTCTCTTCTTCATGCGTAAGAGGAAGTAGAGGGGTGCACAGGAAAGGAGGTGAAGAGAGGATAGGTGCGGCCAGGAAGAAGGGAGATAGGGGTAAGAATAGTAAGAGACTAATACAGAAGTAAGAACAACAATTTGGCTTCCATCATACAAAAACAGCAACAAAAGATTCACAGAGGGAATTTGCAGCAGGAAATTCACAGAGAAAGACATAAAAACTCATCTCCAGATTCAGGAAATTACCAGGTAGAATCAAAGAAAGCATTATTTAACAAATTCATGATCGTAGTATATTCAATTTGAATCATTTTCTTTTATTCTTGTATTTAAACTATTGAATATTATTATTGTTTTTATTACTATTAGAAGAAGTTACCAGATAGACTGTGTTTTTATTTAAAAAAACTATAGGACAAGCTTGAACAAAAAACAATCAAGAGACTAGATTTATTATTTTAGGAAATTCTGATTTAGTAAAGATTTACACAGAAAACGTATATTTCATTTAGATTTATAAAAGCTTCAGAAAAACTCAAAACTGTCAGATAGATTTAATTTTCAAAACAAATGAAATAGAAAAGATAGGGAAACATTTACAGAAATACACAGCTGAAAGTTCTTGGTTTAAATTTAAAAGGATAAGATTAAACAATTCTATTTATTTCAACATGCTTGAAAAGTAAAAGTGGAATTTGATAATTCTCAAGGAATGATTTAAAAATTGATATGATATGTTTCTGAAAAGATATTATTTTTTAATGGAAATGTGAAAAATGAATTAGAAAATGATTATTTTGAAGTGAAAATAAATTATATGAGTAAATGAACCGAAAGAATGTGTGCTCATTTATTCCTATTTAAATATGTACTTAGATTACATACTTGAGATACACCTTCTTTTAAATTTATTTTATTATTTTATTTGAAGTGAACTTAATGTTGTTTAAGATTTAAATCTGTGAAATTATTGCATTAAATACCATGTTTGCTTGAAAGATAAAGTGCAGTTCATGTGTTTGTGAAAAATCATTTTTAATTTGAATGGAGCCATGCATGCTTGATTATTGAATGCGCATGACATGTGTTTGGAAAGTTACCTTTCGGGACGGGTGCCGAATATGGGTTTATAGAGAATGTAGTTTTGCTTTTCCAAAACTACTATTATTTGTCGTGCATGACATTTTACTTGGCCAAGTAACTCTAAGACCATTGAAATAGATGGAATGAAACTAACTCTCTACCATATCCTAGTATCAAACTTTCTTGTTTCTTAAATGAATTAGAAAAATGAAAATGCTTGTGGATTTACTAGTTATACTAGATACGCACTAGATTCCATCTTGCTTGTCAATTTCTTTTTGCTAAGCGATTCGTGCAGGGTCGGGTATTCTTTGAATGACTAAGGAATTTTGCGGAAGTGTACGCTTCGAGGTTGGGCAGAAAAAGCGCCTAATCCTTGTTCTCATCTTCATATTTGAAGATAAGCTTTTGGATTGAAGATCAAATGGAGACATCTTCATATATTCATATATGTATTATATTTTATTCTTCTATGATTATTGTAGAGCTTAAGGCGACAAAATGCCTAAGTCTCATTTTGAAATTTTGTTACAAATGCTTTTGTATTATTAATGTCGTGTAAGATGACACGTTTATGTAATTATTTGGAAGTACTATGAATGTTATTGTAGACTTTGAGTCAATATTTTGGAATCTTTTGGATTTTATGAATGTTAATGAATGGAGTTTCGACTTTCTTTGGAATATAAATGAATTTATTTAAGGAATTGTCGATCTTTGGATTTAATGAGTTTCGCTCTTTACTGTAACATTGAATCATTAAAGGTTATATTAATTGAGATAATACAAATTCATAATCTTTAACTTAGGTATTTCCGTTTTTAAATCCTGGATTGATACACATTCTATGAAGGGTAAATAGGATTTTCTTGAAGTTGTGATATTTGCATTAGCTTCATAAGAAAATCATGAAAAATTTAGAAAATAATTTCAAAGGATTCAAGAAATTATAATTTTAATAGTTTTCAAATTCCAAACAAAACTTCTATAGCTAAGTGTTTTTCAACTTGATTATTTTTAACAAACAAAATCTAAACTATCATCATTTATAAATTTTATGAATCGTAAATTTTTAAACACAAAAAAATTAGGATGACCTATAGATAAAAGAATTCAAAGAGGACAGATTGTCATTTTTACAACTTATGATTGATTAAAGTAAATAGGTAAGAAGTTTGAAACACAATATGCATAGATTGAACTACATTGCGTATGTTGCAACCTACATTTTCCTTGACTAATATCTAACAAGAATAATCTTCATCTTACTTATTTATAAAACCTAACATTTCAAACATAACAAATTATGAATGAATTAAGTAAAAAATTTAGGAATTTAAAATAAATTTATGTGTATGTTGAAATACACAGTGCTATATTTTCCAACATATAAATTTATTCACCAATCTTTATATTAGCTTCATAAACAAATCATGGTAAATTTTGGAAACAAATGTTTTGAAAGATAAGATATTAAAGTTTTTATAGTTTGAAAATCCCAACTTCTACAAATTGAGTATTGTTCAACCTACATGTTTTAATAAATAGTAACTAAACTATCCTCATTTATAAATTCTATGAAAACTCAATTTTTAAGCACAAACAAAGAAAATAATGAACAAGAGGTATCTTTCTTATAATTTATGATAGATTAAAGTAAATAGGTAAGTAGTTTGAAACACAACTTACAAATAGAAAACTAAACATATGGACATTGAACTACAAAAATTATGTGTCTTAACTTACTTTTTTACCAACAATCAACACAAATAATATTCATTTTGATAATGTATGAAACCTAGCATTTAAAACACAACAAAATATGAATGAATTAAGTAACAAGTGAAGAAATTTAAAGATAAATTATAAATCATAAACTAAATATGTGCATATTAAACACATATTATATTTTACATTCATTGACTTGCACATTTTATTTTAGATTTTGTTTTGATTATAGGAAAAAACAGGTTTTGAAGGGACCCGAAACCCCTTACAACTTAAGATACAAAATGTTTCTTAAAAGATACTATAGTAGGATACCACTAGTAGACCATAACCGAAAAAAATAAAACAAAACAGATAGAGTGTTGTACGAGAGATAAAATAGTTTACCATCAACAACACCCAACAACATCAAAACAACAAAACAACGAAAAGAAAACCGAGACCCAACAGAAAACAAACAACAGATTTTGTTACGATCTTAGATTTGGATGGATATTAATATTATAGTTATATTTGATATTTTTATTAGATTGTTGTGATGATTTAGTTAGATAATAACTATGATTTGGTCATACTATTTATATGGACTTAAAGTTACACATTTCATCTTGTTATTTTGATTTGGTTAAGTATATATTTTAATTATGTGATGATTAATATTAATTTAATTTATTTCAATTATCATAGAATGTTTAAAGAAAATTATGAAATAACATTGTGTGTTCAATGTAAGTTATGTGTGGGGAAAATTATGGTAGTTGATTTGATTATTTATTTTAATTATTGGATGAATCATGATAATTATGTTGGTTGTGAATATTCTATAGCATATGGTATTTTAAATATTGTTAAAATATTGTCTCGACTATTTTGTGGAACATATTGATAATTTTTGCAAGTGTGTAAGTGGTTTCCATGATCAGTGAAACATGTGAAAGTCCTCTAGAAAGCTATGTTGTGATTCCCTAGTGACACTTAGACCTTAGCCATGAGGGGATTAAGGTCTTCATTTGTGGAAATGTGTTTGAATATAAAAAATGCATTGTTGTTTGTTTAAAAAATTGATATATGTGCAAGGTTGTTATGTTGGGATCCTAAGGTGTGGGCATTCTTATGTGTCAAATCTTGGATTTGAACTTGGAAGGATTTTTAAAAAGGTAATAAATCCAACATCTAAATAAATAATCAATCTAGTCATAAGAGCTTGAATTTATGTCAAATGTTATATAATTAATGTTTAATACAAAAAATAATTAAATAAATTAAATGCAAGAATTCTTCACACTAGATCCAATGAAGGTATCATTATACAACTATCAAAAATCCTTTAACCATGATATCAAAAACATAAGACTTGTTAAATGATTGTTCTTGATTTGAAAGCTTTAACTGTAAAATTACTTGACTCACTTCCACAAGTGTGAAGGTGTTCTCCACTAGCGCATATCTAAAATTTATGTGAAACTAAATCTATGATTCCCATATCAAATATAGCTGAATTTTGATGTCTAAAACTTGTTTGCTTCTGTTTCTAAATTTGATAATAAACAACTTATATTTAGAAACACCTTTGATGAATCTACTAAATTGTAAGGACCGTATTTTCTTTACCAATTCCAGAGTTATGAATTAAGGTTGAGAACAAGCAAGTATGAACTCAAATAGATTTCAGATGCGCTCAAATAGATTATTTTCTTATTTTTGAAAAATCTTCTTCTAGAAACTTATTCAGAGATACAATCTGTTTAACAGCAGATTTCAGATTACTATTCAGGCTTCATCTCATTTTTTATGGCTTGAACTAGTTGGCAGTAGGCTTCATCCCATGCAGATTTCAACTGTGGAGACCACAAATCCGGCACAGCCTCCTCTATAGTCCTCAGTAGAGCATACTTAGTCACCTGCACAGACATGGATCTGAAACTTTAGCTCTGAACAAGATTAATGGCATCTAAGATTTAAAAAGGGCTAGATTGTGAGTTTTCACTCACATCATAATGCTCATCAACCACTCCAGATTTGAAATGGACTGAACCTAAATTTTTCAGCGTTGATTCCGGCACTGTGATGGATCCACTTTCTGCAAGTTGCACAGCGGATTCGCATGTCTGCAAGCAAGATTGGTATTTGTTAAGACTCTAATCATTCATTCACACACATTTATTTTAAAAGAGAACAGAGGAAAGGCCATTTGGTTCACACCAAAGTGAAGACTGAGAGAGCATGAGCTTTGAGCTGTGAGTTTTTCTCCAGCGGAACCTCAGAATTTTGTAGAAAAGAGAACAGCCGTTTTGCTGATGGGGCTATCTCGAAAATTCTGCAGCCAGCAGCAAATTAAAAAGCGAAATATGAGACAGAAAGAGTTTTCCTATATATGCTTTATATATATTCTCACCTCAGAAAGAAGGTAAATCCTAGTTCTCCTGCATTCTTTTTCATGACATTCCATGACTTTTTCACCAGAACTCCCTGTTCATCGGAGAAGGCCAGTATTTGAAGCTTGGCAGCAGTGCCATATTTTATAGCTGAGTGAAAAAAAGTGCGATTTATAAAAATATTATCCAAAAAAAGTGCATAGATTTTAATTCAAAAAGTTTTAAACTGAATTGATTTTAGATCTATTGGTGAAATTGAATGCTTTTGAATGAATCCGTCCAGATAACTCTAAGATCCGATAAACTGTGAGGCCTGATAATATAAAAGATGAGGTTGAGATCATATTTTGGATAACTTTGATAGAATAGATATCCTCAATCTTTAACTTTTAGTCGAAGAGATTTCTGTGAAAGACTAAATATGGTATTATGTGCAAAACTCTAAAAAAAATTAATCTAATTGATCCAACATGAAGATAGTAAGTTCCACAGGTATCAAATTATGATATTGTCATCAGGATTCAACAGTGTAGTTTTTCTAGTCAAACTCGCCGACCTATGTTTCATGAGTAGTGGTTGACAAGAACCCATCTCTCATGATAATGAATGATCTACTTAACACTCATTGCATCTAGAAGATATAGGTTCGTGTGAACCACTACTCATAAAACATGGATCACGTTAAATCCTCATAACAATATCATAATAAAGATAGCAAATAAATTGTAGTGCATTTCTGGCATTCTCCCAAAAATGCACCCTGTTTCCCCCAAATCTGCAAACATGAAATCAAATCTCACTTAGAGAAAAAAGTTGAACAGAGCATTACTTACATTTGCTAAGACGGTATGATTTTGGCCTTAACGATTTGCTTTCTCCAAATTTCTCCGTTTGTTTCCATGACAGGCCCAAATTTTGCCTGTTCTGATTGTTGGTATACATGGAACGCACAAGCATAACTTTATGGGTTGCCAACAGTCCAGTCCGCCTGCTTGCTGAGTTCAAAGTTCCATCTGCTATTGGTGTCACAGAAAATTTAAAACAACCATTAGTGAAGAGGATATAAGAATACAGAGTTGTATACACATGAACAGAACCTCAATTTGTTCCAATGTTCTTTACTTGGCCCAAAATTCAGCAACATACCAGACTGAAATCCTGCTGTTTTTGATTTTGTGAAAACCCTAACAGAAGACAAAGCGGCCATTGTTGAATAGGATGAAAACTTCAATCCACACTAAACTTATTCCTGGTATGCCAAGAGGTTTTCCAGAATCCAAATAGATGTATTGTGATTAAAAACAAATTGAGTAAATGTGCCGGGACAGAGCCTGGTTTGCCTACCACTCTTTCGAGAGCCATTTATAATCTCTAGGTAGTCAACTGAGTAGTCTATCTTTTAATTTTCTAATGGGCAAATTCGCCATTGTCCCTCGGTTGCCCAGTGAGACATTTTGTCCTGAAACAGGAAACGTAAGCCAGGAGAATATGCCCCTCGCGTAGCGTGATGCAATTATAAACAATTATCTGTAACAATTTGTTTGTTTTTTTTTTTAATTATTGGATTTTTGGACCGGAATGGACCAATTTTATAATTAATTTTAAAAATTACTTTTAAAATTTGAATATTTATTTTTAAGCTACCTTAACCCCACGCGATTTTTCTTTTTAATTGGAAAAAAAAGCTTAATTGGAATAATTTTTTTTTTACAAATCAAAGGCAAACCAGTAAACAAGACTGGTAAACTAAAACCATGAGCGAACCTTTGTTCTTTACCATTTGTTTAGGCCTAACTATAAGATGCACATTAATAAATTTATTGATGTATGGGTTACTTGACCCTTCGAATGTATAAGATGCGCATTAATAAATTTATTAATGTATGGGTTACTTGACCCTTCGAATGCATGAAAGAGCATTCAATGCAGCACTAAGAAATAGCGCACGTGAAGCGTTAGACTTACTAGCATGGTCCGCCCGCGGTTTCGAACGTGGAATTCGCAAGGAATCTGAAAAAATGGTGAAATTTGTATAGGGGAGAGAATTGAGCAATAGTTGTTTTTTTTTTGTTTTGTATTTTATGTTCTAATAAGGAAGAGAGGTTGGGTGTTCAATTGTGGGGATAAAAATAGTCTTCAGTGGGTTTCATGATGGAGCACCTTAATATTCAATTACAAAATACTTTTTATACATGAAGTACATAAACTAACAAACCATGTGATGCCACATCAGCGCACCAATAAAACATGACTTAGTGCATCACTATCGGTCTTACCTTTTTTTTGGGCCTTTTTGGATATCTCAACAAAAAACATGCTGATGTGGCATCATATTTGATGATGTGACCTTAAAATGAAATATAGAAACACGTGAGTTGTCAAATAAATTACTGTACAAAATTGGGAATGATTTGAAATGTTCACATAGGATTTTAAGAAACGCGAAGTTATGGTGCTCCACTATGGGCCCCTCTCCCCTAGTTGTTATAGTATTTGTTGATTTAATGTATAATATTTTACAATATTTGATCAATAATTGTGATTTTAAAGTTGTTAGTGTTGATGATGACTACTCACAATTGAATAAAATGCATTCCTTCGATCTAAAAAGCAACAAATCATGTGATGTCATATTAGCACACCAATAAAACATGATTTAGCGTATAGGTATTGGTCTCACTTTTTTGGGGGGCTTTTTGGACATCTTGACAAAAAACATTTTGATGTGGCCTTGAAACCTTAGTTATAATCAAGGGAGTTGCCAAGTAAGCTATTGTAAAAAATTGAGAGTGATTTGAAATTTCCATATAAGATTTTGGGAAGCGTGAAATTAAGGTGCCCAACTACTATGTCCTCTCCCCTATTAATGTATTTTTGATTTAACCTTTTTTTGGAGAGAATGGTTTAATGTAGATATATATTAGTAAATAATATAATTTAGTGTAAAGTCGTTTTTTGGGTCTTTTATCTAATTTTATATAGATATCTTTTATATATGTACATATTTTAATATATTTTTCTAAATTATATATTAATAATGTTTATTTGTATATTTATTTTAATTGATTATTTATTCTAGTTTAATTATTTTCATATATGTGATCATTTCTTTGGTGTGGAGTTTATATTGTGGTCACAAATTTGACTTTTAAAAATTCAAAATTCAAAACTAAAATTTTGCCAATCCTTTTATGATGTTATAGTCGCAAACTCAACCCATAAACTTTCATAATTCAAATTTAACTATAGTCAACTATCATCCAATGTAGTAATTATTGTGAACCAACTAAACATATACTTATGTAATTTAAATAACATGAACTTTATTGATTTTTAGTCGTGAATGAATTACAATATGTTGCAATAGACTTAAAACATACTAAACCTTAAATGTTTTGATTACAAACATACAAATTATAAATATGAATGATATTACAATATAATACTCAAACTTGACTATCCACTCTCTCTCCCCATCGACTCCACCAAACCCCTTAAAACAAACTATGAAAATAATTATATAGCAAACCCAAGCCTTATGAATAACCTGAGTTGACCACAAGAACATGTAAATCTCAATCCCTTATGAAATGTGTAGTCAACCATTGTGTAAGTATATCTCCCAAAGCAAATGTGGTACTAATGGATAAATAAATCATAATATAGTTCACACCATGGGCCCAATGTACCTTCATATGTCAAACCATTAATAGTGAAACTATGCTTAAATTTATTAAGCTTGGTAGTAGATTAGAAACCAAATATGCCTTTATAGTAATGGAGAGCTTCTATAAAATACCATCATCTCTGATTTTGTAATGAAGGCAAACGGCCATTGTCCAGTACCTAGGGACGTATTGTTCTGAACAAGGAAACGTAAGCCATGAGAATAATGGTGGCGTCACAGGGTGCAATAAAAAACGATTCTCTAACACTTGTGACCGTAACTAGGTGGAGTTTACCAGGTTGTTAAGCTTTTAATAAGAGAGGACTGTTGACTGATAATGCTTGCAAATTTTGATAATTAGTTTTGCGCTACTTCATGGGTCCCACGCGGGGTCCTTCATCTTAACTTTTGTGTACCATAACAAGATTCGCACTACTAAATTTATTAGTCATCAACCCAAAACCAAACTCAACCAGCCAAGAAGGTGAAAATTATTATTACATTATTAAAAATGTATTTTTTTAAATGGTTTTTTGGTTTTGTTTTTATTCTAATTTTTTATTTTTTATTTTTTGTTTTTAAAATGTATTTGTTTTTTGTGATGGATTGTGTTTTTAAAATTTATCATTTTGTCTAATTACTGGGAAGGTTTTTTCTATGTGAATTGTAGCAAACTCTTTTTGTTTATGGACGTAGAGTTTTAGATAAGACATGCAAGACGATTTGAATGATCATGACCTTTCCTCTCACCAGGCTTGCCTTTTTTACCTACTATTTGTAAATTTGCTCTCCACTTTGTGGTCATGATTTTGGGTTTAGAAATATATATTGTATATCAATATTAATATTAGATTATAACTTCACATATTGTAAAATCTAATATATATATTACAATTATAATTTATATTATATAATTAATTTAACTCTTTTCATTTTTGTATTTATTATTATATTAAATATATATTTAAACTATATTATAAACTATAAATTATATATTTATAATTAGAAAAATATTTAGTTATTATTATTATTTTATTTAAAATATACTATATATTTTAAATAATACAAATTAAATTATATATATATATATATATATTAAAATAGCATAATAATACACTATATAATAGATATGCATTATATCATTATTATATTATCTAATGAAAATTATTAAATATACATATAAAGTAATACGATTAATAATTAATATATTGTAATATAGTGCACAATAAAATAACATATAAAAAATTTAAAAGTTAAACTAGAGAAAGAGCAAAAGAGAGAAGGAAAAAAAACAGAGATAGAGGGGGAGACAATTATATATAGGGATAGGTATATATAAAGAGAGAGAGAAACTCAAAAGATAGATAATGCGAAAAAGATAGAGATTTAGATAGGTAGATAGTGAGAGAGGGAGAGAGAAATTTATTCTCTATCTATTACATATCTCTATCACCTCTCTCTCTCTCTAGAGAGAGAGAGAGAGAAGTAGAGAATGAAGGAGGAAGGTGAAGAGATTGAGAGAGGAAATGAGGAGATAGAGAAAATTAGAGAGGGAAGGAGGGAGGGAGACAAAGAGAGGTGAGATAGAGAGAAGTAGAGAGGGAAGGAGGAAGGTGGAGAGATTGAGAGAGGGAAGGAGGGAGGGATAGGTAGGTAGAGAGTAGAGAGGGAAGGAGAGATGGAGGGAGAGGTAGGGATGGAGAGATTCAAGTGAGAGAGAGAGAGAGAGAGAGAGAGAGAGAGAGAGAGAGAGAGAGAGAGAAAAGATAGAGATAATTAGAGAGGGAAGGAGGGAGGGAGAGAGAGGTGAGAGATAGAGAGAAAGACGGATAGAGATAGGGAGAGACAAAGAGAGGGGGAAATAGGGAAAGTTAGAGAGGAAAGGAGGGATGGATAGAGAGAGAGAGAGAGAGAGAGCAAGAAGTAGAGAGGGAAGAATAGAGTGAGAGAGAAAGAGGGAGGAGAGAGAGAGGGAGAATGGAGAGACATCGAGAAGTAAAGAGGGAAGGAGAGAGAGAGAGGGGGGAGGGGGAGAGGGAGGGAGAGAGAGGGAGAGAGAGATGGACAAGTAGAGAGGTAGTTCTTGAGCTCAAGGGAGAAATAGTCGGATAAAGGGATGGAGATAGTGAGAGAGAGAGGTCTAGAGCATAAGAGATAAACAATGAGTGAGATAGATAGAGAGAGAAATATGATACAATTTGTTAATTATTGAAATTTGACATACATTGATTACTAAAATTTGACTAAGTCTACAAATTATAATATCTTCCAAAAACTAGAATTTACTTTATAAATCCAAGAGATCTGAAACCACTCTCAAACATCCTAAAACTATATACATGAAATATAACTTAAAGTATAAGAAAGTAAATGTCCACATGTAAATGTCAACTTATTTCATGTATATGGTTTCATTGGTAGAGAAAGACAAAGAAAAAGATAAAGAAAAAAGAAAGAGTTCAAGAAAATGCATTCTAAAAACTCATCATTCACATTTGGTGAGCATTGAATTCAGTGCTCACCAAGTGGGTTGCATTGGGAAATACCAACCCTTAGGCTCAATCATTTGAGCCATTTGGCGAGAACCAAATGGTCATTTTGGGTAATAAAAAAAGTGGCATCTTTTTTGTGTCACATCTTTCTGCACTTACCCATGTATAGGGGCTTGCGTAAGTCAAACCCCATGTCAATATTTATATCTCAATGTACAACAATTGATGATGACAATAGGGAAAGGCCAAAACAACAATAATTGACTGAAATTATAAATGAAAAATGATAATATTACCTTGGTGTGAAAACCCTTGAAGAAGAGATGCCACACAAGTTGATTGATGGATACCTTAATTGCTTGATTGACCTACAAAAGTGTTAGAATTGGCTATGGATGCCAAGATCTATGGACCAAATAGAAAGCACAAAGAAGAGAGAAAATAATATGACAAGAATAAACTGTATTCTATGTCAATGATATGATTCAATGTGTATACAATGAGAGACCCCTTGGTTATATAGCCAAGGTGAGAACATAGGAGTGCATAAGATTATGACAAGTGTTGTAATCTTATGACATGAAACAACAATGAAAAGCTATCACTCCACCTAAAGTGGAAAGGTGATAATGTGATAACCACCACAAATAGTGGATCTACCACAAAAGGTGGAAACCTAATCACATGATATGTCCATGAAAGGTGGAGGTGATAAAATAATAAGAAGATAAGTCCACCAAAGGTGGAAATTCTCCAACAACTCCTATGTGGTCCCTAAGTAAACTTAACTAAGGTGTAATTATGACCTAGGACAAGGTACAAAATATTTAATTACACCAACAAAAAGGTTATCTCACATACACAATAGATTTTTGAAGCTAGCATGTAGAGGATAACTCAATACTTCTTCATTATTGCCTTCTAATTGATCTCCTTCTCTAAAATTGATTTTTAATGTTCAAAATGAGAGGAAAACATGTTTATATATGCATTTTAATTAATCTTTTTGGGTGGGGCTGACTTGGGGTCATTTTCAAATCATAAAAGCCCACCAATCAAAATTTCAAATATTCAAAAAATTGCATTTTGGTCTAGGGTGTCTTGCACCCTTAACGGTTGCTTTTTGGCATGAATTTATAGGGATGGTGGGGATTTAAATATATATTATTAACCTGGCCCCAAAATGAGCAAATTATTATTATAATTAGTGTTAAAAGAAAAATAGGGTGTCCAGGTAGTGTGAAATTGTAAAGGATGACAATTTTTGATGCTACAAGCATGAAGGTCATGCTCATGTATTGCTTCCTAGGACATCTTTTGTCACTTTAGAAGCTTCTTTCCATCCTTTGTTGTAGATTTTAATGGATCTTCTACAATCTAGTCACTTTTCCTTCATTTCAAAAATCATTCGACCTATCAATGGATAATCCCCACATGTTTTTAGAAGTTATTATATACATAATGTTAAGTTATTTTAGTCTTTAGACTAAAATAGTCTTATAAGAGCATGATAGAGGGAAAATATAAGTGTTTATTTAGCTTTTGAGTTCAAAATTTAAGATAACATTATCCCCAAAACTTGCGTTCACCAAAGAAGAGGGAAGTTGTGAAAAAATCAAAGAGTTTTCGAGGGGTTTTAGGGTTTTTGTTGTTCCATGTTGAATGAGTCTTTTCTTTCAAAGCATGGATGCCATGTTGATGCCTTGTTCATGGCACATTGGATTTTTTTCCAAGAATAATGGGCACATTGCAAAGACCAAGTGTAGAGATGGTGCATTGAATACATATAGGGGAATGAAATAGTACATGGATATTAAGAGTAGTGAGTAGGTCAAATTTTTGAGGTAGATTTAATGCAAGCATTTGAAGATTACCAAAAAAAATTCATGCTACAAGCCCTAGTTTTCAAGGGCTGGTAGACAAGAGAAGGCCTTGCGGTGTGGAGGATATTAGCAATAAGTATATATGACACGTTGCAAGGTGGGTTAGAAATTTATGGATCTCACAACAAGTCACCTCTATTCCCCAAGGTCGCTGCATAAAGAGGACTCTATATGTTATTTTCACAACTAGGTGTGTTTTCCTTGCCCCATGAAACTTTTTATTAAAGGATTTTATATACAAATTATAGGTTTGAAGACATTGTTGCTATATGTCATTTTATGGAAAATTTTGTTGGGGATACGGATTCGGTTTTGTCATCAAGATGTGCATCTAAGATAGTAGTGCCTTAGTGATTTCAATCCAAAATCACAACAAAGACACAACCAACAATGCCATAAAGCAGAAATAGGCACAGTTGATCCCCCATTGATCCTCTGAGAGAAATGGATGCAAACAAATAACAGATTCATCACAAACATATAACCATGAAAGACAAAACTATGAACACACAGATATACATGGGGAAAACCTTTTTAGGTAAAAAATCCCACCTCCAAAACATTTAGCTCACTTGTATTATTCAGTAACTAAAACGGTTACAATACAAAACCAGAGCTATGCCCTTCAGGATATTACATCTTGTTCATCTGGAGAAAGAATACAGGCAACACAAAACAAAAATATCACACAGTTACAATGTCCTCATGACATACTGTGTAGATTCCCTTCAGCTCCTCTCAAAAGACTGTCATAGCCAGCCTCATGGCCAGCCCAGCCCCAAGGCCTCACAGGTTCACATCTTATCAGATCCGAGAGTCAAAGTGTTCACTGTTGAACAACTCAAACACTCCCAGCCTCTCTCTGATATTGCTCATTTTCTATCTCAAACTGCACATAAGATTATTTATAATCTTACATCGTGTGCAAACCTGTTCAGCCCATCCCTGCCTACAATGGTCAACAGGATAATAAATTATCCACCTACAAGCACCGACCATTCCCTGATAACGTGCATCGCTTATACAGCTGCATCGAGCCTCACAATCATTAACTCAGCCCAGATGCGTCCATCAACCTTCCATCAATAATACAACTCTATTGCAATCAGGAAATAGCTCTCTAGCCAATGGGATCTCAAAGAAACTGCCATGTGTTTCCATCTCATTCGCAGTCACAGCTCTGACAGTCAGACAAACCGGTCCAACTCGATCAACCGAGTTTTGAGCTCCTACCACGCTACCATCAAGCTCAAAAGAACATGTCGCGGTGTGGCGGTGAGCTCACCCGAGCTCACTCCGCCATTTACTACACTACCGCAGCCCAGACCGACTCACCTCGCAGTATGGCGGTAAAACATCCAAGCTCCCACGAGCCCTGGCCCAAGTCTTCACCGAGCTCAGTCCTTCCATTGTCTTCGGCCAACCAGATGCTGCCAAACTGCCACGTGTCACCCTGTCATTTTCCTGTCATTTTGACATTGAGTCCAACTCGGTCAAGCTCTGCCCCGAGCACCTACCACGCTACTGCAGCACTGTTGGACCCTCCTCGCGGTATGGTGGTAACCGCCAACCAGACCATCAACGGTCTTACCACGGCCACCGCGGTCAACCAAAGCACTGGCCGCGGTATGGCGATAAGTCAGATCAAGCTCGCCTTTAGACTCCACCGCGCTACCGCAGAGCTTGGCTTTGCCCATCGCGGTATGGTGGTAACCGCCAACCAGATCGTCAATGGTCTCACCGCGCTATCGTAGAGACCATCAAGTCTCACCGCGGTAGAGCGATAATCGCTCTGGCAGACCGCCAGTGGTCTTACTATGGCCACCGCGGTCACTCCGAGCACCGACCGCGGTAGGGCAGTAACTGCCAACACTGGCTGCTAGCCTTCTTGTCACCGTCAACCGCACCACCGCGGCTTAACTGAACACCACCCACGGTAAGGCGGTAACCACCTTCTGCCATCCCGCCACCACTGCGCTGCTTACCGCATTACCTCGCCACCAATAGAAGCACCCCGCAGTATGGCGGTAACACCGCCCAACCGCTAGACAAAGAAAGGTGACCTATGGTAAAGTGATAAATTGCACAACCACGCCACCAAGGCAACCTTGCAGCGGTATGGTGCTAAAGGCTAGAAACAAGAGAATTCGCCTAAGTGTCCAAATGAAAGAGGCTAGAAAGTAGAGGCATACTTTCCCAACAATCTCCCACTTGCCAAAGACTTTCAGGCATCCTCCAAAACCCAACAAGGACCAAACCATTGCCTCATGCTCCAATCAAGACCCCTGCAACAACATTCAAAAAATGTCCACCATCTCAGGCTACAGCTCCAAACATCCAACATATGAAAAGGAACAAGCCAAGGCGTATATGCACCAGTCTTAGGAACGAAAGAAAAAGACTCTTCAAGTGGAAAAGGTAGAACAACAACAAACAACAACAAGGCACCACGCGAACATAGAAAGAGAACCATTCTCCAGAACAAGAAACCATCAGCCAGAACAACAACCACAAACTGACTGCCCTCATCCAACTGGACAAACCCATGCGGCTAAACATAGCACCCATAGCTCGTGCTAATCTGTACAACCACACATACCTCAAAAGTATGAAAACCAGCTGCAGACTCATGCCATCATAAAACCACCCATCTCAGCCTCAAACAAGCACCCTGTGTCAACCAGTCAAAAGACCAAACATGTCTAGGTACTCCCACTGCAAGGGTACTATCCAGATGAATGCAAACATAGCACCATCACACATTATCCAGGCATACCAAGTCCACCAATCCCTGCACAAAGAAATGTAACCATGTGTAGACACCGAAAAATGACTTAGGCCTGTGACCACTATTTTACCACCTCTCGTCATAACATGATTATA
>CM021105.1:577328792-577366188 GCA_007115665.2 Sequoiadendron giganteum
ATCAAGCATAGATTGCTACAATAGGGAGTCAACTACATAAAAAAGGTGTTTTTGAGTTTCATAAAGTGTTGAACTAGACAAATGCAGAAGCATGTAGGCCTGAATCATGAGGTCAACCCTTATTTTACCATTTGAAGGTAAAATACATTTGGTGCTCACCAAATTTGGCATGTATTCCAAATATAGAGAGGAAGGGAGTGAGACTTGAAATAGAGAGAGAGGGGATAGGAGTGAGAGAGATTAGTCTAGGTAGAATGGTAGGGACTGAGACTTGAGAGGGATAAAGAGTTATCCAGTTAGGGTGGGGGGAAAGACCTGACAACAAGAGAGGGGTTGGAAGGGATGAGACCTGAGAGATACAAAAATACCAAAGGGGGAGAGAGAGAGGGAGTGTGGGAGAGGGGGTTGGAGTGAAATAGATTTGTCTAGGTGGGGTGGGAGGTACATAAGACCTGAAAAAGAGGGAGAGTGGGAGAGGGGGTTGAAGTGAAATAGATTTGTCTAGGTAGGGTGGTAGGTATGTGAGACCTAACAAAGAGGGAGTGTGAGAAATGGGATTGGAGTGAGACAAATTAGTCTAGGTAGTGTGGGAGGGAGTGATACCTGAGAGAGAGATACTTGAGAGGGAGAGGGAGTTATTTAGTTATGGTGGGGGGGGAAGAACTGAGAGAGGGAGTGGGAGAAAGAGGGAAGGGAGACCTAAACCCTCAACCCTTAAAACCAAACCCTTAAACACTCTACCCTCTACCCTCTACCATCTACCCTTAAACCCTCTACCCTTAACCCTCAACCCTTAACCCTCAACCCTTAAACCCTAAAACCCTAAAACCTCTACCCTTAACCCTTAAACCCTTTGTACCCTTAAACCATAAACCCTAAACCTTGAACCTTAAACTCTTAAACCCTAAACCCTAGACCTTTAAACCCTCTACCCTCTACCCTCTACCCTCAACCCTCAACCCTCAACCCTCAACCCTCAATCCTTAAAACCCTCAACCCTCTACCCTATACTCTTAACCCTTAAACCCTAAACCCTTAAACCCTAAAACCTTAAACCCTAAACCCTCTACCCTAAAACCCTAAAACCCTAAAACCCTCAATTCTCTACCCTTAACCCTTAAACCCTTTATACAGTTAAATCTTAAACCCTAAACCCTTAAACCCTCTACCCTCTACCCTAAACCCTCAACCCTCTCTCTCTCTCTCTTATTCAGTTAAGGTAGGGGGAAGACTTGATAGAGGTAGTGGGAGAGAGAGGGAGTGGGATATAGAGGTATGGGAGACCTAAACCCTTAACCCTAGACCCTTAAAACCAAACTCTTAAACCCTCTACCCTCTACCCTCAACATAATACCCTCTACCCTCTACCCTCAACCCTTAAACCCTCAACACTTAAACCCTAAACCCTAAACCCTCAACCCTTAAACCCTCTACCCTATACCTTCAACCCTTAAACCTTTCAACTTTGAACCCTTAAACCCTAAATCATCAACCATCAACCCTTAAACCCTCTACCCTCTACCCAATACCCTCTACCCTCAAGCCTTTTAAACCCAACTAAACTCTCTACCCTAATCCATCAACCCTCAACCCTTAATCCCTCAACCCTTAAATCCTAAACCCTCTACCCTCTACCCTCAAACCTTAAACCATAAACCATAAACCATAAATCCTTAAACCATCTACCATCTACCCTAAACCCTTAAACCCTCCACCCTTAAACCATAAACCCTAAACTTTAAACCCTAAACCCTAAACCTTTACACCCTCTACCCTCTACCCTTAACCCTTAAACCCTCTACACTTAAACCAAAAAACCTAATATCTAAACCCTTAAACCCTAAACCCTTAAACCCTCTACCCTTAAACCGTCTACCCTCTACCCTTAACCCTCAACCCTCTCTCTCTCTACCCTCTACCCTCTACCTTCTACCCTCTACCCTCTACCCTCTACCCTCAAACCCTAAAACCCTCAACCATCAACCCTCAAACCTTAAAACCCCTCTACCCTTAAACCATCAACCATCAACTGTAAACCCTAAACCCTTAAACCGTCTACCATCTACCCTCAACCCTATCTCTCTCTCTATATATATATCATGTCTCTCTCCATCTCTCCCTCCATCCATTCCTCCCTCTCTACCCTAATCCCTCAACTTTATACCCTCAACCCTTAAACCCTTAAACACTCAACACTCAACCCTCAACCCTCAAACCTTAAACAATCTACCCTCTACCCTCTACCCTCAACCCAATACCCTCTATCCTCAACCCTATCCCTCAACCCTAATCCCTCAACCCTTAAACCCAACTAAATTATCTACCCTAATCCCTCAACTCTCAACCTTAGTCTACCCTCTACCCTCTACCCTCTACCCTCTACCCTCTACCCTCTACCCTCAACCCTCAACCCTCAACCCTTAAACCTTAAACCCTAAACCCTAAAACCTAAACACTCTACCCTCTACCCTTAACCCTTAAACCCTCTACCCTTGACCCTAAACCCTCAACCCCCTCTCTCTCAAATCTCTCCCTCCTACCCCTTCTCCCACTCTCAGGTCTCTCTCTCTCACTCACTCCCTCTATTTTTCTCCCCTCTACCCTTAACCCTTAAACCCTCTACCCTCAACCCTTAAATACTCAACACTCAACCCTAAACCCTAAACCCTCTTTCTCTCTCTCGTAATCCCTCTATCTCTCTCTCTCTCTCACTCCATCTCAGTCTCTCTCAAGTCTCTCCCTCCTACCTGAGAGAGGGGGAGAGAGAGAGGGGGAGAGAGAGGGGGAGAGAGAGAGGGGGGGAGGAGAGAGGGAGTGGGAGATAGAGGGATGGGAGAGAGATAGAGGCAATGATAGAGATATAGGGAGAGATAGAGGGAGGGAGTGGAAGAGAGATAGAGGGAGTTGGTGTGAGAGAGCGAGAGAGAGGGAGGGAGAGGGGGTCAAAGGGAGAGACTTGAGAGAGAGGGGGAGAGAGAGAGAGAGAGAGGGGGGGATGGAGACACCCAAGAGAGAGGGAGTGGAAGAGAGATAGAGGGAAAGAAAGGAGAGTGAGAGAGGGAGGGAGAGGGGTCTGTGAGGGAGAGACTGGAGAGAGGGGAGAGAGAGAGAGGGTGGATGGAGGACATCTAAAGAGATGGAGAGAGAGAGAGGTATGGAGAAGAAGAAGAGAGAGGGAGAGTGGAGATAGAGGAAAGACAGAGGAATGAGAGAGAGGGTGGAGAGAGGGGGGTGGAGGGAGACGGGAGAGGGAGGAGGAAACGAAAAGAGGGAGAAGGGGTTGGAGGAAACAAAAGAGAGAGAGGGAGAGGTGGAGAGGGAGAGGGAGGACAAAGTGGAGAGGGCATGGAGTGGAGAGAGACTGAGAGGAGGATGGAGGGAGGAGGAGGGATGGGAGGAGAGAGAGAGTGTGGAGGAGGAAGGGATGGAGAGATGGAGGAGGAGAGAGAGAGAGAGAGAGAGAGAGAGAAGAGAGAGGGGGGAAAAGATAGAGATAATTAGAGAGGGAAGGAGGGAGGGAGAGAGAGGTGAGAGATAGAGAGAAAGACGGATAGAGATAGGGAGAGACAAAGAGAGGGGGAAATAGGGAAAGTTAGAGAGGAAAGGAGGGATGGATAGAGAGAGAGAGAGAGAGAGAGCAAGAAGTAGAGAGGGAAGAATAGAGTGAGAGAGAAAGAGGGAGGAGAGAGAGAGGGAGAATGGAGAGACATCGAGAAGTAAAGAGGGAAGGAGAGAGAGAGAGGGGGGAGGGGGAGAGGGAGGGAGAGAGAGGGAGAGAGAGATGGACAAGTAGAGAGGTAGTTCTTGAGCTCAAGGGAGAAATAGTCGGATAAAGGGATGGAGATAGTGAGAGAGAGAGGTCTAGAGCATAAGAGATAAACAATGAGTGAGATAGATAGAGAGAGAAATATGATACAATTTGTTAATTATTGAAATTTGACATACATTGATTACTAAAATTTGACTAAGTCTACAAATTATAATATCTTCCAAAAACTAGAATTTACTTTATAAATCCAAGAGATCTGAAACCACTCTCAAACATCCTAAAACTATATACATGAAATATAACTTAAAGTATAAGAAAGTAAATGTCCACATGTAAATGTCAACTTATTTCATGTATATGGTTTCATTGGTAGAGAAAGACAAAGAAAAAGATAAAGAAAAAAGAAAGAGTTCAAGAAAATGCATTCTAAAAACTCATCATTCACATTTGGTGAGCATTGAATTCAGTGCTCACCAAGTGGGTTGCATTGGGAAATACCAACCCTTAGGCTCAATCATTTGAGCCATTTGGCGAGAACCAAATGGTCATTTTGGGTAATAAAAAAAGTGGCATCTTTTTTGTGTCACATCTTTCTGCACTTACCCATGTATAGGGGCTTGCGTAAGTCAAACCCCATGTCAATATTTATATCTCAATGTACAACAATTGATGATGACAATAGGGAAAGGCCAAAACAACAATAATTGACTGAAATTATAAATGAAAAATGATAATATTACCTTGGTGTGAAAACCCTTGAAGAAGAGATGCCACACAAGTTGATTGATGGATACCTAATTGCTTGATTGACCTACAAAAGTGTGTTAGAATTGGCTATGGATGCCAAGATCTATGGACCAAATAGAAAGCACAAAGAAGAGAGAAAATAATATGACAAGAATAAACTGTATTCTATGTCAATGATATGATTCAATGTGTATACAAATGTAGTAGAGACCCCTTGGTTATATAGCCAAGGTGAGAACATAGGAGTGCATAAGATTATGACAAGTGTTGTAATCTTATGACATGAGACAACAATGAAAAGCTATCACTCCACCTAAAGTGGAAAGGTGATAATGTGATAACCACCACAAATAGTGGATCTACCACAAAAGGTGGAAACCTAATCACATGATATGTCCATGAAAGGTGGAGGTGATAAAGTAATAAGAAGATAAGTCCACCAAAGGTGGAAATTCTCCAACAACTCCTATGTGGTCCCTAAGTAAACTTAACTAAGGTGTAATTATGACCTAGGACAAGGTACAAAATATTTAATTACACCAACAAAAAGGTTATCTCACATACACAATAGATTTTTGAAGCTAGCATGTAGAGGATAACTCAATACTTCTTCATTATTGCCTTCTAATTGATCTCCTTCTCTAAAATTGATTTTTAATGTTCAAAATGAGAGGAAAACATGTTTATATATGCATTTTAATTAATCTTTTTGGGTGGGGCTGACTTGGGGTCATTTTCAAATCATAAAAGCCCACCAATCAAAATTTCAAATATTCAAAAAATTGCATTTTGGTCTAGGGTGTCTTGCACCCTTAACGGTTGCTTTTTGGCATGAATTTATAGGGATGGTGGGGATTTAAATATATATTATTAACCTGGCCCCAAAATGAGCAAATTATTATTATAATTAGTGTTAAAAGAAAAATAGGGTGTCCAGGTAGTGTGAAATTGTAAAGGATGACAATTTTTGATGCTACAAGCATGAAGGTCATGCTCATGTATTGCTTCCTAGGACATCTTTTGTCACTTTAGAAGCTTCTTTCCATCCTTTGTTGTAGATTTTAATGGATCTTCTACAATCTAGTCACTTTTCCTTCATTTCAAAAATCATTCGACCTATCAATGGATAATCCCCACATGTTTTTAGAAGTTATTATATACATAATGTTAAGTTATTTTAGTCTTTAGACTAAAATAGTCTTATAAGAGCATGATAGAGGGAAAATATAAGTGTTTATTTAGCTTTTGAGTTCAAAATTTAAGATAACATTATCCCCAAAACTTGCGTTCACCAAAGAAGAGGGAAGTTGTGAAAAAATCAAAGAGTTTTCGAGGGGTTTTAGGGTTTTTGTTGTTCCATGTTGAATGAGTCTTTTCTTTCAAAGCATGGATGCCATGTTGATGCCTTGTTCATGGCACATTGGATTTTTTTCCAAGAATAATGGGCACATTGCAAAGACCAAGTGTAGAGATGGTGCATTGAATACATATAGGGGAATGAAATAGTACATGGATATTAAGAGTAGTGAGTAGGTCAAATTTTTGAGGTAGATTTAATGCAAGCATTTGAAGATTACCAAAAAAAATTCATGCTACAAGCCCTAGTTTTCAAGGGCTGGTAGACAAGAGAAGGCCTTGCGGTGTGGAGGATATTAGCAATAAGTATATATGACACGTTGCAAGGTGGGTTAGAAATTTATGGATCTCACAACAAGTCACCTCTATTCCCCAAGGTCGCTGCATAAAGAGGACTCTATATGTTATTTTCACAACTAGGTGTGTTTTCCTTGCCCCATGAAACTTTTTATTAAAGGATTTTATATACAAATTATAGGTTTGAAGACATTGTTGCTATATGTCATTTTATGGAAAATTTTGTTGGGGATACGGATTCGGTTTTGTCATCAAGATGTGCATCTAAGATAGTAGTGCCTTAGTGATTTCAATCCAAAATCACAACAAAGACACAACCAACAATGCCATAAAGCAGAAATAGGCACAGTTGATCCCCCATTGATCCTCTGAGAGAAATGGATGCAAACAAATAACAGATTCATCACAAACATATAACCATGAAAGACAAAACTATGAACACACAGATATACATGGGGAAAACCTTTTTAGGTAAAAAATCCCACCTCCAAAACATTTAGCTCACTTGTATTATTCAGTAACTAAAACGGTTACAATACAAAACCAGAGCTATGCCCTTCAGGATATTACATCTTGTTCATCTGGAGAAAGAATACAGGCAACACAAAACAAAAATATCACACAGTTACAATGTCCTCATGACATACTGTGTAGATTCCCTTCAGCTCCTCTCAAAAGACTGTCATAGCCAGCCTCATGGCCAGCCCAGCCCCAAGGCCTCACAGGTTCACATCTTATCAGATCCGAGAGTCAAAGTGTTCACTGTTGAACAACTCAAACACTCCCAGCCTCTCTCTGATATTGCTCATTTTCTATCTCAAACTGCACATAAGATTATTTATAATCTTACATCGTGTGCAAACCTGTTCAGCCCATCCCTGCCTACAATGGTCAACAGGATAATAAATTATCCACCTACAAGCACCGACCATTCCCTGATAACGTGCATCGCTTATACAGCTGCATCGAGCCTCACAATCATTAACTCAGCCCAGATGCGTCCATCAACCTTCCATCAATAATACAACTCTATTGCAATCAGGAAATAGCTCTCTAGCCAATGGGATCTCAAAGAAACTGCCATGTGTTTCCATCTCATTCGCAGTCACAGCTCTGACAGTCAGACAAACCGGTCCAACTCGATCAACCGAGTTTTGAGCTCCTACCACGCTACCATCAAGCTCAAAAGAACATGTCGCGGTGTGGCGGTGAGCTCACCCGAGCTCACTCCGCCATTTACTACACTACCGCAGCCCAGACCGACTCACCTCGCAGTATGGCGGTAAAACATCCAAGCTCCCACGAGCCCTGGCCCAAGTCTTCACCGAGCTCAGTCCTTCCATTGTCTTCGGCCAACCAGATGCTGCCAAACTGCCACGTGTCACCCTGTCATTTTCCTGTCATTTTGACATTGAGTCCAACTCGGTCAAGCTCTGCCCCGAGCACCTACCACGCTACTGCAGCACTGTTGGACCCTCCTCGCGGTATGGTGGTAACCGCCAACCAGACCATCAACGGTCTTACCACGGCCACCGCGGTCAACCAAAGCACTGGCCGCGGTATGGCGATAAGTCAGATCAAGCTCGCCTTTAGACTCCACCGCGCTACCGCAGAGCTTGGCTTTGCCCATCGCGGTATGGTGGTAACCGCCAACCAGATCGTCAATGGTCTCACCGCGCTATCGTAGAGACCATCAAGTCTCACCGCGGTAGAGCGATAATCGCTCTGGCAGACCGCCAGTGGTCTTACTATGGCCACCGCGGTCACTCCGAGCACCGACCGCGGTAGGGCAGTAACTGCCAACACTGGCTGCTAGCCTTCTTGTCACCGTCAACCGCACCACCGCGGCTTAACTGAACACCACCCACGGTAAGGCGGTAACCACCTTCTGCCATCCCGCCACCACTGCGCTGCTTACCGCATTACCTCGCCACCAATAGAAGCACCCCGCAGTATGGCGGTAACACCGCCCAACCGCTAGACAAAGAAAGGTGACCTATGGTAAAGTGATAAATTGCACAACCACGCCACCAAGGCAACCTTGCAGCGGTATGGTGCTAAAGGCTAGAAACAAGAGAATTCGCCTAAGTGTCCAAATGAAAGAGGCTAGAAAGTAGAGGCATACTTTCCCAACAATCTCCCACTTGCCAAAGACTTTCAGGCATCCTCCAAAACCCAACAAGGACCAAACCATTGCCTCATGCTCCAATCAAGACCCCTGCAACAACATTCAAAAAATGTCCACCATCTCAGGCTACAGCTCCAAACATCCAACATATGAAAAGGAACAAGCCAAGGCGTATATGCACCAGTCTTAGGAACGAAAGAAAAAGACTCTTCAAGTGGAAAAGGTAGAACAACAACAAACAACAACAAGGCACCACGCGAACATAGAAAGAGAACCATTCTCCAGAACAAGAAACCATCAGCCAGAACAACAACCACAAACTGACTGCCCTCATCCAACTGGACAAACCCATGCGGCTAAACATAGCACCCATAGCTCGTGCTAATCTGTACAACCACACATACCTCAAAAGTATGAAAACCAGCTGCAGACTCATGCCATCATAAAACCACCCATCTCAGCCTCAAACAAGCACCCTGTGTCAACCAGTCAAAAGACCAAACATGTCTAGGTACTCCCACTGCAAGGGTACTATCCAGATGAATGCAAACATAGCACCATCACACATTATCCAGGCATACCAAGTCCACCAATCCCTGCACAAAGAAATGTAACCATGTGTAGACACCGAAAAATGACTTAGGCCTGTGACCACTATTTTACCACCTCTCGTCATAACATGATTATAACCTTGTAATTATGCTTCTAACCCACGCTCAACTATTAATTAAATAATTTATAATTATTTAATTAATTCATGATCATCCATTCTTCATGATTATTAAATAAATAAATCTTATTTATTCATTTAATATGTCACTAATTATCAAAGTTTTCTTACAGTTAAATAAAGTCTCATTTATTTAATTAATCCTTATCATTAATTGCGTCCTGATTATTAAATAAGCATATTTTAATGTATTTATTTAATATGTCACTAATTCCTAAATTCTCTCATAATTAAATAGATTCATTAATTTATTTAATTAATTAATTGTCTCTTCTAAATTAAATAATAATTATTAATTATTTGATTGCCTTATGTGACACAATTTATTTTAAAATGTTTCACATTTGTTAACTAATTCTTATTTTAGTAATTAATTGCAAAAATCAATTACTCATTATCTCACAAAATCCATGTTTTGAATTAATTTAATTCAAAATGGAAAGATTCTTCTACAAATCAAGTAATTGCTAAAATTACTGATTTTCTAAAATCTCAACTCATCTTTCGATTTTTGCTAATTTCATCTCAAAATCACATTTGTTCTCCACCATTGATTTAATTTCTTAAATTAAATCTTGTCCACACATTTGGGGATTGTTGCCCTAACCCTAATTGAGAGTTGTCAACTTGAATCTTGACCATTGATTCTAGGGCATTTTATGATTTTTTTGCAACGCATTTGCCATCCTAAAACATATTTTCTACTTATAATGACGCATTTGCAACTGCAATGCATTTAAAACCTGTATTGACATATTTGCCTATCATTTAAAGAAACATTATTTCTGTTAGAAACTTGGGGCCAAACATTTGTACCAGGATTTCCTGGCATCTTTTCCAAAAGACTCTGTCCAAACCAAAACCAACACTTGTCCAAGTCATGCATCTTGGCATTTACATTTAGCTTACAATCCATCATCCTCATTCTCATAGGAAAATTCTTAAGTCCTCAATTTGTTTTTGCACACCTTTGGGATAGGCAAACTTTCCTTACTTTGTCAAACCATTGTCTCAAAAATACATTGTCATTGGACCAAGTCAAAGAAAATTAGTCCTTAGTCATTGTCCCTAGGTGAGCTACTTCCAACTCATAAGTCTAGTGTGGAAATCTCACCTTGTCATTTTGTCATCTTGACACTTTATCCTTCAAACTAGTCCTTTGACAATCCAAATTGAGACATTGGCCAAACTTTGAGTGGTTAGAAAACCTTTCCTAAAGGTCATTTGGCATAAGGTACTCATTACCACTTTGTATTTGACATTCCCTTTTGTCCTTATTATCACTTTGCTTAGTCTTAGTCTCAGTCCATCCACCATCATGTCTTCAAGTCACTATGACATGCTTGCTAGTTGAATTGAACGCCAATTCATTAGTAATGGTCAAGCACAACTGGCTAGGGACTTCAAAACACTATACCTTCAATCCAAGTCCAAATTCACCTCAACCTCTAGTTCTCCATCCATCTATTCATCTTACCAACAATCCATGAGTCCTGGTCCTCTATCCATCTATTATCAAGGGTCCCCTAACACCATCCACAACACTAGGTCACAACAAAATTTCATTACCCACCCTAACCTTGACAAGGGAAACCAACCATCCATCAATCCTAGTCCATCATACACTCATCCCTTCCACATCTCCACATCATATCCTAGTTCTCCATTCAAGTCATATCCTAGTCCTCCATTCACGTCATATCCTAATCCTCCATACACATCATATCCTATTCCTCCAATCATGTCATATCCTAATCCTCCATCCACGTCATATCCCAGCCCATCATCCCTTAATCAAGTCCAAACCTCCATTTCATATCCTAGTCCACCGTACTCCAATCCATTCCAAGACATTCCATTATGTCATGAAAACATATCTGGTCATGGTCTCCAAAGTCCCATCTTCTTACCTACACTTAAGGATACATGTCAAGAGGAAATTCCAAAGCACAACATTATAACATCATTGTCATGTCATGATCAAAGTAGTCCATCCCATGACCCTATCTTTAAATACATTCGAGAAGTCCTCCTAGACAATCATGGCATACCAAAGACACCTATCCTTGGTCAAGAGTCCATCCACAACCATGTCATTCAAGATGACCCTATCCTTGGTCAAAATATTATTTCCAATCATAACATTCAAAATGCACCCATCTTTGATCAAGACACTATCTTTGATCAAGAAGTCCAAAATGATCCACTCCTTGACCTCTTTGCTAGTCATGATCAAATAATTGAACATGACCCTATCAAAACTTCAAGTATTGACACTCCCAACAATGAGACACTTGCCTCCATGGGACACATAGATGATCTACCACTAGAACAAGAGTCTTCTAGCATAGACATATTTGCAAATGATCAAGCTATAGTTGAATTCAGTGGGCTCTATGACAATGACCATGAAGACAGTTTTGACATAGAATTGGAAGCACCAACAGAATCACAGGAGTCTGACATGTCACCAAATCAAACTGAAGATATTAATCACAAATCTGTCCAACATGTTAGTAAAGCTACAATATCCTATCAATTAGGATCATCTATATTTTTTAGAGCAGGCTTTCTTACAAATGAGAAGATTTCAAGCATTAATTTCCACAATAAGGATGAGTTAGCATCTTGCTTCCAAAGTAACAAGTATCCCATCGCCAACAGAATCTGTCAGAACATGCATTATTAGGGAAAAGGATTAGGCCTACACGAGCAAGGAATTATTGAACCAGTATAAGTTCAGGAAAATTACAGACACCAAGGTCTTGGCTACTCCTCAGTTGGAAAATATAACGATGTTAGTGGTCCCTCCTCGATACTAGGGGAAACTTTATCTAATACAAACATCAAAATGGGTGACATGAGTAGTCTTTGTCATAAGATTATTGCCAATACCCCTTCCCTCCACACCCCAAACCATTATTCCATCATGACTAAACCTTCCATTTGGAACCAACAAAATTATTACAAAATCAAAGCTCAAAATCACATGTCAAAGGCCATAGAATCAATCAACAATACAAGTGGACAAATGAAGCTAAAATGGATCTCAAGACAAAATGGGTCAAGTCAAGAAAAAAAATGAATCAAGCAAAGAAAATATGCCAAAGTCAAAAGTCAATCAAAATGTGGAGCCATAACACAAGAGGACTCCCACATATAATATATTTCCACCTCCTTCAAAATGGCCATCAAGCAAGACATATAAAAGTGTTGGTTCCAAACGCTATCAAAAATCCAACCTCCATCCATTACCCCAAGTTTGGAGAATAAAAACGGCTACATCCAAACATCTAACCAACCCATCCACGTCCACCATTGTCCATCATAATCCTACATCCTCCTTAAAGTCCAAACATCCCATGTCACAAATCCGTTGCATCATGGCAACAAATCTCTATCATAAGGACTCTCATGGCACTCTATCGCAATGGGCGTATTCAGATAAGGCCAACTCTAGTATCAACAAGGATCACAATGACATCAGTCAGCTGTATGCAAGTGCTATCATCCTGACAAGGCAACTACTTCAGAAAGGTCATTATTGGAATGTCATGGCACCAGTCTCTACATTGGCATCGTCAAAGGCTTCAACACAGTTAGTGGTCATCTAAAGCATCAAGGCTATCTGGAAAAATGCAAAAAAAAAAGAAAAAAAGAAAAAAAATCATCCCTTGATGAAAACCTAGCAAACAAGCGTCATGGTGACACCAAAAAAAAATAAAAAAATATCAAAAATAGTAAAGAGCAAAATTTCATCCAACGACGAAAACCTGGCAAACAGGCGCTTTAGATAAGTAACATGATGAAAACCTGGCAAATAGGCGTCATGTGTAGAATAAATTATCTATGTGGACCATTGCACTTGGGGGCAAGTCATCTCATCTCCCATATCCTTCACATGACATTTCCCTCCGTCCATCTGAGCCCTTTCATGTCCATCCATTTTCCCACCTACTTTGATCTTGACAAAGACTAGGGTACAAACACAAATCATGCTTCAGAAAACTTTTGACATGTCTATCTTTTGGTCATACCTTATTCAAAATATCATGTCACTTCCATCATAATCTCATGTGACTTGTCCTTGACAACTATATGATAATAGTCCTCATATCTCCTATCTTTTACCAAAACCATCCATTGTGCTTTTATACCTATCACCCATCTTGGTTTCCCTTGTCATTCCATCTAGTCCTCACCAAGTCATTCCAAATGCAACAATATGGAAAACCTAGCACATTATCCAAAACATTCCTTGGCTTTGTCCCTGGCCCTGTTGCAAACTTTTATACTCTTGTCATCTCATTGTCATCTTCACGTTGTTTCAGGATGTGTCCTTCCCATGTCAAACAACATTGTCATTGTCCTTGTCACTTGTCAATTGGTATTTAGCTTGACTAGCAGCAAAATCATGGTTGTCCTTGGATTCATGTGCATCGGCATCATTCGCATGCATTTGTCACAATTTTCCATAAAACATAAAAAAGTCATAAAATTCCTGACAAAGTCATAAAAATCAGAAAAGTCCTGAAAAAGTCATAAAAATTTGAAAAAGTCTTGAAAAAAGCCATAAAAATCTGAAAAAGTCCCCAAAAAAGACCTAAAAATTGAAAAATGTCTTGAGAAAATACAAAAACATCCAAATTAGTGTCAAAATCCCAAAAACAGAGTCAAAGTCAAAGTTTGTCCTGTCAGTCCCATCAATCACGTCAGTCAATCTTTTGTCTTGTTTCGAACTACGTTGTCTTTGTGCATTTGCTACGTAGGCAAGATTCATCTTTGAATCCCCGAGACATTAGGTCAATGCCTTTAGGCTTGATAAAATAAAATCATAAGTCAAACACAGCCGCATCTGTCAAAACAGTCATTCAAAACGTCAAGGTTAAAATTGGTCAAAACTAGACAACTTAAGCCAGTCAATCATAGAGTCAAAATCAGTCAGCTTGCCAAAGCATTAGTCAAAATGTCAATCTCATCACTTTTTGGCCCTCTCCAAGATGTGTCCTTCTTGGATTTGGACCTCATCAAAATGTCATTTGCCTTTTTAGGATGTGTCCTTCTCGACCTTAGGCACTGTCAAACCATCAAACCGTCAAAACTGTCAAACTATCAAACAATTAATCTTTGGCAAACAAACATTGGCAATACAATTAAATGGTTGTTAATTCTTGGCTATTTTGTCTTCTCTTTTTATTGACTTGTCTTTTGGTCATGTTACTAGCTACCTCGAGGATGTCCCATGAAGGATTTAGAGGTGCGATGACATCTCATGACCTATTTTTATTTTCTTTGACTATTGTCTGTGGATTGTCTTGACAAAAAGATCAGGGCAAATGGGCCTCTAGTATGAGTTAGGACATTCCTTGTCTATGATTGTCTATCTTGCAAGTGGACAACCTTGCACACCTTGGTTTATGTCATACCCTAGTGTTTGTTGTCCATTTGTGTCATTTTTACCGCCCAATGATGATTTGAGCAACACCTATTAGTACCTTGGAAAATATTGAAGGATTCTAACATGCATTTCATTTTCTGTACTAACTTGCATTTCCTTCTATCCTAACATTCATCTTTTTCTCTCTAATATTTATTCTAGTCCACATCATTATCATCCTTACCTATCTCTCCTATATAATTTTGTCTTTCATCTTCTAGTCCTTCTCATCCATTTCGAGAGCACACTCGTGTCCTCTGAACTCAATTGTCCTCTCGAGGGGGCATACCGCTACCTCCTCGTCATTCTTCCTCATCCTATTTTGCACTGGGGCATATTTTTGACTTATTTTCTTTGCCACTATGTGACAAGCTACATTATGACAAAGAGGGGCAAATGTAGACACATAAAAATGGCCTAGACCCGCAAACCACATTCTTCTATATCATGCTTCATCTCAACATAATTAAAATATTTAATTATTAATTAAATAATTCTTAATTATTTAATTAATTCACATCTTTTATTCCTCCTAGCTATTTAAATAAATAAATTACATTTATTATTTAAATACGTCGCTAATTGCTTATGTCACTCTATAATTAAGTAAATTCCTAAATTTATTTAATTATTACTTCCTCATGATTATTTAAATAAATAAACTTTATTTATTTATTTAATACGTCATTAATTATTTATGTCTTCTCATAATTAAATAAATTCTTATTATTTATTTAATTATTATCCTCTCCAACTTTCTTTCTAATTTTAAATAAAATCATTTATTTAAAATTACCCACTTTCTAATTTTCCTCCACAATTGAATAATTTTAATTATTAAATTGTCTTATTGATTTTCTTTCTAAATTTAAATAAAAGCATTTTATTTAAATTGGCAACTTCCCTCTTTCCAAGTAAATAATTTTAAATTATTATTATTTACTATCACATGAATTCACAATTTTGAAATTAATTTAAAATATTAATTTCAAAATAGCATTTCTCTCCACAAATTAAGTTATTTCTAAAATAACTTGATTTTCTAATTCATCCTCTTGATTTTTACTAATTTCATCTCAATGTCACGTTCATTCTCCACGATTGATTTAATTTCTTAAATTAAATTTTGTCCACACATTTGGGGATTGTTGCCCTAACCCTAATTGAGAGTTGCCATTTTGAATCTTAATCATTGATTCTAGGGCATTTCTTAATTTCTCATATGTCCATCCAAAATTGCATTTTCTATAAAATGTCAATTTTGTCTTCATTGTGGGACCGCTAATTATTTTAGAATTCTTCTTCTTCTTCACTTCATTCTTTTTGTCTAACATTTGTCTTTTGCAGATTTTTACATTGCATGTAGAGATTAGTTTCTTACATACATTTTAGATCAAATCCTTCAACACTTGCTAGGTCTTGTCATAATCATAGTTGCTCACAAAAAAATCTGAGGGCACATTCCATGTTACAACAAATAGAGAAGGTACAATGAAGGTGAATCATGGAGATTTGAAGATTGGGTGAGATCTTTCCTAATTTTCATTTTTATATTTCCTTTGTTCTTTATTGCTTACTTAGGTTTGATTTTCTTTGTTTTAATGAAACTAACTTAAATATCAAAACCCTATATTACACCATGTAGTTCTAGGGAACATCCACATTGATCTGCAACACCTGCAACCACCTACTGCAAGAAAAGTTTCTCTCAACTGTTTTCCACAGTTCTTCCAAACCTGACTAAAGAAAGAAGCACAGGCACCTTCGTGTCATCACTCAAGTGACAACACATGACCACAAACTCTGACCAACTTGGCACCACAAGGGCAACCCACATCTAAAGTGAAAAAAACAATCAGGGAGAACAAGACCAGATTAGAGAGAAACAACAAATCAAAAAGATGCCCTTCTACAAACACTTCTATATGCCAATTGTGTCAAGGATGATCTTCTTCACATCCAATAAAACCATGGATGTAAGCACCTCAAACAAGACCAGACTTACCCATAAAACCATCTCCTATCAGTCCTCAAAAGCACAAGGAGATAAACAATGCTATCCATCTTCCATTATGAATCCTCCAAAATCTCAAAACAACTGAAGATTCATATCATGAAAGATAAAGCATAACACACAACTGAAAGATATAATGGGAAAATACCTTTCAAAGTGACACCACTGCCGAGCAGACCAAGAAGAAAAAAGAAACATGCTCATCCAAGATATACAAGCCAAAGTGACTTACCCAAGAGCATTCTCCTTCAAGGTCTCTGTTGAATTCACATTCAACCAAGGTGCAGGCTTCTCAAACTTTCAACTGTAACAACAACATTCCCAAAAGAATTCCAGCCTCACCTTATTCTCCATGCATCCATGAGTATCAACAACCTATCATCTCATGCTGACTCCAATCTACAAAACTGCAGCAACCATGAAGTTCACCACTATATGACCAATGCACTCAAAACATAGAGAAACCCTAGACCACTGTCAAAGCTCCAAGCCTAAAACATGAACTTATCATGACACCATGATCTTCACATCCCCATTCGGAGATACCATGCTTCAAGTGAACTGTCCATGGTCTTCAAGAGCAAAGCAATATGCCAAAAGTCTAATGCATAAGTAAGAGTATACCATGACATAAAGCAAACAAACTCTAAACCAAAATCACCTATCAAGCACCACCAACATCTTAGCCAAGGACTACCAAGGTCCTCCATGGATCCAAGATGTTGCACATCTTCAAATAGTGACCATGCAGATGCAAAAGAACACAACAACTACAACACCAAAGAAGAACACCAGTCACTGCTAAAGCTCCCACTGAACTGTGATACCGAACTTTCCAAGCACCATGACTGACCACACGATCACTATCAAAAGCTTACACTAGCCAGTGTATCCAGCTCTCCATGACATCGTGATTCACATGCTTCAGATCCCCATCACTGACTATTTAGGTACTCAAATGCCATTCCTCCTCTCATCTCAAAATAGCCACGCCAATGCACAAGTGACCATAGACAAGGTTAGCTAACAAATCCACACAACACAGTTACAACCTCATGGATATAGATAGTCCACTTCTGAGTTGTCTCATAGCAAACATGTAGGTAAGGATTGCCCACAACATTGCACAACTCGTGGATGCAACCAAATGTAAACCCTGAAAATCTATCATCGCATTGGAAACTGCAAAACTGAGATAATCAAAGAGAACAACCAAAATAGACAAGCATGAATCAAACACCAGATCAACAAGATATATGATTTGCTAGTTACATCCACAACTCAAGTACCATAGTCTAGGAAACCATCAAAGCATACCACACGAATGCTGAAAGAGAAACTCATACCAACACTCCCATGCAGAGAAGACATCACACCTCCTCAAAGATATGTTGAACTGCAACTATATGATCCAGTCACACCCCAGAAGCTAGGATCTGGAATATAGCAGACAACAACTCCACACAATGCAAGTTTTTCTTGACCATGCAAAACTTGCAAAACCATAGTGTTTCCAAAACACCCACGCACTTCCATATTCATTGCTCATCTGGACGACTCAGGAGTCTGCACACAACCATAACAGTTAACCAGAACAATGAAAGAACATGAATATGCGTCATAGACTTTTTAGGAAAATCTACACAAAACCTTTAGAGCCAAAGACATGAATCTGAAACCATGCAAGTGCAAGAAATATGCACACAAGAACAATAGGTCCATTTCAGACCAATTCCAATGCCACAGTCATGCACAAGCACAAGGGAGAGCCAGGCTATCCAAAAGTTGCAGACCACCAAGGTCACTTCATAGCCTCCATGCAATCAGAGCACCTGAGAAACTGTCTTCAGTGTTAAGTCAAAAAACACCCAGCACAAGCACAACACTCCATAGCTGATCAGCAACACAAAAAAGTCCATACCGCTAGGGAGCCTCTCACATAGACGCTCAGTATGAACACCACGCTTCATTGCCTCTCAGCTATGAACACATCTCATGTTGTTTGCATTAGGAACTTTGCTGCGAGCTAGGAGCTTCAGACCATGTTGCCACAACATGACCAACTCCAGTCATCTCCAGCGTCTTTCAAACTATGTGTTGAATCAATGAAGCACACAATTCCACTCATCGAAGGATCAATCACCAACCGAATTCTCTAGACTTCCTCAAGCTTGCTAGGCTAAGAAATGTTCATAGGAGAAATACCCAGAACTTCAACAATCAGGAGAAGACTTTGATACCACTGGTTGGTATCATCAAGCCTCGACCTCCTACAAACATGCTCTGATACCACTTGTTGGTATCAAGAGCAACAAGATACTAGCTCTGATACCACTTGTTGGGGATATGGATTTGGTTCTGTCATCAAGAGATGCATCCAAGATAATAGTGCCTTGGTGATTTCAATCCAAAGACACAACCAACAATACCATAAAGTGGAAACAGGCACAGTTGATCCCCCATTGATCCTCTGAGAGAAATGGATGCAAACAAATAACCATGAAAGACAAAACTATGAACACACAGATATACATGGGGAAAACCATTTTAGGTAAAAAATCCCACCTTCCAAACATTTAGCTCACTTGTATTATTAAGTAACTAAAATGGTTACAATACAAAACTAGAGCTATTCCCTTAAGGATATTACATCTTGTTCATCTGGAAAAAGAATACAGGCAACACAAAACAAAAATATCACACAATTACAATGTCCTCATGATATACTGTGTAGATTCCCTTTAGCTCCTCTCAGAAGACTGTCACAGCTAGCCTCATGGCCAGCCCAACCCCAAGGCCTCATAGGTTCACATATTATCAGATCTGAGAGTCAAAGTGTTCACTGTTGAACAACTCAAACACTCCTAGCCTCTCTTTGATGTTGCTCATTTTCTGTCTCGAACTGCACACAAGATTATTTATAATCTTACACTGTGTGCAAACCTATTCAACCCATCCCTGCCTGCAATGGTCAACAGGATAATAAATTATCCACCTACAAGCACCGACCATTCCCTGATAATGTGCATCGCTTATATAGCTGCATCGAGCCTCACAATCATTAACTTAGCCCAGATGCATCCGTCAACCTTCCATCAATAATACAACTCTATTGCAATCAGGAAATAACTCTTTGGCCAATGGGATTTCAAAGAAACTTCCACGTGTTTCCATCTCATTCGTAGTCGCACCTCTGATAGTCAGAAAAACTGGTCCAACTTGGTCAATCGAGTTTCGAGCTCCTGCCGCGCTACTGTCGAGCTCAAAAGAACCTGTCGTAGTACGGCGGTGAGCTTGCCCGAGCTCACTTCGCCATTTACCGCACTACCACAACCTAGACCAACTCGCCTCATGGTATGGCGGTAAGCCATCCGAGCTCCCACAAGCCCTGGCCCAAGTCTTCACCGAGCTCAGTCCTTCCATTGTCTTCGACCAACCAGATGCTGCCACATGTTGCCTTGTCATTCGCTTGTCATTCTGACACCAAGTCCAACTCGGTCAAGCTCTACCTTGAGCACCTACCATGCTACTGCAACACTATTGGACCCTCCTTGCGGTATGGCAGTAACTGCCAACCAGACTGTCAGCGGTCTTACCATGGCCACCGCGGTCAGCCAAAGCACTAGCCGTGGTATGATAGTAAGTCAGATCAAGCTCGCCTTCGGACTCCACCGTGCTATCGAAGAGCTTGGCTTTTCCCATCGCAGTATGGCAGTAACTACCAACTAGACCGTCAGGTCTCATTGTGGTTGAGCGGTAACCGCTCTGGCAGACCACCAGTGGTCTTACCGCGGCCACTGCGGTCACTCTGAGCAACGACCACGTTAGGGCGGTAACCGCCAACGCTGGCCGCTAGCCTTCTTGTCGCCATCAACTGCACTACCGCGGCTTAACCAACGACAGCCCGCGGTAAGGTGGTAACTGCCTTCTACCAGCCCCCCACCATTGTGCCGTTTACCGCGTTACCTCGCCACCAACAGGAGCACCCCATGATATGGTGGTAAGACCACCCAACTGCCAGATAGAGAAAGGTGACCCACGGTAAAGCGGTAAACTACACAACCGCGCCACCAAGGTAACCCTACAGCGGTATGGCGGTAAAGGCCAAAAATAAGAGAATTTTTCCAAGTGTCCAAATGAAAGAGGCCAAAAAGTAGAGGCATACTTTCCCAACAAATTTTACACTATCATCTGTTAGGAATTGTATGCAGAATATATCAATTAAATGCAGATAAAGATTAAATAGAGGAATGAAAAATACATAGAAATAATAACAGCAAGAGACAATTTTTAACGTGGTTCACCCAAACTCGAGCTACATCCACTAACATAGAGTTCAATATTATTATCCAACAAATTGAACCGATTACAACCAAAAATTCTTGCAACTCAATATCGCTACAAATGCTACAATACAATGTCAACGGAAACCCTAACCCTTAGTCATTTTATCAAGACTTATTTCGGTTACAAAAATAGGGTTTTCTTTTATGTCAGCCAATAGAAAAAATAACTCCCACTGCCCCTTGACCCTGTCTTGGGGGCGTTGCCCCCAAACCCCTGTTAAATAATTTGGGGGGAAACCATGCCAATAAAAGTGGGGAAAATTTAACCTCTGAGTCTTATTAGGTTCCATATAACAACATCATTTTCCACAAGAGGTTTTGAGTGTCATTTTTATGGTCAAATCATGAAGTTCATTAATACCTTATAAACTAAGTTGAAACAATAGTAGTTGTTCTTGATAATCCTAATACGCCATTTGGTGTTATTATCAGGACCATCTAGCTAGGTGTCATACTACACATTTGTTAACAATCATTGGAAAAACTCATTTTCTTAATTTATAGCTTAAACCTCAGGGCTCTATGTTTTATGGTTCAGTTGCTTGGAGGGTTTTATAGGGGTGGTTGTTCAACATCTAAAAGAAATTTTTTGTTTTTTTGAGAGAAGTGTTTTCAAGTCTTCTCTATAATGAATGCATCTCCTCAAATTTCCCACATATTTTGTAACTTTATCTATGTTGAGAGGCTTTGTAAGGGGACATCTAGCCATGCAACAATGTATTGATTGGGGAGGAGTATTACCTCTCCTTCATACACTTGGAGGTGTTTCTTGAAAAGTTTAACCTCAGCTATATGAGACTATTACTGATCTTATTTCTGTAAAACTAGTTCATTATAGCTCTTACACATGGATAAGTTTATACCAAGGCAAGATAGAATTCATGGTGAGAGGTTAGTCTCCTATCATAAAGTGGCAATTATAAAGGATAGAAGACAATTAGAAGAAAAGAAGGTTTAAGAAACAATCCTTAAGAAGTTATCATACAATGATAGTCACACAGTAGTCAAAGAGTGTTATGGATGGATCTATAAAGGAGTAATGCAAAGAGATATTTCAACCTTGGACACAACCAAAATACAAGGTTCATTTGTTTGAGAGGGGGACAAATTTTGGCCAGGTCCCCATTATGCCTACTATCCCTGGGTACGAGGATGGAGCAATGTTTCGACCAAGAAGACAAGATAACTAAGGCTGGGAGTTGGAGTAAATGGTTTTATCATATCATGATGTTCTTTTCATTGATGAATTTGATAGGATGAGTGGTCAATATTGTGTGTAATATATGAGGTTATGGAGCAATAGATAGTATCAATTACTAAAGAAAGAATTCATGCATCTCTCAATGCATGTTGTAGTGTGGTTGGTGCTGCAAATCCAATCTATAGAACCTTATGATATTATTCATCCTCCAACTGCAAGAGATTCTACCCTTGTTCTGAAGTTTGAATCCAAAGGAATATCACAACTTGTACTAAAGGGTGGAATGTTCTCAAAATAGTGCATGGTGAGGAATAAAGATGATAGTAAGAGGCAATTTTAAGGATCAAGTGCCATGACTATGAAGGATGATCAAACTTTAAAAGGACCACCCAAATGTGAGAACCTCATCAAGGATGCAACAATTGCTCATGATAAAGTTTCTATTAAGGAAAATTATCTCTTATATTCCCATAGTACATTGACCAAGGAGATTTCATTTTAGAAGAAGTGGAGGAGTTATTTGCAATAAATAGTAGATAATCAACACATAGATTGAGAAGTGGTAGTCTTTACATAAAAGAGGGTCACAATCAAATCAAATCAAGTGAGGTGGATAGTCACTACAAGCAAGAGAAGATATGTTAAATATTACGAAGACTTGTCATCCATGAATGATGGACATTCCATGAAAATATTGTTGGAACAATCATGACCATCATACAAGGAATAATCCATTGGTATGAGTGGTAGTACGAAGCATAACCTATAATAAGGTACAATTGTACAATACACTTGAAAGTAGGATTCTGAGCAAGACATGAATTATTTATAAACAAAGAACAGTGACCTAATGGTGGATTGAAAGAGAATGAGGCAATATGTAGTGACTTTCATATGTGAGGAATAGGTTATAGGCTTGTTGGGACAAAGGATAGTCATAAGTGACAGTCCATCATTGAAAAGGATGATTATAAATTTTTTGATGGTGTAAGAGAAATCACTCCAAGTCTTTCCATGGGAGTAGCTTAGAGACTGAATTTGAAAATGAGTAGTGTTTCATCAAAATTTCAAGACCTTATACGTTGCACAGTGGGAAGATTTTCAAGAGACTTAAGGCAATAAATAATATATAATCTCAAGAGTACAGTCTAAGATAAAGGAGTATAATCTAGATGATAGCCCCTGTGGAATAATAGAGGGATAGTCATGAAAGCTATATGAGTAGATCTTTCTACAAAGTTTCATCAGAGATATTGTTTAGGGAAAAAGGGGAAAATGAGGTCTTCATGAGGCACAATTATGATGGTAGTGTTATAAGAGTCATAGGGATAGCTTATGTGAATGGTCCTTGCCATTTTAATTCCAATCCAAAGTATCATCAATAGTTATAAAGGACTATGCTTGAGAAGGAAATGAAAATATTGAAAGGGACTGGGAATTATTGAATATAATAGTTGTAAATTGCAAGTATACAAAGATGAAAGTTATTTAAGCCTTCCACATGTAAGGGTTTGCACAAGGTTGTAGGAAGGGTTTGGAAGGTTGATGAGCCTACAAATAGAATTTCATGAGAGCACAGTTTCAAGGAATGATAAAGGATACTTTCAAGTTTCTAGTCATGTGAAGAAAGTGCATGACAGGTTTTGAAGGTTCATCATACTTGCATTTAGATATGAGCTACATGAATTGAAAAGGTATAGAACTAGCATATTACAACAGTTACACTTCAAATTGAACTAAAAAATTAAGTGATAGAGCTTCAAGGGTTTTGTGAGAAGAGTATAGTGTTGTCTTAGGACAGTAAGTCGTGAACAAGGAAACAACCATGGGAAATCAATTTGGGGTCATCGAGAGTTTAAGAGAAAATGACTATGCAACTCTAGGAATAAGAATTGAGTGTGCAGATATGTCATAGAGGAAGTGTCACAAAGAACAAGGATAGTGAGTGGTATCTTGTGTTGATACTTGTAAGGAACTTACTTGGCTTACTTATAAAATTGTACCTAGAAATGAGAAAATGATATTTTTCTATATTATTGGTGAAATTGTTTGGAGAAATGCTAGCAGTTTGAAAATACAAACCTGCAACATATTGAGCAAGTGGTGAGAATAATAGGAAAATAGATCATAATTCAGTGACACACTTATTAGTATCTTATCCTTAAGTTTCTCCTATGACCTGAGAGATATTTTGACCTTTTTCAGAGCTTTTTCACATGCTCTATCATCATGATCAGTAGGTGAGAAGATATAGGGATCGGTTGGTGACTGGTACATAAGTTGAGAGAATTTAGGAGGCAGATTGAATAGAAGGAGACAATGTATGCACAAATCTAGGTGGGTCAAGGAGTAGCTATAGGGGTTGATAACATTTGAAAAGGTCAACACCTCTCTTCTTCAATGCCACCATGGAGTTCTTCAAGCGATCAAACATGAGAAAGGTGGTTTCAAGTGCCCAAAGTTCAAGGAAAGCATTCAAAAAATAGTAAAGGGGCATTTAATAAGTCTTTAATACTTGTTCAATCTTTTATCCAACATAGGATGATAAAAATGAAGGTTACCTTCATTTAGGAGTTAGTTCTTTCACTTCTTGGACTTGTATTTTAAGTTGTAAAAGCTTCCTTCTACCCTTTTTGTGTATTTTAAACTCTAATTTTCAGTTTTCAGACTGAAAAGAAAGCATTGTATTACTTCTATTTCAAAGGAATGATACATTTTCAGACTTGTATCCGCTGTAAGAACACCTTTCTTTCAATAAATCTCAGTGATTTTACCTTCTTAATGGTTGTCTTATTGTGTGCAACTAAATGATTGATGTGTATTTCTATGTTTTATGTTTAAATCCTCTAATATACTATCTCATTTCTAGCACCTTTAGACAGAAAATGTGCATTTCATGTAGGTCCTAGGTTATGTTTTTAAGGTATAAACTCTTTATTTGTGAGAGATATTTGGTTTTCCTTCTAGAGGTTTTAAACATATCAAACTTTCTTGTGAAACACTTATGCTTGAGCATTTGAAAATGTGAGTTGTGTAAACATAAGATGAATAAACAAAAGTTTGTGTGTCAAAATAGTAAAAGCATGTTGTAAAAATTTTTGTGCATCACCCATGTAGGTAGATTTCAATTCATGTAATCCTTCTATCCTTTTTTATCAGCAAAATTAGTAGTTTAAGTTAGGATAGGTGAACACCAAGAGAACCGGCTCACTCTGGAGGTTAACTCCCACATCCTGAGCCCACAATCAAGGGATTTATCCAATGTTTCACTAGTAGGTTGAGTTTATCAACTTAGTAAGGGTGCACTATTTGGTGATAACAATTTTTGGCATGTCTGGTGGGACAAATCAAACTATCACAGTTCAAAAATTTTCCATACATTGTTGATATTTGGTGTGTATGTTAGCAATATCTGCCTTTGGAGGTGAGATTTTCACACATCCGACGACTCTAGGTTCAAATATAATGAATCAAGGAGACTAAGTGTTGGTATGTTCAAGAAAAAAAACTTGATTTTCTTTCATTTCAAATCATTTCTAAGCATTTTTTCAACTTTTTAAATATCTTAATATGTCAAATTTTCATAGAGAATATGTCTTCTTACCTCCATTTCATGAAAGTTTTGTTCATATTCCCTCTTATTAGCCATACCAAGAAAAAAATCTTGTTGGTTCCATCCCAAAAGACCCTACAACAAAAAGTTATCAACATGCTTACCATGTTTTCCACCCACCCACCCCTGCTCAATCTTTTGGTCAGCCTTTTAGTCATTTGCAAGAAGTCATTTCTATGCTAGACTAGCATAGTTGCTTTCCTGGACAGCCCAAAAATATTGACAATATGGGGATTAGTGACATCAAAACATATTTATAGACTTCAATAAACAATTGGATGATATCAAGAGGCAACAAGCACGACTGAATTTCACCCCGATTTCCCACGGATGTTCGTTGGACTAGCAACGATCTATTGTCGACCGACCGACGAATCATAGAAATCAACAACGTCGCTCACTTTTTTTCTATATCCCGACAGACTATAAAATGTCGAATGCACGATGTAAGATTGTCGAAACCGCGACACCGCCTTCATCGATCGTGCGACGAACAGTGGCTAGACAACGGGCAACATATCGTTGATGAAGCGTCGGAGCAACGACATATGTTTGTCAAAACTGAGATGATAATTTCATCACTCTAGTGACGAATAGTATGCGGAGCACGGGTGGCATACCATCGATGAAGCCTCAGAGCAATGACATATGTTTGTTAGAACTGTGACGTCGCCTTCGTCGATCGTGCGACAAACTATACGCGGAGCACGGGTGGCATATCATCGATGGAGTGTTGGAGCAGTAACATACATTCGTTGGAACCACAACGCTGCCTTCATCAATCACACAATGAATAGTATGCGGAGCACAAGTGACATACATTCGTCAGAACCAAGATGACAGTTTCGTCGCTCTAGCGATGAACAGTACCTAAAGCATGGGTTGCATACCTTTGCCAAACCATCGGATTAACAACATAAGTTCGTTGAACGTGCGACAAAATAGGCAAGTCATTACGGCAAAAGTTCATTGGATACATTGCAGATTCGTCAGACGCTTTTTGTAGTTCGTTGCAATTTTGATGGAACAATGTAATTGTTTTTATAGAAAAACTAATTGTTGAAATGTAGATAGGAATCTTGGCGACATAGCTGAGATCAAAAGAATAATCATCGAGGAGAGAATATCCTAGCGATACATGATCTCTTGTCGATGAAGATACAAATGGATCAAAATACTTATTGGGGTGACTCTGGGCGATATATAAAAGTAGTAGGAGGCTCCAAAGTGCATCCATAGGGATAATGACAAGACATAAGGACAGGTCAATCAGAGAGAGAAAGTTGATGTGCCAAGACCATGAGCATTTAATAGGGGTAGTAAAGGACAAGATGGATTGTCATCAATGCTTAGATTTAAAGGACAGACTGGAAGACTTCATTATGAAAATTTAGATCACAATATGATTAACCCTGTTTGGACAAATGCAATGACATTAGTGTCAAGAGTTAAGAGGCCATTCAACTTTGAATTTCAATAAATTATTGTATGCATTGAGTAAGTGTTTACAAGGTAGAAAAAGGACAGTCATATGACTGTTTAAAATATCAAACATGTTAGTTGTTGTGTTTAATTAGGCTTATAGAGGTAGGGATTTATTATTTTTTGTATACATCTGCAGTCCAAGCTCTAGGCTTGCATTATTTGGTTACTATGTATGAGAAATGAGCAATGAATAATTGTAGAATATGGAGGCTATAGATGATATTATGATGGCCACATTTGATGTTGATCAACAATTGGAGCAAAATATAAAACCTATGATGAGTCATGAGATCAAGGGGACTATCATGGACAACAAGCACAACCTATGAACTGGATTCTAATTTTGCTAAAAAAGAAAAAATCAAACAAGTGAATATTAAACTACACACTAGAATCTAAATTTGTGGAAAATGAGCAATTTGGTGAGAAAAAGTACCTACAGTGCATCTTGGATACTTAGCTAGTGTACTAAAAATTAGGATTGCAAACCCAAAATTATTCTCACTCTGAAAATTCAATAGAAAAATATAGAATGTTATCCTGGATACTTAGCTCTTAGACAATCAATAAAACAATATGAGCATGATTATGAATGGTTTTACCCGGTCCCACTCTTGATCTCCATGTTTGAGAGCCTTCTCTTTAAGACCCCATGAATCTACTATGATCCATTGCTGCCAAAAGAGATATTAATGTGTAAGCAAGGAGCAACATTTAGAAAAACTTGTTGATTTATTCTAAGAAATTTAGAGACTACAAAAAGAAGATACCTGATGGGGATCATTTGGGCTTCCTAGAGAAAGCACTGCAATATGGCCTTGAGCAGCAATGAAAAACTTTGGATTAGCTTCACAGTAAATCCTAACAGCATGACATTGAAAGTTGCTCAGGCAGGGGGTCCTCTCCTCTAGATTAAATTAAGGAAAACATTATTGTAAACACAATATGTATAGAAGAATATGAATGTAAATGAAAATGGATATTAGAAAAACATAAATGTAAATAAAAGTAGTCCTAGTAGAAAATGAATCAAAATTGGTCTTGAACAAATAAATTCATACCCAATTAGCATTAAGTTATACTGACCTTGTACTCATTGCCATTTTCAATCTTGAAGGTTACTTTGATGCCTTATGCAGAAAGATATGTAATGCCATAGTTGAAATTATGCAGATTATTTTTTTAATTCTTCTCCATTTTGATATTTTCTTTCAAAAATTCATAGAAAGATATGTAATGCCATATTTGAAACTTACATATTTTAATTTTACTAGTTCTGTAATTATAGGATATGATTCCAACAATTGTGAAACGCATTGGCAATATGTTGTATGAATGAAGTAAACTATGCAATTGGCAGGTGTAAAGCCAAATTCCTTAACCCTTGCCAGCATCCTTCTTGCCTATTTTAAAACATGTGCTTTGGAACAGGGCATCATGAAAATCCATCCAAGTATAATAAAATGGAGATTTTTGTCAAATATTATATTATAGTAAGTTGAATGAATGTAAATAGAGATATTTTAGCATACCTACAGATGGTACAAAATTTCATGGTTAAGTGGAAGCCTCCCATCAACAACAAGATCCAAATATCCGTGTATCTATCTCAATCGAGCCTCTAAACCCTTCAGAGCTATCAAATTTTCCACTAACCTGTTATGCACAAAAGTCAAATTTTAGAGACCACTAAAATAAAAATAAAAAATAGAGCTTTGAAACCAAATCCACACACAAAACAATGTTCATAGTGAAAATTTAGCACTTTCTTTCATCTTTGCATATTGGTTTGATGCTTCAAACGATGCATTTCTTATATTGAAAAGTGCATTACTTACCTTATTGAGCTTCTCTTTGTTTTGAGAATAGTTTAATATTCTCTACTTAATAGGGCCAACCACATGAAGGTGGAAGCTCATTTGGCCCCTCTCTCCCCCCCCCGCCCTCCCCCCCCTCACATCACTCTCAATTCCCCATACTCGATCATATAACATTAATCATTCATTCATCCATTAATAACATATAACATTCATTCATTTATCCTGCATTAATAACATATAACATTCATTCATTAACATATTCACATTCATTCATTCATCCATTAATAACATATAAAATTCACTCATTCATCCATTAATAACATATAAAATTCATTCATTAACATATAAAATTTATTCATTAACATATTCACATTCATTCATTAACATATTTAATTTTTTCAGTTTTTACATATTATCAAAAATATGGCTATCATAATATGATTACAATCACTTCTTTTTTTGTTTCTTTTTTGCAGCTAAAAAAAGCTGAAGTGGAGTATCGTTTTCAAAATCATCTATCCCCCCTTGAGTTGTTTCGAGCTTTGCTCGTGATCTTAATGTATGCCTAGTCATGTACTCGCAATGTGGATGCAGCTGCAAGGGGGGGTCTGTTGCAATAGCAAAGAAATGTTAAATTGATATGTTCTATTATTATTGTTACACATATTTCATTAATTAAAAGAACATCAGAGTGGTACTCTTTACCTGATTGGGCCACATCATGTTCTTGATATTGTCTTATAGCCTCATGCTCAACATGTTGGACACCCTCTAATTCCTAATCTGGAGTTGAAACATGAAAGATTACATTAATTAATACACCAATTGCAATTAAATATGTTTAAAAGAACATTAGAGTGGTCCTCTTTACCTGATGGAGCCACATCATGTTCCTAATCTTGTCTAACTTGATCATGCTCAACATGTTGATCATGCTCTACATGCTCTAAAGTTGAAACATGAAAGGTTACATTGATTAATACACCAAATGCAATTAAAGATGTTTAATTGTATTAATCCATACTGCATTTTGTATAGCACATGAATATATCTAGTACCGGGATGCACACCATGGCCTTCATCTGCAGGTTGTACTCCAGCCTCACCAGGCTACATTCCAATGTCATGTGCAGTATTATCATTGCTTATCTGTGTAAAACAAATAGGCACATTATTATGGTGGAAATTAATATTGAATAGATTGCACAAGTATTCAATTTTAAATAAAATTTATTGAGTTTATTTACCTGCATGTTGGATGCAGTGGAAGATTGTGTTTTCCCAGTCGAGACTCTGAGTTGTTCAGTTAGGGCTCCATAGCCTTGGTGGAAGGCAATCTTCAGGTCCTCTTCTATGGGAACTCTGTTGAAATCATAGCTCTGCATTTTTGCATGCGATCATGAATTTTGCTTCTATGGTGTGATAAAACCAAAATTGTTTGCAATTTATTATTTGGATGCAATATTTCATTTATTGATACTTATAAATCGTGCGGCTATTTTCATATAACCACTAGAGCCAATTTTGTGTTGCCCGTGTTTTTCTAGTCTTGCCTTTGTTGCCTTCAATGTGTCGGGCAACCTATGAAAAATTTGAAATACGTTAGATTATGTAAAAGGAAAGAGTAATTAGTATATAATTAAATTGTTGATAGTATCACATACCTTCCTTGGCCCGGTGGTGTCTTTCCTTTTTTCTTTTCAGCCTTCTCCTTTCCATCTGACACCAAGTCCTTCCACTCCCTCTCCAAAATCATGGGGGGATGCTCATACTTTCTATTCTTCTATAAAGGTGACCTATATTGGTCCCTCACATACTTTAGATACGTACCAACTTTCTTAAGGACCTTGGTTCGGTTGAAAGTTTTATCACTGAACAACACAACTAAATGGTTAATGAACTCATCTTTTAAAGCTTGATTTTGGGCCTTCCACTGTGTACATATGGTGGGCCCGAAGAGCTCCAATGTAAGATCACTTAGATGTTTATAAAAAGCATCATTTCCTGCAAAATGATCATGGGATCATTAGTCTATAAAGAGTGATCAATAAGTAAATTTTTATTGGATTATATATAATAATAATTAAAACATTTTAAAGTACCTAGTACCTTCTCTATCTTTATGGGAAGGAAATCCTCGGTCACCACAAATGTGATCGACAATGTTCCCGTACTAGTAATATGGGAAGATCCAGGAAATGCTGCTAAAAAATCACCAGTACTAGCGACCTCTATATCCATAGGTACTAACACATGTAGTGGCATGTGTTCGCTGCCAGATGGTGCACTACCGAATGCGTGCATGGTATGTGTTGTCGACATTTCATTCAACAATATAGGCACAGATGATGGGGTTGTATGATGTGTTGTATGCGTAGGAAGATCAAGATTGACACTTGTATTGATCCCTACTTCCTAGGAAACACTTGCAGTACCTTTATCATGGCCAACAACATGATGAGGATGCAAATAATCCTGTAAAAACAACACATATTTTAGTTCATGACATAAAAGAGTACAAAATATAAAACCATGAATGAACTTATGTTATAATTAAAGATCTCATGACAACTTACTTGCAAGTTTTGTGCTCTCTCAGACAATATTTTAACCCTTTCTCTTATCTCATCTGTTTGAGGCATTATGAATACTAACTTAAGGATTTATTCATTGCATTTTTTTGGGCCTTCCTCATCATATCCATAGGGTTTGCAGAAAATGCGATGTCATCATCGCATAATAGTGACTGCACCTCCATATGGATGCTCTCCTATACTACTGGTGCCTTTCCCCGATTAGCCGATTGCAACAAGAATATTAAAAACATTATCGAAATTAACCAAATAAACTCATGAAAAAAACATAATAATAAAACATTTTGCTCGTATCTAATTTGTACAATTACAATGAGGTAAACTTGTCAGATATAAGCGCCTAAAGATGAATCATGATCTGCGTTCTGGGCCGGAGCCTTCCTCGTATGATCAATGTCCCATTGTGCCAAAAATTAAATATAAAAAACATTACTGAAATGAAACCAATAGACTTACGAAAAAAAACATAATAATAAAATGCTATATTGGAGTCATTAATTGGAGGTTGGGTAAAATGGTATATAGTACATACCACCCATATAGTAATTGTGTTTGTATCTAAGTGATTCAAATTGTAATTGATTAGCAACTCTTCCCCTGCAGTTATTGATTTAATCGCACATACAAATACATGGTTTCCCTCTCGTGCCTTGAATATACAATTGGGTTGCTTATTTGTTGACCCAAGTCATGTACTATTTATAAACCCTACAATATTCCCTGATGCTTTTGGCCTCCCATCAATGTACCTAGCCACTCCTTTAGTTTGATCCTTATCTTTTAGTTGTATATTATTTGCTGATAGTGCATACCTACGCATACTTCGTATATAGCGAACCAGCTACATCCAATCTTTGTAACTGTAACAGGGTCCAACATACTCCATCAACTCAGTAACTTTGTCATAACAGACCTTTATGCCGTCCATGCAAAATAGGCCCAAACCATGTAATGACAATGGTGCTATGCAATATATCCTCTTGTTGACACAAAGATTAGTGTTTATTGGAGGAAGTTCCTTGGGTACCCATTGTTTTCGTAGATGTTTGTACCTCAAGGGCACCTCGATATCGCCTATGCTCTCATCATCATAAGAAAATGACCCCCCTTTAGCAAGAAAAAATTCCATGCGTTTACGAAATTTTCTTCTAATCTTTTGACCTCTAGTTGATCTCCCTCTTTTAGACCTACTACATGTCTCGCTTTCCTCTTCTCTTCCTGAATTTCCCTCGCTCGAGGAAGACAAATCTGACAAATACCTATTTGGTGGTACCTACACTCATAAGGATGTTGGACAAAGTTCTGTCATGGTAATGTGATCCGAAGGTGACATTATGATTAATCTATCATTTCATCGCTAGAATTTGACAGGTTATAAGGTAATCAAGTCTTGGTAGATTGCAATTTATTGTTACTACCGTCCAAATGTGTCCATCACAAATCAAATCTACTTAACGTTTTAACTCCCAAACTTTGTAACAAGTGGGTAGGTGCATGGAAATGGGTAGCCATTTCATGGAAAACTTACTTTTTCATCCCAAAATAGCAAAAATGCGAACGCATTATAGTAAAACATGCTCGCATTATGGCTTGGTAATGATTGAGCCTAGACTCGGTCATTACCGAGCCTAAAGTGGGTGTTCTAAAACACGAGCACATTATAACGTGCTCACGTTATGGTTTAAAATTTCAAAAATTGCACGCATTTGGAGTTCAAAAATGTGCATTTTTTGAAATAAAAAAAAACATTTTCAAAATGCGAGCGTGTTATAACGCGCTCACGTTTTGGTCTGCATTGAAAATATTTGCTTTTGTTTTTCTTGTCTTTTTCTTCTTGTTATCTTTTAGGCAAAGTATATACATGAAATCATTTATATATGGACATTTAATTTCTTATACTTTAAGTTATATTTCATGTATATACTTTCAGGATGTTTGAGAGTGGTTTCAGATCTCTAGGAGTTATAATGCAAATTCTAGTTTTTGGAAGATCTTTAAAATTTCAGACTTAGTCAAATTTCAGTAATCAACATGTCAAATTTCAGTAATCAACATTTCAAATTTTAGTAATCAGGAGGTCAGATTTAAGTAGTCAGCAAGTTCTATCATTTATCTCTCTCACTCTCTCCTTCTCTCTACTCTTTATCTCTCCACTCCCTCTCTCTCTCCCTTCCTCCCTCTCTCCCCTCTCTCTCTTCTAGTTTTTGGAAGATCTCACAAATTTCAAACTTAGTCAAATTTCAATAATCAGGAGGTCAAATTTCAGTAATCAAAAAATTGTATTATTTCTCTCTCTATCTCACTCATTTTTATCCCTTACACTCTAGACCTCTCTCTCACTATCTCTATCCCTTTTTCTGACTCTCTCTCTCCCTTGATCAAAAGAAATCTCTCTCTCTCTCTATCTCTCTCTCCTTTTCCCTCTAATTCTCTCTACCTCACTTATCTCTCCCTCTCTCCCACCTTCCCTCTCTACTTGTCTCTATCTCCCTCCCCCCCCCTCTCTCTCTCTCTCTACCTACCTACCTTTCCCTCCATCACGCCCTACCCCTCTCTCTATTTCTCTCTAGCAAACCTCTCTCTCACCTCCCTCTCTCTCCCTCCATACTTCTATCTCCCTCTCTTCTTCCCTATCTACTCTTTATCTCCCATCTCTCTTTACCTACCTCTACATCCATCAAACCTTACCACTCTCTCTACACCTCTCTCCCTCCCTCCCTCATTCCCTCTCTACTTCTCTCTATCTCACCTCTCTCTCTACCTCTCCTTCCATCTCTACTTATCTTTATCTCCTCTCTCCCTCTCTCTACCTACCTCTCCTTCAAACACTCTTTATTTCTCTCTATCTCACCTCTCTCTCCCTCACTACATCTCTCTCCCTCTCTACATATATATATCCCCTCTCCCTCTCTACCTAGCTCTCCATCCATCACAACCTACCACTCTCTCTCCATTACTCTCTATCTAACCTCCCACTCTCTCCATCCATACCTCTCCCTCTCCTTCCCTCTCTGCTCTCTACCTCCCTAATACTTCTCTACCTAATTCTCCATCCATCACTCCCTAACATTCTCTCTACACCTCTCTATATTTCTTCTCTCCCTCCCTCCCTCATTCCCTCTCTACTCTCTCTCTACCTCTCCTTCCCTCTCTAATTATCTTTATCTCCCCTATCCCTCTCTCTCTCTCACTAGATGTCTCCCTCCCTACCTTTTCCCCTATCTACTCTCTATCTCTCCTCTCCCTCCCTCTACCTCTCTCTCTCACTCTGTCTCACTCCTCCCTTACCCTCTTTCTCTCTCACTCTCTCCTCTTTATCTCACCATTCTCTCTTTCCCTCTTTGTAACTCTCCACTTCTCTATATGTCACCATTCTCTCTCTACATATCTTTATCTCACCTATCCCTCTTTACCTCTCCCTTCCTCCCCTCTCTCACCCACCCTCCCTCCTTCCCTCTATCTCTATCTCTCTCTACTTCTCTCTATCTCACCTATCCCTCTCTAGCTGCATATCCCTCCATCACTCCCTACCACACTCTCTCTATTGCTCTCTATCTCACCTCTCTCTCACCTCCCTCTCTCCCCCTCCATACCTCTCCCTCTACTTCCCTCTCTACTCTCTATCTCCCTAATACCTCTCTACCTACCTCTCCATCCATCACTCCCCACCACTCTCTCTATACCTCTCTATATCGATTCTCTCCCTCCCTTATTCTCTCTCTACTTCTCTCTACCTCTATGTCTTTCTCTAATTATCTTTATCTCCCCTAGCCCTCTCTCTCTCTCACTAGATATCTCTCTCCCTACCTTTTCCCTTATCTACTCTCTATCTCTCCTGTCCCTCCCTCTACCTCTCTCTCTCAGTCTCTCTCACTCCTCCCTCACCCTCTTTCTCTCTCACTCTCTCCTCTCTATCTCACCATTCTCTCTTTCCCTCTCTATAACTCTCTCCTTCTCTATATGTCACCATTCTCTCTCTACTTATCTTTATCTCACATATCCCTCTTTACCTCTCCCTTCCTCCCCTCTCTTGCCCACCCTTCCTCCTTCCCTCCATCTCTATCTCTCTGCTTCTCTCTATCTCACCTATCCCTCTCTACCTGCATATCCCTCTATCACTCCCTACCAAACTCTCTTTATTTCTCTCTATCTCACCTCTCTCTCACCTCCCTCTCTCTCCCTCCATACCTCTCCCTCCATCTATACTTCCTTATCTACTATTTATCTCTCATGTATCTCTACCTCTCCTTCCCTCTCTACTTATCTTTATCTCCTCTTTCCCTCCCAACCTCTCTCTCTCTCTCCCCAATCCCTCCCTCCCCCTATTTCTCTCTCCCCCTATGAGGGTTGACAGTGTCAGGTTTAGTGTTAAAGGTATATGGTTGAGGTTATAGGGTTAATTGTATAGGGAATAAGGTTTAGGGTTTAGGATATTAGGTATAAAGTTGAGGGTATATGGTATAGGGATGATGGATGAGGGTTTAGGGTTTAAGGTATAGGGTTGAGGGTTGAGGGTTGAGGGATAGTGTTTAGGGTTGAGGGTATAAGGTTAAGTGTATAGGGTATATGGATTATGGTTTATGATATTGGGTATATAGTTGAGGGTATTGGGTTGAGGATATTAGGTTTAGGGTTGATTGTTTAGGTTTTAGGATTTATGTACAAGTTTAAGGGTTGAGGGTTGAGGTATAATGTTCAAGGTTAAGGGTATGAGGTTAAGTGTATAAGGTATAGGGATTAGGGTTTAGGGTGTAGGGTTAAGGGTACAATGTATAGGGTTAAGACTTGAGATTGTAGGGTTTTCCATTTAATTATAGGGTTGAGGGATAATGTTTATGGTTTAGGGTATAAGGTTGAGGATGTAGGGTAAAGAGATGAGGCTTGAGGGTTGAGGGATAGTGTTTAGGGTTGAGGTTATAGGGCTAAGTGTATAGGGTATAGGGATTAGGGTTTAGAATAATGGGTATAGGATTGAGGGTATAGGGCTAAGTGTATAGGGTATAGGGTTGAGGGTATTGGGTTTTAGATTGAGGTTTAGGGTTTAGGGTTTAGTGTACAAGGTTGAATGTAGGGTTTAGGGTTTAAGTATAGGGTTGGGGGATGATGTTCAAGGCTTAGGTTATAAGGTTGAGCATATAGGGTATAAGGATGAGGGTTGAACATGTAGGATTGAGGTATAGTGTTCAAGGTTGGGGGTGTAGGGTTAATTGTATAGAGTATAGGGATTAGGGATTAGAATATTCGGTATAGGGTTGAGGGTATTGGGTTTAGGGTTGAGGGTTTAAGGTTTAGGGTACAAGGTTTAATTTAGGATTTAGTGTTTAATTATAGGGTTCGGAGTTCAGGGATAATGTTTAGGGTTTAGGGTATAGGGTATAGGGATGAGGATTGAGAGTGTAGGGTTTGTGGTTTAAGGTATAGGGTTGAAGGTATAAGGTTAAGTTTATAGGGTATAGGGATTAGGGTTTAGGATATTAGGTATAGAGTTGATGGCATTGGGTTGAAGGTTTAAGGTTAAGTTTATAGGGTATAGGGATTAGATTTTAGGGGAGAGAGAGAGAGACCTGAGAGAGGGTGAAATTGGTAACTATATTGTCAATTTCATCGAATTAGCAAGCTAGTGGGCCCACTAGCTTGCCAATTCGGTGAAATTGGCAACCTAACTTGCCCTGTTTGAAAAAATGGGTCCAAGAAATGGGGTCTCTCGGTGATTTACATCATCGAGAGACCCCATTTCTTGGACCCATTTTTTCAAACAGGCCACTACATTTCTAATTTCACTAAATTGGGAACCTAACTTGTCTTGTTTGAAAAAATGGGTCCAAGAAATGGGGTCTTGCGATGATGTAAATCACTTGG